>CAADRB010000034.1:854592-965733 GCA_900708905.1 Hymenolepis diminuta | reverse complement strand
CACACCGTTCTATTTTTTAATTACGGTTTTAGTCAAGGAACATGTTGCAATGAGTAATGCTTCCTTCATTCGACCTAATTCACTTGATGTTTTATTAATATCTACCTAAATATATTTAAATAATCAATTGTAGCCACAAATGAATAACTTATATTTGTCGATTTCTTTTAGATGTGAAGAAAACGTCCGCCATTTCAACAGTGGGAAAAACACATTGCATTTATGATAACTGACCATGTATTCATTATTATTCTCATTTCTCAGCTGCATAATAATAACATTAATTTACTATAGTTCTTTTGAAAATTAAAGAATAGCAAAGATTTCTCCCTGGGAACGAAAACTGCTGTTTGGTTTAACTCAGCGAACTTATCTGAAAATATTTTTCTCAATACGATGGGGAAATTAACATATTTTCCCTAATTTAATTGCCTAATAAATAAAAAATAGACAGTAAAACTTTAATAATTCGGAATGAATTAATAAATTACTTACTGAAATTAGATCATCATATTTGGTTAAAAATTGAAGATATGCCAAGGGTCAGAAAAAAGTTCGGATAAAATTATATTCTCAATATAAAAATATTTTAATTCCACAAGTTTAAAAAAATTTTTGTCAGTCACAAAAAAATATTGAACAATAAGAGCAGATAATATTAAAAAATCCCAAGTTTCAATCCAAACGGGACTTCTTTGTCTCTCACTAGCTTACTACATTTGCCATTGCCGCTTAACTTGGAATTCATCGTCCATCTTCGTTTTCATTCCACTCCCTCCTACTTCTCTCCTTTCCCATTTATGCGTCTGCTTAGCAGAAGACCTCAACCTTCCATTACCCGTGCCATCGCCTTTATTCATCTCCCCTCCTCATCCCTATCAAGTGCTAGTTGTCATTGGCAACAATTAAACACCTCCTTTCATCCACAATTTTCAACCATAAAGGACTTCTATGTTCTTTCCCATTAAAGAGCACTCTACCTCTACCTCCCAACTTCTCTCATTGCCTTAAAACAGCTCTAATTCCACTTCTTTGTGGATGTCCTCATCAGCAGCAATCGCTCTTTTGCAATCATCCTAGACTTTTCAAATAAATGGGACTTCAATGTCCATCTCTGTTCATCACTAAGTACGCATTCAGATCATTATCAGCTGACAAATTTTGCTCATTCTCGAGTAGTTATTCAAAAATTCGATACCTTAATATTTTCCAACTCTCTATTCATCTCTCTGGATCTGACCTTTGTGCAGTTGAATTCAACATTTGACTCAGTGATGAGTATCAATCTCATCCTATCTAAATTCCCCCCTTCCCCTCTTGGTCAACTAGGTCGGCAAGTCTGGAATCCATCCTTTCCCCTTTTCTATAGTCATAACTGTCATTTCCACCTCTTCAAGATTTTATTGAGCATTATGAGCCAGCTCATCTTATGCACCTCAGATTGAATTTTCCAGATGCTATTCTTCCTTCATGTTTGCAGAAATGATTACCACATCCTCCTCCCCTCTCTGTAAATGCCCGTGGGACAACAAATCTCGGAGTTCTATTTCAACTGCCAATTTATATCGTATAAAGCTATTTGTGCAAAATATTTAATCCTAAAAAATAGAAGCTTTGTTCTTTAAGAACCGAAACTTTTGCGTTTATAATAGAATTTATGAATTTCCTAAAGAAATAATACATAACATTTATATAATTCGAATATAAATCTTCACTCAAAGCTGCAAACACATTTCATACATTAAGTTAAAAATATTCACCAAAAATTTACTCCTATGGAATTTCACTTTCGTCCAGATGAAATTATTATTGTGAAAAAACATTGAACCAAATTAATATTTTTTTATGTTGTCTTACAATTATCGTAACTGATCCACAACTAATTGTTATATTGTTTATATGAGCTAGATGAATCGAAATTTTTCATGTTTTCACCAAAACCACGAGAAATTGTTCCTCTTCTTCACTGGAGTATTGGTTTTCAGATCATAACAAGCTTTTACAGAACTAGCTAATTGTGTATACAACCCTACTGAATATAACAAAGTAGGATCAAAAAGACTGACTGTAAAATCAATTCGAATGGCAGATATTTTATTGAGCAAACACAATTTACAAGTATTGGTTGTTGGTAAGACACAAATACTCTCTGCTACGTCGATATACATATATAGATCCTAATCGTAAAATACTACTAATAGTAACATTTATGAATATGATGCTGCGGGGAATTAATTGAGTTGCTGGTTTGCCACTACGAATGCTTCTTAGCATACTTCTTCAAAGGATGGATGGGTAAAACCATTTTAATTATGTTAAAGCTGAGGTGTTGAATAAAAATTTCTTCAATCATGATAAATCAATTGCATTATTTTAAAGCTATTCGAGATATTAGTTATTTCCTTATGGTTCTCATTAAGAATTATGTCAACGAACTCAGACATTCATTCATAAAAGTGAGATATAGGTAGATAACGAATCCATCCCATCTCTTCCATTTATATATATTAAAACTACGACTTCTGAGAATACGGCTATTCGGATGATAGCAATAATTACAATACAAGTTATCCGCTTTCTGTTAATTCAGATTTTGTTAATGTTACCGAAATCAGTGAGAAGAATGTGTTAATTTCGAAATCAAATATTACTTAGTGTTTGACAAAGATTCTGGAAAAAAATAGAATGGATATTAGTTGAAACTGAATACACTTTATTCCAGTAAATTTCTCAAAACAGATAATCTTCTAGACCATATATGTAAACTTTTTCTAAAACGTTGCTGCTGTCTTAAGTTGTATAACCATACTTTCTAGGTGATACTTGCCAGATTTTCATTGACTTTACATTTCTCTATGTAAAAAGTCAGAGTAATGTTCCAAATTACTCCACATACAAAATCTATGGGAGGCTACGAGGTTCGATACTCGTTTTTCAAGCTCATATTTCTGTTTAAGGTAGATACGAATCAAAATTGACGAAGGCAAATGTGCCGCATATTTGCTGAGGATTGTTCGACAGCAATGTGAATAATACAGAGGAAGTATAGAAAGTAAAGTTTCAAAGATTGCCTCTAAATGCTTCTGAAAAATAATTTTTGATCAACACTAATTTAAATCATTTTGTTGAAATACCAATTTTACTTTTCGCGTCTCCTTGAATTTGTTTTAGATCATCCCAGTTGAGGAATATTGATTAACGATTTACTCATCTCTGGCCCAACAATTCAGTTTTTGTCTGTAAAATCCAACAAACGGCGATTGTAAAACTAGTGGTACAGATGCTCATTCTCACGCTCCCTCCCCCCATATTTCCTTACATTTTCCTTCATCCCATTTTTTCCTCAGCGTTCTCTCACTCATCCACTTTTTCCAACTAACTCAATCCTTAATTGTTGCTATTCAATAAAGTTCGCTTTACTCACTATCCTATCTTCTGGACCTCTAGATTTTCTGCTATTGGCTGATAACCGTTAGTCTTAACTCCTGCAAGGTAATGGAAATAGAAAGACTCAAGAATCGTGCAGTTATTAGTCTGATATAGGGTTGCACAAACAGGTCTAGTCTACACTTCGGACGCTTTTACAGTGAATCACATATCATTCAGAATTATTCGATCAACGTTAGCTAACCAGTATCAACTTAATTCCCTTAAATTTTATTTAAAATCGGATACAATATATCCCAACAATCCCTGATTTTAAGCCTCGTAGTGTCTAAGCGCTTTGTTTCATTTGTCAAAATGCATTTATTGCCTATTAACTGCTCCATTTGTTATGTTTTATTTTTACTGAAATTATTTTAACTGTTTATTTATTCAAGCCACTGGGTGACATGTTGTCAAGTTGCCAGATGACTCATTGGCATGTGATGGAACTTCGCAACTAAATAACTAACTGTGTCTGCTGTCCGGTGGCCACGGCTACTGCACAACTGCATGTGCACCAGTTGC
This sequence comes from Hymenolepis diminuta, assembly GCA_900708905.1. Lineage (NCBI taxonomy): Eukaryota > Metazoa > Platyhelminthes > Cestoda > Cyclophyllidea > Hymenolepididae > Hymenolepis > Hymenolepis diminuta. Next base: position 961,782 of record CAADRB010000034.1, on the reverse strand, counting down.
TGCCATTTCGCTTGAACTTTGAAAGTGGCATAGCAACAGGAACTGCGTGTGAGGGCTAACATCGACTTGTGTTTATCTTTTGATAGCGATCAATGTGAGCATTCACACAAATTGGAGAGTTAGTCATCTAGTGAAATAGGATTTTCCTTTTGGATTAGATTACTTGAAAAATGCTGGTTAATAAAGCAAAATTACACCATAAAATATCTAACTGGAACTCTGCTTTCTACAGGAGCCATTTTAAATATAAACTTTTACTTACAATTATAAGTAGAAAGATATATATACTCTTAACTTTTAACGGATATGTTAAATGATACAAGCTTATAAGTGGTCGGCGAAGTAAACGAACTGATTTGACCTCACGTACATCCGTCATTTCTCCGCCTCAGTCAGATCTGAGGTCAAATCTGAGCCTAACCTCTAACACGTGACAATTTTGATATTCACTTTTGGGCAATAGGCTATCAGGACTAGTTCGCCTTTGGTACTTTTATCCGAATTTTTTTATGAACAAAACGATTAATTTTTCATAATTGTCTTACTGATGCTAACGCTCTTTAAATTAAAGCCTAATAAATAGTTCTTGCTATAAGTTGTCTATATGTACTGTACAATTTTATTATCAGAAAAGTGAATTAATAGCTAATATAGATAGATTAGAGAGGAAACGCTTGAACAACTTTTCCAGAATCTTCAAGCTGCAATCTTAATCAACTCAAACATGCCGTTGAGTTAACGCTTTCAAAAGGCTCCAAATTTTCTATATCTTCGATGTTTTGCAATCTCTGTTCAATTAATATCCTTCCACATATATGTTAAATATAAAAAATCATAGTTAAAAGATTATTTTTTTTTATATCTTAAAGTATTATTTAGAAAGATTGTTTATTCTTATTTCTTTGGTGGTAATTTTACAGGTGAGTCGACGTCTTGTTTGATTAGAGGAAGCTGGATCTTAAGTTGCCTTCCTTGTTGACAACTTAATTAATCAGTTTGTCTCTGATTTACTAGTTCTCATAGCTTTCTTACTAACGTGCATTAAAATGAGAGGTCATCTATAATGATAATTTTACCATTAGTTGTATCTGCTTGTTTTTTTTAAAGATATGCAGAGAATTCAAGTTCTTAGTTGAACAGTCAGTGATCTAGTCAATCCTCCAGAATGAATTATTACTAATTAAACGCGGAAAATAGGCTTCGTAATTGGTTGAGATAATTAACTACTCCTTTGACGATAGCAGTCAAATGTGAATTTTCAAGTGTCAACAGTGTTTTTTGGTCTTTGCAAATGACACGAATCGGAATATAAAAACGATATCCATTGGTTAATCTACTCTGAAGAGAAAATATGGGTGCATTTTTCAATTTAAAATTGATTAATAAGGGTCGAAGATCTATCGTTTCTCAATTACTCTGGATTCTTAAGACAAAGGGCGAAATTTCCAGAATTTTTCCGCGAACAGTGCTGTTAAAGTAGACATTTGAGAATGAAACTTTATTTATCTCTGTTGGTATATACTTAGTAAATAATCAAGAGGCAAGCGGTCACAGTGTGCAAGCCGCTACAACTGAGTTTATTAGACTATTTCTCCTCTCGTTTACACCACCAATTAATTGTGAAGATAGGGAAAGCAAATTCTTCCAGAAGGCGCGTTTCTCCCAAGCTCAGGTAGTTATGAAAATGGTCGAGTTATTTCTACCACGGAATTGAAATCACCAACCAATCCTTAAAATCAAGTAATGCCAGACGTAAGTTTTCTTTTATTAAGGAAAAAAGGAATAAGTTTGCAAATTATGCAATCATGAGAATGCAAATTTAAAATCATCGAACGACATCCAGTGAAATTTTCTTCCGACCGCTTTCAAAACTATGCCTCAATCAAATTTAACTATTCAAATCCACACAGCTGAAGAACTTAGGAGTACACAATTTGTGCTCCTATGAATTTTTCCCTACCTCTCGCAACCGAAATCTCCTAATTTCACTTAAGCTTCCTTCGGTTACTGCAGCATAATGAAAGTTATATATCTTCCTGTTCAAATAAATTTACGAATATTAACCGGTTTTCTTCAATTCACCATTTAACCTTAATAAATTGGTTTTATCAGTATTTTCTTAAAATTTACTCTTATGTTCTTATATTCTAATAATACTATTGATTCAAAATTTGTATAGGCTTCATTTAGCAGATTTAAAAATCGATCATCCATTGTTAAAGCACAATTGATAAATGTTAATATCCTAGTCATTTATCTTTTTCCCGATTCATATTGTTTGTAATAATAAGTCATTATGATTTTTATGGTACTAATAAGCGGAAACAGCAGTGAGAAATTATTATTGGCCGTGTAATCTATCAGACAACAAAATTATCACCTTTCAAATGTGATGAATTATTTTCTCTTGACGAATAATTTTTCTTTTACTTCACGAACGTTTTTTTCCATGATTGATCTATCACTTTAAAAGCGACTTTCGATTTCTTATAATTTTGCTAACTCTAATTAGCTCTGATTTTTCAAAATTTACCCTTTGCTGACCATTTGGCAATGTCATCGAGATGCCATGACCTACCACTTAAGTTAACTAGTTTATCAATAAGTTCTGAGTATCGTGGAAAATGAATGCGCTTAGGAACCTAGGAATTAAATACTGAAATTTGAACTTTGAAGTAACAAAATATGTGTCATACTATTGAGTAGAATTTTAAAAGTATGTTTCTCAAATTGAATAAAACTTATTCTGCCATTCCCTTTTTTCGAGCCAGATTTAACTAGTGTGGTTGGTCATTGCGCTCATATGAGTGTACACCAACAAGAATCGAACCCATGATCTTTGACGTCAACCGCCGTGCCATTGATTCACATAATTTTCACTACTATAAATATCACATTTCACCCAGTGGTTATGTTCCAGTAAAAGTAAACACTAAGTGGTGAAGTGAATGGCTAATTTCAATTTAATATAATTAGTTCATCATGACTTATTCTAACTGCAATCTCTGTCATGTTGATGCCAAACAGCTTCACAAATACGCCCATGGACCTTTTATAGTGTTAATGTCAACCGAGTTGTTCCAATCTTTTTTGGTGATTGAAAATTCGCAAATTCGCAAACAAAGGGAGGACGTCATTTATGCTGTATAAACAAATGACTGTTTCAATCAGATCACAAAAATGCGAAAAACTTTTAATTAGTTAACCAAACAGACTGTTAAGAGGGCACATCCTTTTATTTCATTCTCACAGTCCTCGCATTTCACCTTTTTCTGGAATTAGAAATGCCAAGAAGTGTCAGTTGGCACATTTACTTAATTTGGTTTATTTTTTTTAAATGGGTGAATTTTTGTTAAAGACGCATTACCATTATCATCACTAACTCACGTTTTTTTTCTTGCGTGGAGGAACAATCTGAAATTCAGGAACAAAAGTGCATTAGCAAAAGTTCATATCTAAAGCAAAACGATGATTTCATCACATTATAAAAAGTTCATTTTATAGTTTAGCAATCATGGCAGCTTACTTTTTCATGTTATATCCTAATATATTTTAATGCGCCTGCAATGAAAGGAAATTTCTGCAAACGTAGTAATCCGCAATATATGCAAGTAATTAGTGATGCTTTTCCAAGCACTGGAGTTGCAAAATATATCATTTAAAGATGCTTTTCTATGTTTGCATGACCAAAGAGAATTATCTTCTTAGGAACTTTCTATGTTATTATGAGAATTCGAGCCACCAAAGTAAATGATCGGTTTTAAGCTATGGGCGTCTTTGCTTAAATAGGAACCTTCTTGCAGGATGATATATAATATCAATGGTAATAATAAGAGGGAGCAAAATTACTTGAGACTCTATTTTTTCCCACAAGAATTTATAGCTTAAGTTTAAATTACCTCCTGGCAAAATAGAACCTGGCTTCCAAAGATTTGTTAAAAAGCTAAATGCGGTCAACATAACTATCGACTTCCCATTATTAGCGTCCAGGCAATGAGTCTTAACTTGATAAAGGCACTTTCAGTACATCTCCGCTGTCCCACTATTAGTCAAACATGCATTCGAACGCTCTCACCGACCAGAACCCATAAAAGCGTTGATTGGAATAACTAGTCTTTGTCCGTTTCCTCTTTAGTCAGCGCTCTGATTAAACTTAGTTGTAACGTTGAAGCAGATTCTAAGTAGACGTGCCAAAGAAAACCGTGACCTTGGATTACTTTTGCTAGTCCAAGGCCAATCTCTCACTGTCTACGTTTCACCCTGTCTCTTACATTGGACTTACTTGCTGATCTCAATCTAGGTCTGCAATCATTGCAAACTCTCGAATAAAATACTATTCATTTTTGACATTATCAAAATAGATCTATTTAGTCACTCTTTCCACCTCTAATCTTGGGAAATGAATAAAAGACCATAATTTAATTTATGTATTGCAAAATATAATTTAAAAGGTTAGTATGCTATTTAAAAAATTAATTTAAAGCTCTGTTGTCACCAGCATTGTTGTACGTGGGTGCCTACATTAACTTGGCTGTCTACTGAGATGCACTACAGCTACATTAATTCCAAATGAGAAAGAAGATAAGAGAAGAACTGCAACTAAAATATGATTTTTAAATGGCGAATAAATTTGCTTGTACATGTTTAAATCAGTTGGAAAGGATTGGCTACCTGGAGATAATAACTGCAAAATGGCTAGCTTAAGAACCCGAAATCGATAACCCTGCGCAAGAGGGATGAAGTCTGTGAAATTCGTTCAGGTATGCCGAAGGTATTCCCTTTGACTCCCAGTTATAAACCTCCAGATGTAAAGTAGGATACATGCTTGAAAGCCTAAAAGGTGTCAATAATTCTTTTATCAAGTCTATCATATATTTCACTTTTTGAAAGGAAAACTTAGTGAACCGTCACCTTTTAAGTATTTAATTCAAAAATAAATTACCTAAACTGCATCCAATTATGGTTATTATGGGTAAGATTTGTATTCCCTTTCAATATTTAGTTGGCATATTTATATTTCCAGATATCTATTCCTCTAGTTCATATTCACTGAAAGCTAACAGTATCCCAGTGCAAGTCATTAGGGGGAGATTTTTTGCTGGCGAAAAAATGATTACCGTAATGGCAGCTACATGCACTCCAGAATCAAATATGCGAAAAGTAGCAGTGCCCAGACTGCAGTAATGGGAATAGCAGGAGGCAGCAGTGCTAGCCCAGCCTGGCACAAGCATGCACATTTATGCACATAACAAAACGCACGCTCACCTTCTTAACTCGGTCCATGGCGCTTTGTAGAAAGTTCAGTACTGGTCCCTATAAAGGGCATTATAACACATTAAGGGGCGCCTTTCTTACCACTTCGTTATCTTACTGCATTACAAAACGCCACTTTTCTATGACTATTTGATGTGTGTTAGGATAAAACTTACGTTGTGTAACTTACCCTGTCAGATTCGTGTTCGGCTGCATCCTATATAAAAAAGGGTAGAATAAGTTAAAGTAAATCTTATTACGACCCTTTATTGATTATAGATTAAACAGTATTTGCTGCGTTTACGAACTGAAACTACACGCGGAATATTGATTAAATACCCCTCGTCTTATTACTAGGGTCTTAAGCTCTGTCTCCTAAGTTTGGCCGATTTTGGCGCTTCTAAAAGTCGGCGTCTAGTCATTGGTAGCCCTATTTGCTGTTATCCGCGCGGTTATACGGTCGCACAATCCCAAGCGAATAAACTTTTGGCCATCGATTGACTCATAAACGCAACACAGATATTTGTCCCATTCTTCTTTTATTCACTTATCGCGTTTTAGCTATTGAATTTCAATTTGGGAATTCCTTCTGCTTAGAGATATAAATGATCTTGATATTACCACGTCTATCTTTCCTTTATGGTAATGAAAATTGAGTAAAATGAATTTGAACTAAAAGCTACAATTTAATCGTTCTACTGCAACGGTTTAGGTTAGAAATTGATTTTTAAATGTTCTTAGAGTATTTTAAATCCTAATAGTAGCTAATAAAGAGTCGTTTAATCTATTGTAAATTCAAAGTTTCAGTGCCGATTCGAATATAGTGTATAATTTAGGAACCGTTTCTTCTCCCGATAGAATTAGGAAAATAAACTTTAAGAAGTTTTAAAGAAACTGTAGAAAATTCAGTTCTTCAATAGAGTAAGATATTGAAAAATTCAATTGCTCTTGGCTTGAAACTGTTTGAAATTTAGTCTCTCCAATTCTTTGAATAAAGTTCAAACACTTATTCAACTGGAAAAATTCCTTGCCGGAAAATTAAGTCGTTTTGATCTTAAAGACGGACGTAGGGCAGCTCATCTATCTTGTTTTAAATGTCAATCTGAACGGGTCTAGGAAAGTGCTATAAACTATTGAACCTTTAAGTGAAACCCATGGAGGTAGATTAAAAACCAATGAAGAACTTGAATTAGGAAAATTAAGTAAATGGAGCCTAAATAAAAACACTACATCAATTCGAAATTAAAAGTCGAATGAAATAATTAATGAAAATGATCACCAAAGACCAATGATCTTATTAAGTTGGATAAAGTAGTGTTTCAATATCTATCAGAAAGGACAGATATCTATCATAATGTCACCTTCAGACCTAAGACCAAAGATATTTGATCGTTGAGAGATATTTTTGAGGGGAGGCGTGCTCAATTCAGAAAGAAGTAAAGAAATAAACTGAATAAATACTGGAAAAATATTCTACGATGATCCGTCAATGTTTGTTTTGCTCAGATTTTAGCAACAAACAAAAGGAAGTCGTAAATTCTATTGACCGATTTCTCCTCCGCTCTATTTTCTATTTAAGGCCCTAAAGCTAAACATAGACTTAATGAATAGGCTGAAAATTTTCATTATTAAGTTAGGAGGGGGGAGAGGCAATTAGAAAACAATGGTATAATCAGAATAACGTAATTTCACCACCATTAAAGCGAAAATCCAATACCTAAATGGAAATTGGCATTATATGTTTGGTTATTTCTATAAATTATATTTTACTGGTACCCTTTTCAGATTCAAAATCTGTTCGTATTATTTTAAAATAATACCAATTTTACACTATTCGCTTGGCCAATTTTAATACAATTTTTGCATAACTAACTTATTATTTAAACTAAATTTTATCCTATAATAACCCGATATATAAAAGACGACTATGATATTTTAAAGTGGACATTTTCAGAGCGAAATATTTCATTCAATTTCGAGAAGATTCTATTTCAGTTCTGAAACTTCAAACGAGGCAGTAATGAGTTAAAAGCGCTGTTTTGAGCCGTAAAGTTTTATGGAGCAAGTGTTGTTACGGATGAACTACATGATAAATGACTTTTTAAATAATAAAATTTTTAATCGATATGATTTTCAAATAGGTGATTAAGCGAAAAAATTTCCAAAACAGGTGTCTTAAATTGTCTGCCCAATTAGTTACATCTTTCTTGATATTAAAATATTGCACTATTAATAAATTTTTGTAAAACTGTAAGCAATACAAGTTTCGTTTTATATTAATGGTCCTTTATTTTGATTCAAAACAAAATCAGTCTTACCCACTCCTCTTGAGTAATTGGTGGATCGATCATCGAGAATAATCCAAAGCCAAAATGGTCTTTGGATCTTCATTCAGAGTTTAAATCTACTTGAAAACTCACGCGCAAATTCCGATCACTTGGTTATTAAGCCATAGGGATATGGCTGATATTATGATGTTTCTAATTTTGTGAAGTCTTGTGAAGCTATTCGTGTGTGATTTTAATTGCGTCAGATGTTTATCATATTGCCTTTTGAGAGAGGCAGTAAAAGCTTATCTTAGAACGCAAATGTTCTCATTTACAAGTTCGTAAGAAGTGAGCAAAAATATCGCTTTCAGTATCATTATATTGCTGAAATCCTTCCACCATGTCCTCTCAATGTATTCACTTAGTACGAATTTCCCTTGAAATAAACATTAATTTACCTTTTATAGATGTCCGTTAAAAAGAAAAGAGAGCCTGAGAAGAAACCATTTTTTTTCTCCACGTAGATGCTTTTATAATTTTCCATACCTTTATCATTCCTCTGTCTATCTCTGCGCAGATCGTATTCATGCGTTTGTAAGTGGTCTATGCTGTGAATCTTCCCAATGGCTTTCATTCCTTATTTATGATCTAAAAACATTAAATTCTTTGACGATCATACGCTTACGTGCTAAGCGGTTATCATTACCTCCGGAATTCCTAACAACCTATTAGACGTATCAAGATATTCACGCGCAACTTTTGGTTGTGCAAGCTTGTTGTTTGGTTTGTTCATCCAATGAGAAGGGCCTCGCTTAATCCATATGCTGCTGCACCGTATTTTAACTTTACATGCTGTTTGGCTCAAGCCTGCAAGAGAGCATTATGAATTTCATCCATAGCATCATTAAGTACCATCAACTTAATTCCAGCTTAGTCAGTTAGTACGAGCTAAGTTCTGAGGGCTACACGCGTAGAATTAAGAGCACACTAATTTAGCCTTTCTCCCCGATTACTTACTGGCATAAATAGGTAAAAAGAGGTTGCCAGTGGTGCATTTGGTCAAAAAATAGTGAGACAAATTTAAAAGAAAGAATTTCCTCCTCAATAGGTAGAATTTAGGGTGTGCGCAGTTTCGCATTTGTCACATTTCGGCAACAGCGGGGTCTCCCTTCCGGATTTTCCATTGATTTAATGATTTGCATAAATAATTTGCCAGCATTAAACGTATGCTTTCTGATATAAAACTGCGTTTTTACTCTATTGTGTCAACCAGCTGCGCACAATTAAAATAGATCAAGAAAATTTCATTGCTAAGACATTACAGAGTTAATTGGAAAGTCATTTTTACTTATTAAATGATATTTAAGCGCTAATTAATTAAGCCTGTTTGAGTTCACACTAAGTGAATTTTAGTGAGGTCCGCTAGTCATATCTATCAGTTTATGGCTGTAAGTAGATACTGATAATTCTAAGTGGTACGATCAACCAACAGGCTTCGAATGCTGTGGACATGAATCTGACCGGATACTCAAGGATAAAATCACGAAAATCAAGCTTTACAAGGTGAACTGAACTATACTCTGTATGAAAAAGTGAACAACTCCAACGTTCTTAATGTCTTGACTCTATATTCTCTTATCCGACCCCCGTTTCATCTCTTATTGTACTATTTTGCTATTTAATCCGTTCAGATGCTATCGCATGATTGAAACTTTTTAAGTTTTTCACATTGCTATGGGTAACAATAGTTCAGAGACTACATATTTTGTTTATTCACAAAGGGCTACCAACCATTTCAATCATGTGGTCTTCACATGAAGACTGGCCGATACAGATTAACTGCCTAAGCCTTTACCCAACCTGTCGACGAGAAGTATCTCTTTGCCCTTACGCCTGTTTATCAGCGTTTATTTATTTATTTTTTAAAACATTTGTAAGTATTTTTTATTCATTTTACTTTTATTTAGTTTTTACCTTCCGTCTAGTTAATGATTATGGTGTATTTCTAACGGTAAAGAGCTGATGTATATTCTTCTCAACTTACTCTTTTGTAAATATGCAGCATAAATTACTGAGTGAGTGAAATAAATAACGGTTAGTCTACAAAGAAGCACTGTAAAAGTTGACAAAGTCAATCAAGGGTCTTAGCTCAGAGAAGATAGTTCTTTGCTTAAAAAGTGCCGCTTTATTAACACGGGAGCGACAAAAGCACAATTGTCTGGGAACTGAAGTGAACATTAGTCGTTAGAAGTGATGCATAACGCAGACATGAGAGTCGTATTTTGCGAAAGTTTGGTGGAAAGCAGAGGAATCTTCGTAAGACTTCGGACGCCTTCTGTTCTAATTACTGACTACCCCATCTTCACTATTTCTCAACCATGTCGAAAAGCTGTAAAATATTTCGGCTTTTTCATTGTGCGCGAAAATGGAAATATTTTAGCTTTCGAAATTACGCGTAATCTGAATAAATATTTAAAGAGGAATTTGAAAACTTTTGCTCATATCGATGTTTCAAACTGGAGTATAAAATACTTTTTTTCATATTTTCATAGCAAAATTTAATGTCTGGAGCTGTTGGATAAAATCAGCAATATCAGAGCTACTTGGCTAGTGAACACTGATCGAAAAATGATAAAAGCTTATAGTGTGATTTAAGAGCTATATTCCTAGTTCGATTTTTAAGAGAAATATAATAATGAGAGAGATATAAGTGCGTACTGGAAAGTGCGTACGTTCAGTGGATCAGAGGCAACGAGTTCGAGACCTATTGCTACATATTCAATGATTCGATTGACTGGTTAATACTGGCAATTATGAGGCTCTGTAATGAATCAAAACGAATGCTCCTTGTCCACAATGTCTGTTAGAAATGGTCCGTCGCATTATAATTATACAATAATCAAAATATTACCTACATAGACATTGTAAAAAAAAATGGTTACACTTGGTCAAAATCACTAGGCACTGTAGACACAAATGGCAGTAGTTCTGGAAATATCTACAGAGGTATACTGTTTTTATTTTACCATAAGTCCTATTTTCATCGAAACTACACTTGAGTACACTCATTAGAGTTTTGTTAGTACTCACCGGTGCCTTTACTGACTTATGACCTTTTACCCATTTTTGCACACCTAAATATGCCGACCAAGTGCCTTGGATAGCGAAGTGGTACTGGGTCAATGTCCCAAATTTTTAGTCTTACGACTCCATCTTATCATGTTATATGGCGGTTTTTTGTTTAATTCTGGCTTAGTCATGGTAGCTGTAATAATTGAAACGTACGGTACCCTAAATGGCGCACTCCAAAGAGGAAGACATGAGCCAACCTTTTCTTCATAGATGATTTTAGCAAGGGTCCTATTGTTTGGTTCGCTGCGAAATTCTCTTGCATGTAGCTGATATGAATCTGAGAGAAGTTCTTAGTCAAAACTTTACTTTCACTTGCTTCATTGTTAAAAAGGAAACCAGCATTTACAACTAACTTCGGTGATTAGGATAAAGAAGTACATAGGTAGATATGAAAGAAAATGCGTGAATGTTTCAATTTAGTCCATGTAAATGCTCACTTAGCTAAAATGAAGAAAATCGAATTCCTATAGCAGCCAAAAAATCCGTATTATACTAGAATTTCAAACTCAAGTACCAGATGCTTGTATAATCTAATTTGTGCTTTGTTTGTTTGGAACTAAGGTTAGAAAAATCGAGATATTAAATAACGTGGCATATTTAATCGAGTTAACTGTTTTAACTATAATATTTTGTTGAACTGAGGCCATGTTTGAAAACTTATAACCAATTAACTTTAATGTCTTCAATAAAATCAAATTACTAATACGTGATCACATAATTTAATTGAAAATTGCTGATTTTTCTAAACTTGCTTAATATAATAAATGTTTCGTTTAATAAGGCAAATGTACTACTTATATTGGAAATGAAGTGTTATTAACCGCTTAACAATTTCATTCAATAAGGATAAGGAAAAATATTCTTATTCTCCCTCCGAAATCTGCCTCAAAATTCATCCTAAAATTTAAAATTTGCCCCTTTTTTGTCTTAAAACTCTTATTAAATCTTCAAACATAGTTTGCCGAAATGAAAAGAAGCATAAAATTTATCGTTTCAATGATTCGGATCAGTTACCTTTGTTTTTTTCCAATGCATACAAATAACAATTTATTTACAATGTCATTTTTTGTCATAATGTTTTATAGTCCACTCTAAAAAGGAATTGTTACTTCTTCCGCATATTAAAAAAATATGAACTTTCTTAAAAATATAATACGAATTAAATAAAATCGATTTTCGATCAATCGATTGCATTTTTAACCTGGAATTCATTAAAAGTTTGCAAATCAGTATAATTTAGAGTTAACTGATTTTGGCTTCTTCATTAAAATTAAATATAACTGATACATTTAAATTATTGAATTGCGAAAAATTTGCGCTTTCGTGACTCATCAACCGAAATCTTCTAGAAGTTTAGATTTTATTTATCTCTTGTGTAAACAAATCTTGTATGTTGTGACAGCAGTTAACGTAATCAATCGTAAACCCATGAATATTTATCTGAATTGTGGTCTGTTTACAGTAACAAATTAGACTTGATAGTTATGGTTATTTAAGCAGTAGTTAACGCAAAAAGGGCATAAAATCAAGCGGTTTTATTGAAATACAAAGTCTCAATTGGGGTGGATAGCAGTGCGCGAAAACTCATAAGAGGAGGGAAGGGTAAGAGGAGAAGGCGAGGGAAAGAAACCAAATGAACAGAAAACTGTAAGAGATGGAAAGAAGGCTGAAACGCACCCATTTTATCGGCGAGTGTAGAGGTGGTTGGTATTTTTTGAAGATAGGGCAAAAATATTGCATTTTTTGTACACAAGCATACAAGCAAAATTCATGTGGAGAGACAGATCACACAAACAGTAAACACATGCTCAAGCACAATCAAACTTTTCGTAACACATTTTTATGAAATCCATTTATTCCTGCTCAGCCTCTTCTTGGGGTTGGCTTTGTTCACCATCCTTATGTTCTAAAATCACAGCAAAAAATATTCCATTAAATGACAGAATATAAAGAGGACATAAAAATAGCATAAATTTGTGTGAAAGTTTACCTTCGGGTTTCGCTTCGGTTTTCGGTGCTTCATCTTCTTCTTTCTTTTCATCAGCTTTCTCCTCCTTTCCATTTGCTGCGGCTTCAGATTTTGCCTATATATGCATGGTAATTAAATAAATCCCAGTCGAAGACAAACCTTCTTATCTCCCCTCGTGGAAATTTTCTATAATGAAAGATAATAAAGATCGTGGTTGATGTCTGTGGTAGAAATATCGACTTCATTTGTTGATTTCGGACTTACAACATGGCTGGTCAAGTTCTTCATCCATCCCTTGAACCCACTGCCCTTCTTCTAGAAAAATCGATAGCATGATTTACTTTAAGTCAACAATGCTAAAATGAGTTTATTTAAGTTAACCAACCTTGCACTTCTCGCCATTAGTCTTGGCTTCGGCCTAAAATTCAAAGAAATGTGTAGTGATATTGTCATCTATGACCTTCCGACAATAGTTAAAATGATTAATGACAATTAACTAACTGGCTGTTCTTCTTTGGCACCTTCAGTGGCAGCTGGTTGGTCAGCTGGAGTTTCAATCTCGGGGGTAACCTTTAAATTTCATATTAAAGGGACATTAAGGATTAAAAATAGAAAAGAGACCTTAACTAGGCATACTTACCTCAGGGGCTTTGTTCTCAACTTCGGTCATTTTATCGGAGTGTGTGCGCCGATGGAGGAGTACAATAAATCCAAATTCACTGGTGAATTTTGGCAAGCACATCGATGGTCCAAGACTTATATCTGAACGGGGTATGGCACTCTTATTGGCTACTTGAGGATTACGTGATTGACCAATCCCATGACGGCGTGTCATGTTTATGACGCAAAATTAGGTGTACGGTGCGTAGTGTGTGTACGCACCATATGCTAAGCCTGGTGGGAGGGGAGGGGAGAGCCGATAGAGTTGAGGTGATGTGTGATGGGAGGTAAGGTTTGAAGAGGGGGAGGTGACTGTTGGCCTTTGTGGAGTGTCGGGGCGAGGGGGAAGGGGGAAGACAAACGTCACACGCACATATACACACACTTCATGTCGCTCCCGTACTGTTAACTTGCGTGATGACTTCAGAGAGAGAGAGCGAGAGAGAACAAAAGGACGTATTCCTAATAGTCAACCGATAAGACCGTCTTGGAATATACGGTTTATTTAGCCATTGGCAGCCAATATTTAAGGATTCAGGAAAGATGAAAAAATAATTTCGAGACACATCATGCAATGGAGAACGACCATGCTTATATTACTATGTAGCCCATGATAGAGTGCATAATTTATCTTTTTTAACATGGAAAAGTGTCTATACTGAGGTATAGTTCAATAAGAACTAACAGGGGGACAAAAGATCAAGTAAAAGCTTAGATTAGAGTCAGGGGCTTGCTTCGTTTAATTTTTTATTCAAGTTAAACATTAGCTGTTTAACAAGTAATTCACTATTTCACATTTGCAAATTGAAATCTCATTACTTTTGACCTCATTCATTTCTGTCATGTCCCATTCTTATTTACCCGTTGATTAATTAGGATAGTCAGTTAAAATGGTAATAATTATTTTAATAAGTTCGTTTATTCTAAGTTCGTATAGAGTTTATGAATTCGACAATAAGATACACATCTTTTTAATTCTAATGCGTTGGTGGGAGGGAGAGCCATATGATTATTTTTTACCTTCACATTGTAATATCTAGTTCTGAAGGTTATATTCATAGAAAACTTTTCCCTCCGGTTCATTGAGGCATTTTGAATTTTGATTAATTAAGTGAAAGCATACAACCAGAAGCACAAAAAAAATAAGAAAAGCGTTGCTTAGTCAATTTCTGTGTTGTTTCCGGCACGGCTGTAGGAAAGGTTGTCAAATTTCTTTTTAAGTCATCAAAATTGCTTTGCATCTGAATTAAAACAAATGACTATGAATATTGACGTTAAACGTCAAAACATGGAAATATACGTATAAATACTTTGTTTACACCGAAAAATTTTCAAGATGATTTAAAAGTAACTAGCTATAAGGGTGTTATCAGCATGTTATGAAATTCGGAAACCATTAACTGGATTTCAAAGTTGGTGATGAGTCGATATAAATGTGTACGCTCAGATCGATGGAATAACCCCCAAGGACTCTACTATAACGGAGTCCCGACCGGTTTAAGAAATAATATGCAAATGTACGCACGTGTATTTGGAGTGTCAAACAAAACCTTAAGTTATTCACGTTATTTTATACAATAAATAGTGAAATGAATCCATTTTTATAAAACATGGAATGAATCACATTCTCCTTTTATAAATTTTTACGAAAAATAATGGAAACAGTTTCAATGCTGAAATCCTATAAAACAGAATTAATAGGGCTTTTGCTTTTAATTCTACTTTTGATTCTAAACCTCGTCCGAATAAAGGGACATTAAATAATAAGTCCAAAATAAAGAACAGTAGATAGAAATATTATTTCGAAGGAAAATCTGGTTTTTTGCCATATAACAGTGACAGTAAGTGGCATTTAGCATCAATGACCCCTTGTCAGCTCGGTCAACGAATTTAGAATACCTTTGACATGAACACATCTAGAAACTCAGGAGCCAAATCACGAAAAAAGAGATGGGAAACATTTGATAACTGGAAGAGAATTTAACTTCTTATAAAAATATATACAACTCGGCGCTTTCTGAATTTAGTAAGTCTTAACATCCAAACTTCACCTGCTCGACCCTAGGGTATTTGGGTATTGTCATAAATAATAGTAATAATGAGTCAATATGGGAGATTTATAGATTGATGGGTGAGTTATTCATAAACTCAAGGTACATTTCAATCAGCTGTTCTCCTGAACTTCGAATAATTTTTAGGGAACAGAAATCATATAACATTTTTTTCACTCGCTGAGATCGAAAGCTTTTTACGCCACACTATGACGTAATTGTATTGCTATTCGCTAGTCGCTTTTAGCGGTCATATTTCTTGGCCAGTGGCCGAAGTAGTTCCAGTCGCAGTTTCATACTAGATTTATTGCTCGGGAATAGTTACTTATCTGGACAGTCTAGTTGAACTATCCGTAATTGATCATGAACAATAAACAGAAAATGACGTAAAAATTAGTCAGAATAAGACCATTTCAGATAATTTTGAAAATAATATAAACGATAACTTTTGTTGTTTATCTTAAAAAACCTAAATCTAGACAAATAATCTGCTTGTTTTGATTTTTTCTAAACAGGAAATAAGTCCATATAGTTGACATTAAATGGACAGTGATCGTTCGCATTAAGAACTTCTTTATCAATTTTAATAATCGGGCAGTATCTGAACACTTTAAATAACGAAATTTTCCAGTAAGGGATGAAAAGATATTCGATTAGTGCCTAATGAGGAAGAGAAGCATTAAGTTTTTCACTTTCTCATATAAGGGTATAGTTTCTCTTATACTACCCAAAAGTTACAAAAATGAACTTTAGCGATTTGATCCCTAGGTTTCATTGATATGCTACTACAATCATGAGCTAGTAGATAAGTCTTGCGAAGATATTTTAAATAGACCAAAGCTCACACCAGCTCATTCAGGATAAACTCTAATAATAATTGCAATAGTCATCTTTTATTGAAAACGGTCGTCCAATTTTACTTACATTATCATAGATAGCTAACTTTTTGAGAGCAGAATAAAGAGTACACCTTAAACTGTACAAATTTACTGGGATTGGTTGATGATTCCCATTTCTGGGGATACATAGTGTTTGTTAAGTGCAAACCAGTAAAATTCATTTCGAATACAGATCAAATGGACTTGCTTCAGGTCATCCTATGTTCAAACTATATTTAGTTTCCACTTTTGTTATGACAATGTGATTAAATTTATGGTAGCACAGAGTTTCAAATTTTCACTGTTTAGATTAGCTAAGGACTTGTTAGAGCAAATAATTTATCAAATTGATTAACACAAATCTAGTAAACTAATTATACTTGCATCTGGGTAATTTAATGGCCATATATGGTTTCACTATTCAAAAAATGTCAAACTGACGCGAACAATCAAAACAGACTAAACAAACTTTCAAAATTCGTTAACTATTTATGCACTTATTAATATATTTGTAATTAAAACGAAACTATTATTTAATTAATTTTTATTCAGTCCATTTAAACGTTTCATCTTTCTGAATATATGATTCGAACAAGGTAAAATAATTTTCAACACGCTATTAAAGGGGAGATGTAAAACAGAAAACAATTGGAGGATCAAATTTTAAAATCATAATTTCTAAATGGCTCCAGATACGATTAGAGCCTTTTATCCTTAAAAACTTCATTCCTAGAAATTTTAGAAAGAGAGAGGGTTTGATTAGAGCTCAGTGGGTGAAAATTTTAGCAGTTGATGGTTTTCAAAACTGCCAAGATGAAAATATAATTTTTAAAAATATCAAGTAGTTTCAGTCGCCGAAAGTTAATACGATATTTTATATTTGCTTCCCATTATTACTGAAATATTAACTAAACCTTAAATTGTTTATTTGAACTGATATGAATTATAAAATACTGTACATAGTTTGAGTTGAATTTTAATAAATTTTCCCTATATCGATGAAAACTCATGTTTTCCTTCCTCTCAGGTGAGATCTCGGCTTGCAGATCGTAGAAATAACTGAGTTAATTAAATCTGTACAAAGTAGTTTGAGAAAGTCATGATTAAGAAAATGCAAACAAAAAAACGAGAAAAAAAATCGGCAGATGTCACACAGGCACCTTTAAAGATGAGCATTAATAGAATAGAACAGTCCCAAATGCTCAAGTCATGAAGGTTTTAGTAACAAGGTTCCCGATTGCAACTTGGCTTCAGAACTAAATCTTTTAATTTTAAAATCCGTTTTCCCACTCTTTTTAAATTATGTAACACTTTTTATATATCTTAGAGGCTAAGAGAATATTCTGAAAATCGTTGTTGATGATCATTTCAAAATTTGTCAAAAGAAAGTGTTCTCTAAGACCACTTTTCTTGAAGCACTGTCAGATGTTGTTGAGCCATTCAATTTGGAAGTTCGTATTTCGTCGCCTTTTAATTTAATGATATTAGCTTTGTATCGCAGGTACGCAAACATATCGCCACCGATGAATGAGCTGAAATATTATTTTATTTTGGTTTTACGCAGAATTTAAGCATTTTATTTTATTTTTATGTTTGTGTAGGTATTTATTTTTTGTAAACAATGTCCCTAAATTTTTATCGTTCCAAAGTCATCTTCCCCTTTTCCATGGCAAAAATTACAATTTTTCATTATATGAGGCATCTAAATTCAGGTATCTATAAAACATTTCATAAGATTTAGGGTAATTTATGGAGTATAAGTAGAAATTAAATTCAGAGCTTCAAAAGAGTCTCAGAAGAATAGATCTTTGAATTCAGTTTGTATTTAGTTTACTTCTCGTTACGGTCCACTGCATTAATGTTCAAATTTTGAGACTTATCCCCCGTTTTCTGTGTAAATTTATGTTTGGGGCGTATAGAGCTTAACAACAAGTTTATTACTTTGGATATTTTGTTGACTAAACATTTTTCGTCTCATAATCAAGGCAGCTAACATAATTTTAATATAAGAGAACCCACAAGAGTTCATTCATCACATATTTTAGTATTGCTAAGTCCTAACAAATTGATAGAAATCCTAATCAAGTCCAATAGAATATCATTTAATATCTGTTGTGAATAATAATTATTTTATTAGTGTGAAATATTTCATGAAATTTAAACAAAAAAATGTGGTAGGGAGATTCATATATGCAGTTAGCTTTATCCAGGCCTGTCTCTCTTACTCTATCGGCAGTGTGTATTGTTCATTACTTAATTAGTATTCACTTTTCGAAAAAATCTTGTTTATCATATAGTATGATATTAAACATGATAAGTGAGTTAAGTAACGATTCATTTTTTCTCTAATTTTGTATTCTTATTAATTGGAATGGAACCACATAATGCCTTAGACTGGAATTTTTAGAGCCAGAAGAAATCATTCTCATGTGCGTCGATGTAGATCTTTTATTTATATTAACGTGTCTGATTGAAATTTATTTGTTAAATAAATTTTATCACAGTCTAAAACAATAGAAAAAAAGGATTGATAATGATGCAATGCAAAAATAAAGGAAAAACAACAAACTAAATATTTATTAAATGTCTTTAAATTTATTTTAGATTATTTGAACAAATTTAAAAAACAATGCAATCGATCTAATATTGCTTTATTTGCATAAGGTAACCTTCTTCTTTAAAACAAAGCTAAATTTTGTTATTAATTTGCCAAAATTTTGATGAAATAGAAAGATGACTTCATCAAATATACGAAGGATTTAACTTGAGCGAATACAGCTTACTGAACTCTGTAATGTTAAGGATGTTAACTGCTAAATATCATGCAAGATTACCTTCCATTTCCAACCACTGGGAAAAAAACAAACTGAAGTGACAAACCTGATCACCATGATTAAAAAACGGTCAATATGAACCGGATATCGCAGACAACCCAGGGGGCGATTTATGGAATTCAAATTTTGGAAGTGGACTAACCATTAAGTAAATATTAAACAACCTGAATCCTAAGACCAAATGAATAAAGACTCGTTAATATTTCAACCTTGATCAACCTTTTTGATCATTTCCCTTTTATCATTTTTGGTTCCTCTTCAATTGGGTTTAATTGCCTCCCACGAAAATATTTTTTATTGTTGTATTACTTTTCGAAAGAATAATAACAATGTTCGTCTAATGTGAATAATATGTACTCTTTTTTATCTAGTGTATCTGCTCATACATTCAAATGGGTATCTGAGAATTCAGCTTTATTAATCGCAAATAAATATCCGGCTATCTATGGTTATTAATTAAATGAAATAATTTTACTGTCGCTTCTAAAATAAAGCAATTTTTTATTCATGAGTTAACTGCATGAAACAGACAAATTATTTAGTCAGATACTGCCGTTTCATTTTTCTTTTTTTCATTCAAAAGTTATAACGCTTCAATGTTTAGTTCAGAATTAGCCACATAAAATAAAATAAAATTTAATTTAGTGTCATCGAAAAGGAATTTGCAAAGAACCGTCAATAAATTTGCCGTTGTCCATTGAGAAACCATTAAACTAGAAGGTTGATTCTAAAGGACTTACGAGTATAACCTTTATTTCCTTAATCTTTAACGATTCTAAGATGCAAAGTAAATTTTAAATATAAGAGAGTACATTTTCCACGTTCTTCAAATACTCCAAATATATGCACATGTTTCTAGTAGAAATAAATTATTTAAATAGCGGACAAATGGGAAATACTTACATTTATGAACTAATTCAAGGATCGTGTATTTTCAGCGCAGGTAGAAAGGTTTAAAATCACCGCTTACCTTATCAGAAAATGTTTTGATAATTCTTGATAAGAATGAAATGGAGAATATACAAATATAATATCACCTGTAAGGAGTGATGTGTATCGGTGGTTTATCGTAACGTTTTGAGAACCAGAAGTTTCCAGAGAACACTTCTTGACAAGATTACATTATAATGTATTATGTTAATTTCAAATTTTAAGATAGACAAACATGACACTCTTGAGGAGAGAAGTAAATCATATTTGAGTGGAGCTCAGAATCTTCCCGACTCTGAGAAGGGCTCCAACAACAAATCAATCACGCTGAATTTCATAGATAAAAGACGATGTTCATATAGTAATACAATTTTTATAATCGCTGAACACTACTGATTATCTGAAAAACGGCCGAAAGCTAGACTCTAGAGAAATATCAGGTTTTATTTTAAGTAAGTGCTGAAAAGCGTCATTATCTGGTCAGTGTGCCTGTCTACAGAGTCAAAGGCCACGAAATCAACGTCCATTAATGTACGTATTCTTCGTACGCATTTATTCTTCGTGCTGACAATTCTTTATTCGGTATCTATCAAGTTCATAGTTCACGAGCATAGCCTAGCCTTTCGCTTGATTCCAGAAATGGGAGTGACATTCTGATATATGAAGATTTAAACAAAATTGGGTAAATTAAGTATTTGTTGCATTTAATTATCGGTGAATAATGAAAACAATTTAAATTCTGTTGTGAAAACGTTTACAAATGACCGACAGCATCAGATTTCATTATTCTCACATTTCTTCCCTTGAAGTTTGAAATCACCTTTGTCGGATATTTCAGTCATGATAAACCAACAACTTTCCTGACATTTCAACTGACTAGCCTTAGTCAATAAAGTGTCGTTAAAATTTAAATAGTTCATTTTAGTTAATTCTTAAAGTTTTATTTATTTTCAGGGAAACGAAAACTTGCGCTTATAAAGATTATCAAAAATAAGACGGTTAAGATTAAGATCCTGAGGAATCTATTTATCATTTGTTTTAATTCGCCTCTTGAAATGGCTAAGAATGGTAGCGAGATCATCAAACACCTTTGAAATGTATTTTGAATTCATGGGTGCCCCTTGCCAATTAAAGGAGTCAAATGCCAGAAATTAGCTCCAATAGGGAAACTGAATTTAGGCAGTTAATTTGATTTTCTATCACTTCTGTTCACTCCCCAGCCTTTTAGTTCTTAGGCTTAATTTGGAACTTTCTCTTGGAACAACAATTTAATTGTTTTCTCTTAAAACAAATAATCAGACAGAATATCTCTTATGTAGAATGATGCTAAATAGTAGACAGAATAGCTAATTAACTGTTTGTTGAACTCCACTAAGTTAAAAATTTAGCAGTATCAGCTTTATTATGCCACGATAGTGTAAGGTGCTTAACAGTTCTGTAAGATCATTTTGTTTTCTCAGCCTTTGGAAGAAAAGCGATATGAAGCAGCAAGAATGACTGTCATAATTGAATTACTAGCCAATTAGCATTGGGAATTATGGACAGAAATTCGTTCAGTGGTCCAGACAACGAATCATGAAATTTGAAAATTGAATCTTAACTATCTAATTTCCAAAGTCGTTTTGTCCCAATTTTTGCCTTGCTGTGGGTCATAATAATATAATGAAACGGCATGCAAAATTCTAATCCCTTGTAGCGGTCTAAATAAATTCATTAAGTCGACTTTTTACCCCCTAACTGTTTTCTTCAATTCGAGTGTGTGCATTTATGTAATTCAGTATGCAAGCATATTTTACATGTGACCTGATCTAATCCCGGCTTGATGTCAGTGTTTACACAAGCCCATGTCTTCAATACTCATCTATAAATCTGGATTTGACTACATATGTTTTTCTTTTCCCAAATTTAGTTTAAATTTGCATTATTCTTCCTCCTTGCACCATAGTGAAGATTGCTTAAAAGTTAAAGGCAATGGCTTGCATATTAACTCAACTAGGCTGATGCTTATCAGAATCATTCATCTCTTAAACACTTATATAATGAGTAATTCTAGTGACATGTATTGAACAAGATTAAAAGCACTGTGCGCCGGTGTCAGGTTGGTCAATGTGCACGCCTCCCAAGCCAGAGGCTGCTGGTGTACGTCCAATGATATTGATGGCCACCCATACTAGTTACTTATGATTAATAACAGAGACATTATAGTGCGAGTTTTTAATCAGAGAGGCTCCAGAATATCTTTGATCTACTCAATCCAAGTATGTTAATCCTGAGTGGAAATGAGTTATTTTATAGAAGGCATTCAGTAGAAAGATAGTTTGTCGATCGTGTTAAAATAGACGTTTTGGAGTTTTTTGCTGAATAGTGAAGAATTTCGAAATATCTGGTGCAAAATTCTACGGTAAATTCCTGAAGTCCCTTCTCCGTGGAGTAATTTCTTTCGTACACTTGCATTCTCTCAAATACGTACTTGAGAGTCTCAAGTTGTTGTCTTAACGGATCACATATCTCGTGGTCTGATCAAGATATAGACACACTTATTTAGGTAGATCCGGACACTGAGGACTTTGAAAAGAAAGGAAATAGTAGAAATCTGATTTATTTATGCTTCAGATGGTCATTATAAATAAAACCAAAATGATCACTAAATTCCTTTGGCTACAGGATGCCAATTTTCTTTTCTCAAACGAGAAGTCAGATATTTGCGTGAAACCCAGGAATATGCAACACGCCAATAAAAAATGAGGGACAAAGAGAGAAGTAGGAAGAAGAAATATGGGAAACAAGCTTCCATAAAGAGCGTGTTAAAATCGAGTTTTGATTCACAGGCCGATTCGCTGTAGATAAGGTTGAATTGACTATTTTGCGCCCTTTGTTAGTCTGGTGAGCAACCAACAAAAATCATTCTCTGACGGTGAGGACAGAAGTGACATTTGAATCAGTATGTGCGTTTTCTCTTCTGCAGGACTCAGTAATTTTGTTGCTAATGTTATCAAAAATAAATTTTTCATGTACACTTCCTTCAATAGATAACCTTATTCCTCCACCCACTTTAGGTAAAGATCTATCCACTTTATGTTAGGGAATTTCTCAGTGCGATATCAGATTTGGAGTGATAGACAACATTTAAACTTTAAGACAAGATTATCATTTCCTGTGACAAAAATAAAATGAAATTTTTTAATATAGAAAAGCATCTAAAATGTCAAGAGATAGACTAAAAGAGAATAAGTTAGAGCATCAAAAAAGTCCTACTTCTGTGGAATTTTATATTCACCTAGATGCTCCATTTACTTAATGAGTATAGGTTAAGAGAAGGCTCCCTATGTATTGCCGAAATTACTCTTTATTCGCATTCACAATGAAAGTACTTCGGTTTTTCTTTCACGAAGCTGCAATGATGCCTTTGTGTCGCCTACCCGTCAAATCTAAGGGCGTTTATCGATTCCCCCTTTTCAATAACTGTCCCGTTTAATACCCTCACACGCAGACTTGCCCGAGTGACTATGCTATATTTGTCTTTCTACACCACGCGTAGACGCCTACACCTCCTTCTTTGTTCTCCACCCTCTCTTGTCTCTTACTCAAATTCCCCTCGTGGTTTATTCAGCGCACGTCGCCCTACGCAACTCTTTGTGTTCTACTTTCAGAAATAGTTGTTAGCTGTTAGTTATTATTCCAACCTCAACAAGGTCAATGCTTCGCATCCTAATGTTCCAAAGCCCTAATTTACGGATTTGGAGCTCAATTGTTGATTGAGCACATATCTATGATGTTCATCGCTTATCTAACAATATGGTTAAATCGGTTCATTAAAAGAGTTCACCTTGAGTGGTTCCTAGTAAATTCCGCTTTTTAAATCATATCAGTTCTAATTATCTCCTGGGCCTTGGCCATAAGAAGGAAAATCTATCTGAGGTGGTTAATGAACCATCTCAATTAATCACCTGGTCAATGAGGTAGAGACTCCACGAAAATGACTCCACACGGGAAACAAGTCCTTAAGTTTGATCATTAGAATATGAATCAGTAAACTATTCTCAAAAAACGAAAGCCTGAAGCAAAAGATCAAATTTTTTAAGTTCCACTAATGCCAGACTTTATTTCCTGCCTCTGCACGATCCTTTGCTCTTTACCGATACTGGATTTCTTTACTGTTCACCGTTTTCAGGTACCTTCTCAAAATTTCTTTTTTAACTTCTTTCCCTCACCTTGGCTAATAAGTGCTAAACAAGCTGGATTGTTGATCATATCATCTCGGTTTATCTGTCTCTTCATAATTGGACTATTCTTTTCATTCCACATTTATTCTAAACATTCTGATATGGGTTAAATTTTCAGTCTAGCATAGAGACCTTTCTCCCTTTTATCGTCATCTGACGCGATAACTGTTGAAAGACGGAATATATCAACTCATTATGCAGTGCGGAAATGCCTTAAGGCGGTAGCAACAGCAACTGCAAAACGGGCAATAATTTAATAAGTACGTCCAGAGCTAATTTTGCCGCCGCGTATGCTTGTGAGATGTTTTAGTGAATTTGCAGCGGCATTGTTATAAGAAAGACCTTTGTCGGTAACCATAACTACGATTGTACCATGTAGTCATGGAAATAATTTTATAGGCTGCTACCTTCCCCCCCCTTCTACTCCCTAATGTCATCAATTTTACTACTCTTCCTCTCCCTTTGTGTGATTGTGTATGTAAGCCACACTGCCTTCCTCTACTACCTCCTACTAGCCGAATCACTAGTCGAAGGCCTTATTTCTCAGACTTGTTATTGCCGATGTGTTGATTGACTGTAATCTAAAGTCGTAAAGTCCCAGAAAAACTACAAACGAGTATCCCAGTTAGAATGGAACTTTGAATCAACAGTGTCAACACTGTCATCAAGTCGCTTATATTTGGCGAATTCTAGTGTATGTGTACGTCTGCTCTCAGATAAATTCAAACGGATCTGTGCAGTATGAAATAAATAAAATACAAACGGAAAAGGCTCTCTAGCATAGTTTTTTCTGCCTTTTTTAAAGTTTTGTTCAAATTGGTTTTTAGAATATTTCTCTGCATGAAGACATTAATAGTAAATCGAATCGTGCAGAAATTCAAGTGTCAAGACGGAAATCCCCGATTCTGCTTTCCTTCGCCTAAGTAAATAAGTTATTGAGATCTTTGCACTCCTTGTTTAATGAACGAATTAAAACAATGGAGTGAATAAATACTATAAAGGGAGAATTCAGCCAATTTATAATGTCATATATGGTGAGGGTTGGCTATTGCCATCTATGACCACTATTCTCATTGACTACCATGGTTTTAGAGATTTATTCAGAGCAGAGGTTATTAAAAGGAGGACTAAATTTTATAATACTTATTTGGAATAGAATCTATTTATATAGAATTTGGGGATTTGGATTAAAGTTAATGAGGGGTGGAAACACAAGGACTAACCGTCATGAAGATACCTTCAATTCGATTGGTGATGATAGCTTGTACTTGAGCTCTGGCATAGAGCACTATTTACACCTGGTGGTCTTCCAGCAACTTTGATGAGTAAGTTGTATATAAAGGGAACTGCGTTTCATACTGAAAACAATTCCGATGAGAGTTTGTAATTGTGCAAATTGATAATAGCTAGGGCAACTGCAGGTGGATGCAAAACAGGTGTTTAGCGAGAGGTGGCATTCGGATTATTATTTCCATAATGAAATCTATTCTTTATTGTTTTCAAAAGCAACCCATTTTTCACTTGGCAAGGTATAATCCGTCAAAAAAACGCTTTATAATGGAAATATCCACAAGTATTTATGAATGATTTATGGAAACGTTTACAGTGGGTGGGATCGTCAAAAGGAAAAAAGTGATCATAAACAAGAATCCATTCTTTACGGATGTAATCAAACAAAAATTGATGCTCTGGGTATTATTTATTTTTCGCTAAGGTGTTTGATAAATTACCAAAAATGTATGATTCAGAAAGATGTGACACTCCTGCTCATTTGGAAACATTGAAAAATAAGTGACTATCATCACCCATTCAAAATTTTCATGCCGTAACTCAGCATAACAATAGTAGTATTAAAATACAAGGTGTCTAGATTTTGGTGATTCAAAGTTCTAAAGGTCTTTGCTATAATATTATGGAAAATTAGTGGTATGAAATTATTTGAGAGTAGAGGAATACTCTAGTGGGAAAAATGACGGTCAACCGGTAGAGATTGAGAAACGCGAGAGATATCCCATCTCTAAATGATAAATTGCTATAATCACTAATAGACACAACATATGCACTTAAGTATAAGATATTGCGACTTGGCAGATTACATTCATAGTTTGCATTAAATCTTATCATTGCAGAAACACATAGGAGTCATACTAGGTAGCGAAATATTCAAAGTTGACAAAAATACTAGAATGAACTATTATCGCAACCTGAGTCACTGCACTCCTTCTCGATTACATCTCTTATCAAATTATTTCGTAGTAATTTCTCTCTTATCTTTCCTTCTCCAATCTTAAGACTTTTTCTTTGTTTACAGTATCCCTTTCAAGAAAAGTACTGTTCATATCTTTAGAAGGTCATTTTGATCTTTATTAGTGTTTAACAGTAAACAATATTTTACGCAAAGTTTACTGAAAGGTAATCATGGCGACATGATAGCATGAATTTTTGTGAGTTGGTTTTCATTAAGTCCATTTGAAATCAAATTTGTATCGCAAATACGATTTAACAGGGGATTTATAGTTTACAATAGAAAATATTTACTAATAGGAGGGCATTCAGCTTCGAAACCACGAGTTCTTCATTGTTTCAGTTGCAGATAGGACCTCTTTGTCATAAAAGTTTCATTCCTCGTAATTTTCGAGATAGTTCGGTTAGAACTTAGCTTTCAGGGTAAGTAGTAAGGATTACCGAATATATGAGTTTTTCAAGAGTGAAGGCTTGTATTTATTTATATTTTCTTAATCTCATCCAATTTATTTTTTTCTGACGGTAGAAGAAAGCACACATACGTACGAAGTGATCAAAGTTTAAGCCTCTATTTTTTAGAATGAAAAAATCGTCAATTGCTATAAGAAAGCAAGCACTTTCGTCTAATGGCCAAGATACGGCGATTCTATATTCTTTCTGTCCTCAAGGCCGTCTGCCTACTTCCAACCCCCTACCTAATTTAGTCTAATATATCATACACCCAATAATGTTATGATTAACTTACGAGTAATCTCCGATAATTTCGGTTTTTCAGGAAACAGAATGTTTCAAACAAGCCAGAGAGAGTGAGATATTTGTACCAGTTGACTAAAATTCTAGATATTAATGTAATATAAACATGAGTTTGTGTACATGCACTAGCCACGAACTATCAATTATACCACCAAAACAGCCTCCACAGGTGAACTGATGTGTCATCAATCACGTAGCAGCTGTAGGAATATTCACATGTTCGTTGTTTAAATCATATGAATCAACCTGTTGTCAACAAAATGTCACTTATATTAAATCATTAAATAAGTCAGTTAAATAATTTCTTGTTTAAACTATTTAAAGTCAGTAGATAACCCTGAACAGTCGTTGAAACTAAAAGAGGTTCGATATCTGTCCGTCCGCTCTGTGAGCTGTGTATAATTATAGTCTTAATAAAACGACCGGTCAATAAGTACTGTAAATTGTGAATAAAAATTTCATCAGTAATCACGACACTTGAATTTTGGAACGTGAAACATTCAGCTGCCCATCAACTGAATATTCTATAACCCAATTATGAAAATCAAATTAACTATCTCGGCGCTCCCCTTTTTACCTCCTCTTATTCAACATTACTTACCACAATAAAAGTAAAGTTTTTTCTGCATTTCCGTGGGCTTTAATCTGTCGGACCAATATTTCCACTTGCGTGTTATCTAATTAGATAATCTATCTGGTTTATAATGTACTATCGTTGATGATCAGTGAATTGCCATTTCAGAGATTTTAGCATTTCTGTAGCAGGCTAATTTGAAAGAGTTTACAAAAGTTCTCCTTGATAATGATAGCGTCTATATATTTTTTTGGCCCAATTTTGGTGGATGTTTGCTTTTGTTCACTACATGATGAGTTCGAGTACATACAGTCATGATAATCATAACTCTTATGACGACTGATGGAATGGCGGCTGAAATGTTACTTTTCAAAAATAGAATTATAAATGTGATACCTATATTTTAAGAAAAAATTTTTAAGTTTATCTAAAACTGAACCGAACAAATTATATGCAACGACATCACACTTGCGCATCTGAGGCTAGTCACTCAATTCTCTCAGGTCGAAGGTCACGAAATTACCTAAAATGGCTAATCACGATTGTTATTGGTCAAGAAAGAGTAACATAATGCGAGATTTCGAGGGGACTTGACGAGTTGCATAGGAAAAATCCCTCCTGTTGGCTCAAAATCAGGCAAAAGATCCTAATTTTGCTTGAAACACTATATCAAATTTTTTTTTTATTTCTCACAGTGTCAAAGATTTGACCATAATAACAGAACAAACCCTTATCATTCAACACTCACATTGTAATCTCTATCAAGACCCTCAATCCTCTTTCGACCCCTGACAGCTTAAATGTACTTTTAACTGAAATAGAGATGAAATACTTGACATTTCGGTGGAAATACAATCTACAATTTACAATCACAATTATTTAATACCGCTATCCTTAATGGGAAATTTTTTCAAAACGAATTCCAAAGTGTAAATTGCTTCCGCATTTTATAGAGGACAAAATAGGGCAATTTTTGTTACATGTCACCATTTTTTCCCGAATCAGTATTCTGCGAAGCCATTTGAAAAAATCGACCTCGCAATGTTCGCATCTGTATATTAATAAACAGTGAAAAAAACAAATGCTACCCACATAAACTTCACAATTGCACCCTGGAAAGTGCTGGGAAAGCATAAAACAATCACCAAAGAGATGATTGCCGTCCGACTTATGATTTTCAAAAGTACTAATTGATTGTGGATACGGTGGTGTCTAGGCTGTCGGTATTTGGCAGCATGAAAAACTGCCATTTAGACAAAGAGAGCTGAGTATGATTGTTTTCCTCTATCGTCAAGTTTATTCCGTTTGTCTACTCCAAAATATAATCCATGGATATGTTGTCTCTGTATCCACAAAAATAAATAGGGCGGAGGCTGCTAACAGTATGATAGTGTTCCATGGAAGGAAAGCAATGCTCATGCACTATCGACGACATCACTGTTCTTCAGGTGCAATGATCAACAAGGGGAATCCCAGTGT
This sequence comes from Hymenolepis diminuta, assembly GCA_900708905.1. NCBI lineage: Eukaryota > Metazoa > Platyhelminthes > Cestoda > Cyclophyllidea > Hymenolepididae > Hymenolepis > Hymenolepis diminuta. The sequence goes on along the minus strand of CAADRB010000034.1, from coordinate 932,535 downwards.
TCAAGTTCCATTTGATTTATGTCTTATAAATACAAGGACATTTGAAACTCCATATATCAAACGGTCATCCTCAACGATGACATCGAGTTCAATGCGAGTCGCTTCAGATTATCTGTTGAAAAAGCGATGACATATATTCTTCCTATTTGAGAAGAGAGAAATTAAAGATCCAAAGTCTATTGGACGGAATCTCCCTACTCCTTCCAATTTTTTTCTCACAGCTATGGTTATGCATCCGCTTGACCGATTAGTGTACTGCATCCCATCTTTATAAATAGACACACCTTTGTCAATAAATCTCATTATTAGTCTCATGCAATGTAATTTCAGGGCATAGATCCTAAATATTATTTACTTAATTCAGGTTATTAATTAGCCGCACATAATAATTACCACACATGACAAGGGAGTGAAAAAAATGCATTAGTCCACGAGGAATTTGAACAAAAACACAATTATAACAGTACTTAATAGTCTCTATCCGTGAGAGCATTTAAATGGCAGGCTATGAATCAGGCAGGCAGGCCGCCCGTAGCCCTTCATCCTGCCAGCCAACTGCCGCTAACTATAGTAGGAATGATGCTTCTGTATGAATCACAGTGGAGTAGCGGCCGAACTTAGGCACGCACGAGTGTGGATGCTTATAGCGAGTGACACTTAAGTAAATATGACTTGTGATTGGGCCGGGAGAGCAAAGCTAGTCAGTCGATAGCTAGCAGCCTAGCATTCGCCCTTTTACCAACATAAAAGCGTGAGAGACAGGATGAGAATTTGGGAGCGAGGTTAATGTTTTTCCTGTCTCCCTGTTACGGAGTACAAATATTATACAGTATTTTTTTTAATGAAAACACACCACCTATTCATATAGCTCATTAATTGTAATTCAAATTAATTTATAAGTATATAAACCAAATCAGTGAGGTTCTAAGAGCATTATTGAGTCTCTTTGATCGAAAGGTGATCAAACAGAGCCCATGTCATTGATCTGAAATTAGCAAAGGGAGAAGAGAATACTTATTAAATATTACTGTCCAGAGCTGGGGTCGTGATTTACCATTTTACATCCCTAAGACCCTTTTGACATGAGACATCTGAGGGGCTAAGCTCAGTTGGAGTGAGATAGGTGAATATCTCACTGGTCGTTTATAGATGAAGTTTTCCTTTCCTTATCTTTCCAAAATCATAGTTTAACATTTCTTGGTTTTAGAATACATCTGAAAATGCACAAACATAATGGATGCAAGTAAGTGGACCTTGATTCCTTGATAAAATGGGAAATAATTTAGCAACTTTTATTTATGGAAAAACTTCTAAACATGAGAAAAACTATGTAAGAAAGTTAATCCATAGTGGAAAAATTATGATAGGATGGAAAGTCAGAGGTATTAGGGAAGTTTATATAATCTTTGGCGTGAACTCTTCTGATTGTCTACTTTTAAAATGCTCTCATCTCTTAACGGTTTCGTCGTTTTTGATGTCAAATATATATGAATTGCATAATGTTATATTGTTTCGTTCTCACCTTGTTTTCGTTTGGAATGAAAATCCCTCAAAAAAGGGGTTTACCTTTCGTGCTAATCATCAACCTCAAAATTCAGCAATGCGAACTTTTCTTTTTTGTAGGAGGGCACAAGAAATAAAAAGACTTTAAAAATGTGGGTTTAACATGAAAGTTCTAGAATTAGCTGAAGTGACTTTATTCTAAAAGTGGATTTTCAGTTCACATCACTTGATGGTTCAAAGTGTTGGGAATTGATCACAAAAGTTTGTCTCACTATTTTTATTTCAAAGTACTTGTGTAATCCGTTAAATAATTCATTAAGTAGCTGTCCCAACATCTCATACTACGCGTTAATTTTCCCACCTCTTATTTGGTGTTATTAAGGAGTGCTTATTTATTTGAAAAGTGAGTGACTAAGTAAAGCTCAGAGCAGTTAAATCTGTAAGCATTTGATTAATTTCGATCATTTAACTGTAGCCTGATTGTCTGAATTATCAAATTAATAGCACTGGAAACATATATTACAATATGTGTACCAATGGTGCAGTGACCGACTTCTACGGTTGCTAAGTCTACGGTCACCACGCTGGTTAACTCGGATCAGCTGGAAGGTTAAGAAAATGTGAGTTCCTCATAAGGGCGACTCCATGATCTAACGTATTGGGAACTACGTACGAAACCCTACAAGACTCCAGAGGAAAAACGTCAATCTCTAACAGATCTTATAACATGATGTCAATCACGCTTGATTAGAGATGCAAATGGGGCATACATGACGAAAAGGGAAAGTTGCTGATTCTCAAAAGGCGTCCGATACTGCTAGCCTAAATACAACATAGGATAATTAGTCGGAATTATTATCAGATAACTTAGCGGAAACGTGCCCATCAGAAAAGTCGACGAAGGCAATGCTTTCAACAAAAATTCTTACATGCTGCTGGACGATATATTTATTCGTACACCTCGTTTGTCTTAAATTCTATATAAGTCTTAATTTTTATTCAGTCGTCTGTCTCATTCTCATTTTATAATACTGCAATAACGGGGCCACATCGATCAAATAGAGGGAATAAGTCAAGTCACTCACGTCGCCGGATCAGTTCGGAGGTGGCAGACAAGCCACCCCCGATTTATTTATAAGTAAATTAGGTTTATATAAAAAACATTTCTTTGTTAGAAGTCAGCCACGTCTCGTTGTCGGAGTCTCGGCGTGATGATAGACACCCATTTAGGTTTCTATGTTTAAACACACAAACACACAGCGGGACCGCCTGTGAACGCTGTAGTGGAGATCTTATCGCCAGTCGATCATTTCTAATCGCTAGATGGTGATAAATATCTGCTGGCTATAGCATCTCCCATCGAAATATGAGACATCCGTCTTTGGGATTCGAGACAAACTCTTTGGTCGGTCATGACGTTGTCCAGCATCTGATATTTGTTTTGCATACGTTAAGGTCTCTTAAACGTATGAGAGTTGTTTGGGGAAAATATTATTTATCTTTGGCAAATACACTTCCAGTTTCCAAACAAGTTTTGGTCTTCTGATTTGAAAAAAATGGTTCTTTGGTTGTAGCCATTAGGAAGATCATTCGTTTTACATTTGGATTTATCCCAATACAACGAAATGGCGTTCTCTGACACTTTGATGATCCAACCCTTTTCTAGGCATAAAGGGTTTAAACTCTGTCGGTATTCATCCGAAGACTGGACCGACCAGTCACTATGGTAAATATTAGTCGGTGAAATAATAGCTGAATGTGATTTTATCTATTACGTAGAATTAAGGTAGTCTTTCTTCTCAATAATGTTTGAAGGCTCTATAGTATTTTCATTCATGTCTATATTTTATTCAGAGGGCTAACAATGATATTAAGAATATTCAGAGTATATTTTACAAAATAACTTGGGGCACTGGAGTCTTCCAGCATCTTTTACATTAATCAGTCCACTAAGTCTAATTGGAATAATGAATACTGTTCAAAACGCAGTTCACCGAATTGATTGCAACTGTTTGCTTTGGTCTAGTTCCTTTCAGGAATTCTATTCACCTTTTACGAAATACTTTACCTTTGGGTGGGCCAGTCTCCCAGTAATTAGCTGACAGTTGTTAGCACTAACCGAAGTAGCAAAATTTCTCCGACATTCACATTCCACTGCTAGCAGCATATTAGTTTCACGCTATTTGAACCCTTGTTTCTAATTCCTGTGTGACTAACGCAACTTCTACATAGCCGATAAGTAACGACATGACATGTTTTTTATAGCATAGACGGAAAAGGAGGAGGGGTAAAAGCAGTTTGTGTTATCACTAACGTTGCGCCAAAGATTAAAGGTCGTTAAACGTCACTTATCGGGTTTTGATTAGTGAAACAGAATACCGTTAGTTCAGCTTTGAGCTGAAATTCAGCTACTAATGGATAAGCTGAACCAAATAAGATATATCTCAGGTTTGTTAAATAACGAGTCCCCAGTGTCCATTAAAAAGTTCAAAATGGAGTCGGATGAGTTTGTTTAGCCGATACACTAATAAGACTCTCAAATATGCTCTTGTGTGCTAGTGGCACAGCAGGTAAAGTATTCGCCTGCAAAGTCATTGGTCACCGGTTTGATGTCATTCACTGCACCTCACAGAGCTAAGTCTGGAAATAAAGGGTTCGCAGAATTCGACCTTCTCATGATGTCACTCTACCCATTATGAGTCTTGGTAAACACTTGCATAAATATTCTTAGGAGCTATAAATATCATCATAATAGACGGCCAAAAAAGACTTATAAGTAGAATATTTACCACTCTTGTAGGTTATTGAGATACATAAAAAACGTTTACTTCTAATTCGAAGCAGTTCTTAATTATCTGAGGCATCGTCATATGCCAGATCGCAATATTAACGGTTTGTGAAATCGTGTGAAAGAGAGGATACACGAAAGACTTCAGAAAAACACTCCTGAAATTCCCGGCAGTAGTGAGGGAGATATTTCGAAGTGATGGATCAGTAGTTATATTAGACATTCAACTAGCCAAAATAAGTTGAATCACCGAGTGAATAATCACTTTTTAGGAAAACTTTTGCTCCCAGTGGTATGTTAGTCACAGTCTGGTGTCAAGATAAGTGTATACCTCCACTGATTCATGCGGAGTTGGGTCTTTAATCATTGAATGTTTATAGAAATCGCCATGGCACATATTTCAAACTTACTCTACTATTGAATCCATTAATACTAAGAAATCGGCAATATAGGAAGAAGAAAACATGTTAATCAATGGCTTTACTGAGGTTTAACAAACTTCACCATCATAAGATTTGAAAAGTACTTGACTTATTCTTCCATACTCACATTCAAGAATTCAAGAAAAAAACCAATTGAGCTGGAAAAGTGCTAAGTAGAATAAAATTCAAGTAATTTAAATAGACAATGTTATCACTCCTCAGTATCTGTTATCAATATATGCGAGCATAAGAGACAATATAAATGAATATTTTATAAATAGAGATTGATTTTTCTTGAATTACAAAAAGGTGGATTAAAAAGGTTTTGGTTAAGGCAACAGAAGATCATTTTATTCTAATTACTAATAACAAGATTTCTCCTAACATTTTAACTCTGAAAGAGACAAATTTTCCGTCTAATAAAATATTCAAATTATGCTGGTAGTAGCTAACACTTTTCGCTGGTTGAGTTTTTGACGAGTAAGGAATAATGGATCTGGTGCACATTGTGCGGTTGCAAGGGCTACGAACTGGTATCATCAATTGCACCTATTTAAATGTGTCAAGGGAAAGATATTGGAGCACTAGGTTCCCATGAGATTTAAAGTAAGAGGAGATGGCGTGCATTTTAAAATATGGCCTTAACTTACTCACTTGGACTTAGAGATACTCCTAAGACCTAACAAAGTACAACAGTCTTTCCCTAATGGGAAGATTAAGAATTAAACTGGATCACATGTACATCGGACAACTGTAAATGAATAAGATGGTTATGAAGATGGATTAGAAAAGGAAATTGAAGGGTTGAAAGAAATGCGTCAATCGTGATTGAGAATGAAATGCAAAAAGTTGAGATGGGTCGACTGACTTTGCGTCCATTGTCAATTATTGCCTAAAAATCCGGAGAAGCACATTTATGTGTCATCAAGTGCGTACTACAGATTCGATGTTTTTCTCTCCTCTATCCAGAGTGAATGACGGAAGATTCCAGTGGGTTTGGGATCATGCCTATGATTGAAACAGTCAGCAGCGGCAGTAGTCAATATAGAATGGTGGAACGCAAATCCAACATCAGATGTGATGCCTGAAATCTATCCGAAATGAACATCGGAAAGTAATTTTCTATCGAATGCAAAGAAATCATCGAATGACAGCTTAGATTTAGGTTGTCGTCTACATTTTTGAGCACTCAAAGCTGTCAGTTCTCAATTTGCATCTGCACACTCATTTCTACTCTTTAATACTTGCCTACTTAAACAGTACTATGAACTTCAGTACTTTTGAGAGAGCTTTAATAATTAAAGGGTCTCTCCACAAGTCCGGCCTTTCGGCACCTTTGTATAGGCTCAGCAAATGGATAAAATTTCACAATCCGTTTTTTTCAATTATGTTTTATAATCTCATTTCGCTTATTTCATCTAAGATAAGTTTGTACTTTTTTGGAGATATTTAAAGGAGACATTTCTTTGAGCTTATCAAGTTGAAATTAAAAGTGGTGACTCAGCACGTTAAGCCATAAATGTATCATAATTTTTCTATTAATAGGCAATATGAAATGGCATTCGTTCATGAGAGTGAGGCATTCTGTAGAGGGGAATTTCAATTTCCGATCTAACAAAACTTTCCTTTGATGTTGGATATGACAGTATTAAAACGTTTTTAACTTTTCATTCCTTCAAATAATATAATTGATTAATATGTTATATTTTTATATATTTCTTTAAATACTGGTAATTAAAATAAACTTCTACTTGTAGAAACTTGGTCGAATGGAATTACCTATTTATTATTCCCCTTTTGAAACATATGGTATTTTAATTGATCTGTATTATACTATATTATCAGTAAGATATCAATAGTGACTTTGAAGAAATTAAATGCACTGTGACGTGCAGAAATCTGGACACTGTCCTGATCTCCCCTTTTTAATCCAATAAGTCATTGAAGTCTACTTACACAGTTGTAACCTCCTACGATATGCCAAGATGTGATTTAGTGAAGGTATCGTCTATTTCTAACTGTGTTATTGTGTGTAGCTCCCAATACGTTATATTGGATGCTTAAGTGGGGTTTTTGACCGGTATAAAAGGCGTAAACGGGTAGAATATACTGAAGAGTTGATCCTTGTTTTATGAAAATTGTCATTAATAAATTCATAGCATTTATTCTGTTCATTTATTTCCTCCCTAAGGTCATTTGGGGTTCTTGGATACTCTTTTTTCTTCATAGTTCGATGCATGTCCTCATAGTGATGCTTAATTGTACTACCTCATCCAAGTTTCTGAAGGCTGTCTGAAAAGTAATCGACCTAGGGCTATTCCTGTGGAGGCATTACATTACTGTTTTAATCCTCTACCATATTATGATGACCATCTTCAAACAATCCTCACTGACATTTTTTCTTCTAATAAATCTTTCAACGTCAACATTCGCTATTTTCTAGGCGAACAAAATCTTTGAACTTGTTTGTCGGTACTTTTCGTGAATGCAAATTTAGACTAAAAGAGCATGGATGATTAAAGCTATAATGGGAGGGAACGACTGTAGACTATTTGCAACTGTAGATTAGATAATTACTAGAAAATCACAATCTGCCCGTTTTTTCTGCTTATAAAACAGACTACACTACCGAAGCTGACTGTGACCAAATAAAAACATACAAAATCCGAACACCCCCTCCCCCTTCTAGAAGGAGCACATCTTTACTAGACCACATCTTAGTATATTGTTTCATTACAATTAAATTGGTAAAGGAGACACATTTAACGATAGGGGAAGTTAATCATACTCAAGTCACTGCGTCTCATATGGTTCGACACTTAGAGTCCAGATACCACTAACCAAATTAGTTTCGCATGGAACAGCAGTTAAGCGCTGATTTGGGATTGAGACCTACCGGCGCACACTCCGGATGACCAATCGCACCGGTTAAGACTAATTAATAGTAGGAGTGGCAGAATTCGTTTTTCTCGTGGAGGAAGCTCTATAACTCCACCCAGGATGGTTGTCGAGTAATAATTTTTTTCTAAGTGAGCTTGAGACTTATTCATATAATAACAATGGTGATTTTTCATCTTTTACGCATCTTAAAGTGCAGAACTGGAAGTTTGGTTGATAACTATGTTGTGATAATTTTGTTGTGTTTCCTATCGTATCCTATTTAATGCCATTAAAAATTCTGAATTCGATTATTTCCATCTCAGTATTTCCTCTACTGCTCCACAGGCCTTTGGAACCATCATTTGCATTTACTCTGCGCCGATGACGCATTGATCACCTTCAGGTCTATTGTATCGGAGGTCACGGGTTCGATTCTCAAAAGGAACACACCCAGTGAGTGGAATGGCCAATAGAATTGATTATGTCTGGCTAGTATAGAGGGTGGAGGAATTCGAGTCTCTCATTAGAAGGTCTCCATGGTCCCACTTTAAAGTCAAGATAAGCGTTGAAAAACGCTCTACCAAATGGGCCTGAGAATTATTTACTTGTATTTACCACAGCACCACATTAGGGCAAATGAACAATTTTCTATTTAAAAAGACATAACTTTTTGTCAACAGAAGTTTACTATTTCCTAAAATATACATTCTTATCTACTAATATTCCATACTATATGAAATATATGTAAAATGAAATATTGTTCAAGGGAGGTGTGAACACAGCTCTGCCAACTTAAAATTTGCAGCTATCTCGTTTGTGCTTTGTTAAAACTCTAAGCTACTAAATATTATTTAAGATCACATTCCCTTTTTAATCATCGGAAGAAAAATGAATTAAAATGACAGGACCGATACTTTTAATTGAAAAACCGGTCAATAAGTACCAAACATCAGAGCCAAGCATTCGCTATAATGCAGGGGACGAATGACGAAATTTGGAATTTGGAATTTGAGCCATCCATTTAATTAGTATTGTGCAACCTGATTCATACCTCCGATACCTTTACGCTGCTCTCAGCACTTCCTCATCCCCTTCCCTTTATCATTTGTTAGGCTCTGTTAGCCAATTTTGGGTGCTCACCAAAATTTTTTTGTATTACTGTAGGAAATAATAATTGAATGTATGTGTAATGAAATACTGTACAGAGTGCTGTAATTCATACTTTTTAAAATTAAAAATTGAATAGAATATTCTTTTCAAGACAGAGGCCTTCAGTTACCTTGAACAGGGAAGACGATTATTATAGTCAAGTTTAAATGGATGATCTCTGTGACCGGTCTCGAGGCGCTGGCAGTTAATTTTGGTTTGTAAAGCTTAAAAAAAGAATTTTACTTGGTTAAAAATGAGTCCGACAAAGTAGCAATTTACTCCAGTAATAAGTCATTCCTCATATGATTTATAAAGAAAAGAAGTCAAGAATGAAATATTGTTTTCTTAGATAAGCTATCACCTTCAAATAGCATTTTTAATGCACTTTCTTGTTTGTTTGCAAAAGAATTTCGACTACTGCATTTAACGTAAATGTATTAGAATGTTGCTCTTGCTGTTAACCACTTTTCTTGTGGTGCTTTATAGCATGATATTCATGGCGTATATCTGTTTGGTTTTTCAAGTGTTTTGCAAATGATTTATAGAGTGTGGAATTAGTTGCATGTAAAACTGTTATTGGCTTCCCTTATTAGTAAAGGGCGCTTCTAGGAATAACTGTAGACTGATCATGCTTAAAGTGGAATTCTTTCAAAATATAAAGTTAATCTATGAGGTACCAGATTAAATAAAAAAGGTAAATTTTTTATCTTTAATGCAGATGGAAACTGGAATGCGGCTGTCCCATCAAAGTTGATGAAAGTCGAAGATTTTCGTCACTGATCGGATCGAGAGTATCCCCACAATAAATTAGTCTGTGTGCTTTCAACATGACACTGAAATTCATTCGTAACATCAAAATTTACAGAACCTGTTCTTAGAAAATAAAAAGCGTACTTTCAAGACTGAATTGTAGGCTAAATACTAGAGCCACTGAATACAATGCTCTAAAGAGTAAGAATCGGACAAAAGATTTTGTTAAGACTGTAATTTAATAAAACTAAACAAAATAAAAGAAAGAGAGAGGGCTACAAGAATAGACGGTGGAAGGAGCTGGCTGAAGAACCCGACTCTAGGAGTTGAAGAAAAGAGAGCCAAGTAGACATGTGGTAAAAACAGAAAATGTCGGTGTCGAGCCTGGTGGAAAGTATACATATATATATATATATATATGGTTAGTCACTAGTTTCTAGACATTTAATATCCAGTAGACAAGGTAGGAATAAGTACACGACGATTAAGAAGCTGAAAATAAGGAAATATTGTTTGAGTCTTTCAAATGAATAACATCCTGTCCCTGGTCATCTCCATCATCTTGTGTCTTTTTACAACACCGAGTCTGGACGGGTCATTGAAATCAAGGTGATCAAATGTGATAGAGGTCACAGATGATAAAAATTAGCTCGAAGACTTGACAGTTTATTGTCACACAAAGACGAGGATTTCCATTCTGAATTTAAACTTTTCTCATGCCACTTAAATTAAAATCCAATTATTGTAGACTTCTATCTGTCCTGCCTTCCTGTATTTAGGACAGCAAAAAATTTAATTTAATAAATGATGTCATTTAAAATATAAAGTAGAAAATCCTGATTTTCTTTTTTTGTGATAATTTGATTATTTTATCATAATATGACTTGTAAATTAAATTATTTGCTGCTCTATATATTAGGACAGAGGGACATAATGGGTTAATCAGAAAGCAAAAGGGCAAATCATCTTCAAGTATTGATTGCGATTCGCTGGCATGCTAAGAGAAAGTAGAAAATAAAGGAGTGCTTACATTGGCTAAGCTGTAACCAATAAGGGGGATAGACTCATCCCATCTAGGCACGTGCAAGCGTAATCGTGGGCAAAAAAATTTAAGTTAGTGACGCATCAACGAATAATGCAATGAGTAAATGCTTTGACCAAGCTACTTGAATTTCGTGTGCTAAAATCAGCAAATATTTGGTGTAGTAATAAACGTTTAAGCTGACCATAGTTTAGATCTAACCGGATCGATGCTCTACGGTGTTGATCAAGTGATATTGATGGCCAACTACACTGGCTAAATCTGGTCAATAGGAGGGGTGGCAGAATGCGGGTTTCTCAAAAGAGCTTTATTCTCTATAGAAATAAAGTGTTACTAACACTTTCCACAGGTGGCATGAGACTTTTAATATTGCATCTCAGATGAGCAAAGCTAAACTGATACTCACTAGCTGCAAAACTAACTAATTTATTCCAAAAGCACCGCAACAATTATGATTAGCAAACTCAATCACCTAATTTTTAAAACGTTCTGTTTCGGATGTAGGATTTCCTCTGGTACCAAACAAACTAGACCAGATTTGTGAATTACATGATGACGTAAATGCAAATAAACGCAATCCTTTATTTAGTAAACCGACGTATAGTGTCATTTGTATCCACCTAAGTTTTAATAGACGTTAACGATTTCAAATGTTCCAAGCTATTGTTCAAGGGAAATTTTTAATTCTCTCAACTGAAACTTTCCCTTATAACTTTAGGTATTTTAATTGGTATCTTCGAAATTAATATTAACCTTTCATTTTCTTTTGATCAAATTGACAGTTGTTATTAGTGCATCGAGATACATCAAACTCGTGTGGGCCAGTGTATTCCTACTATTTTGCATAATCAAACAAATTCTTGATAGATAATGCCAACGAACGGCTCTGTAACTCCTTTTTATTTCGCAGTAGTTAACAATACTAGTGTTCGGTGAAGAATACTAAGACAAAGTATTAAAAAAACAGCATACAGCACAAGCAGTATAAACTTCACACATTAATTCTCAGAGCCTGCTGCCTCTCTTCTATGTCCTAAAATAAAGATAGATGCCTAGTGTATGAGTCACCTTATGGCTTGTTTCGTTTTCTCTCGCGGGCAAGCATGTGGAAGAGAAAGAAGGCAGGAAAAGGGTTTATCCAATAAAGCAGTGGGAATTATTAGGTTGGTGTCAGCCAATCAAGCAAGAGCTTTTCCGTTTGAGTAGAAAAATGATGACAAATTAGTTCAGGGCCAAGTTGTAACTCGGCTATTTGCCCTGGGAATTTTAAATTAAAAATCCAGATTAGAGATGAAATGTAAATATGCGACTAGGTAAGTCTGCCCGGAATTTAGGGGAGATTATTTTAATAAATTTCTATGCATGGCGATTGTTAACTAACTTCCTGTTTTAATAATCAAGTAGTTTAATTATTTTCTTATGAGAAAATGAAAAATGAAGGGAAAATTCATGATTTTTAACTTGAATTTCTAATTTTATATGAGCGTTCACTTGCTGTTTCTTAAGCCGCTTGGGACTCGGTTAGGAAACCTCTGCCCTTGAGTTTTTATGACAAATTTTGACGATCTTTGCATCGATCTGAACATGTACTTCTGTGGTAATTCATCACGATTGGTGCGTCAATAACTCGGCATGTTCTTGAACACTTAAGCATATGGCGATCCTTTAGGAGATCATTTTTGGATCAAAAATTGAGTACTTGCAACAGACACTTCTAACTTCAAGGAATACATATTCTTTAAACAAAGTAGTTATATGTAATTCCTACATATCTGAAGTGGTTGATAGATCTTGGACTTTAAGTAATGGCATTAATATTTTTATGAATTCAAAAAAATCGGTTTTATCTTCTTGATAAAGTCCTCTTTATATATTATTAATATATTAAGTCCATTTGATCAACAAGCTGATCAGTCAATTTTCGTTTCACAAATACGATTTTAACATGAAAACGTATAACTTCAAGTATTACAGTTACCGAATGAAGAGAAAGGTAAAATATGAAGCTGTCGCCGGAGCTCGGGTTAAAATTCATGCCACCTCGTCCTTAACACCTTCAGGGTACTTAAGGAGCTTAATTATATTAAAGATAAGTTTTGAAGACAGTTGCACTAATTTTCACGAAGAGAGATATAAATTCTTGTAATTCATGTGATTTCGTGGCCACTTATTTCATACTTATTCTGTTTAATGACAGGAGAAAGTTAGCATCTGGAATTGTGCACATTTGACAAATGGTTGGTTGCACTACTCCGATTTTTATATCTGAACAACAGTTACCCGGTGTATGCTGAGATTTATAGAATTAAAACAACTTAACAGAGCGCGCTAAGTAGTGCTAAATGACCTGCATTGGTATTGATATTATTGTGCCACTTCATGAATGATTAAAATGCCGGCAAATGCTTTGACGGTGGATAAATTTTTATATACAATGCTGAAGTCCGAATTAAAATAAATCCCGCTTAACTACTGCACCTGTGCTCTCTATGAAGGAACTTTGGCTCAGACAGTAATGGTCGTAAATCCATCGTAATTTGTTTTATGACAAAATATGAGGCAAGCAGCTGATCGGGTTTGATTGTGTATTTAAAAGTTCTTCAGATTTCGACTTATACAAGGAAAACTATTTGTAGGTCTGCTTTTACATTTATATGCTGGATCGCTCTATATAGTAGTTAATTACGGTCATTTCATGAAGTTTCAAGTAGATGTTGATTACCTGGATTATTTGTACCTATGTCAAATAGTTCTTAATTGAGGATTAGGGAACAAGCCAATTGGAAATTAAAAATCGCCATTATTCATAGTTTAAAATTATACGGGTTGGTCCCAAAGTATGATTTCGAAAAATAAAAATAGGTAATAGCTGAATAATTATTTCAGTCCACATCAACCATAAGGATTAGATGGGGATTTACAAAGTTTATAATTTTATTTTCCATGAAATATTGACAATTCTCCAATGCTGGTGCTTTGGTTTATCTATCTGCCTTCATCTTATTTCGAGTGGGGTGGAAATTTGTACTACATGTCGGAATACGAGATTAAGACATTGTTAGGTTGCTCAAGTAGTTATAACCTGATCAATAATGGGGAAGTCGTCCATCTAGAACTCCATAAATTTAGAAAGTAAGGTGGTGGTACTTATTTAATCTTAATAGCTGCATGACGATTAACTTATACAAGCTAAGATGTGTAGTTTCTTTAAGTTTATTTACGATGTTTTTTACTTGTTGGCTTCAAAATCCAGCATAATTTAGAATACTCTGATGAAAGTGAAATCGAAGTTTTTTCATTTAGATAATTTCACCTAACGTTCGTAAAAAGATATTACTGGAAAATTAAAAGCTTTTAATCGAACATTTATCAGAGTCAAAGTAAAGTGAAACATGAGGAAAAATGAAGACAAAAACATATTATGATTTTGAGGTATAATTCGCTCTCCTTTATCCCTTTCACTGCGGAATTCTTGAGAAGTTAATTTCGACTAGAGATCTCATGGAAGTCAGTTTTCTTTGACAAGGGATTGCACGCATGTATTTTTCCTTTAATCGCAGTTTTCAATAGATGGATCTAATTTTTCGTGTAGCCGACAACAAAAAATCTAAAGATTAAACGGTAGATTCACACCCATCTTCATTTCTGCACAGATTTTAGGTAGTTAGAACTAAGCTAGAAAGCATTGTATGCCCTTTATATTGTAGATATAGCGTCCGCCTTATTTATTCAAATTCTTTAGTTTACCTCATTATACGAAAGGCATCCAGAAGCCTTTCCTGGTGAGAAGTTTGATTTGGAAAAATCAATTTAAGAATTATCAAATATGTTTTGGAACAGTTTCTTTCGTACCTTATCAAAGCTGTTCTTTTAATAGTACTCATAAAAGTGCAAGATCAGCTAAATTTAATCAGTAGAACCTTAAGAGGTAATACTTATTTTTTTAATCCAATAAGCCGAAAGATATTTATTTTAAGTTTTTCGATAAATTAAGCGCTCCAAGGGAATAATGGAATAAGATTAGCTATATAGTACACAAACAATCAAATAATTTAAGTAAACTTGAATTAAAATTGAATATCTATAATTATAAATGCAAATAAAATAATTCTGCATAAGAAGAGTCCAATAAGCGGACTGTTAATCATCCGTTTGCTGATATATATATATATATATTGACACAGCTAAAATCACTACTTTTTCTCAATTTTTGCTAACTTTGAGTAATGGTGATTAACCTTGGTTAACAAAGACCTAATGTCACACCTCTCTGTCAAACAGTCAATGAAAACTCTAATTAGAATCGGAAATGACCAACCTTTTCCTGTATCTAGTCAATACAATAATTTAGCCAGCTTAAATCTGTGACCAGTGGTTAGGGAATATTTAAAACTCCTTCCTAAATATATGCTAAAAGAACTTTGACGCTCATTTTTATAATTTTGATTTTCTCAAGGGTTTTCAATTCACAAACTTTTGTTATTTCTTCCGCGTGACTAGTTTTTCGACAAAAAAGTTTCTATATAGTGCTCTTTTTCTTGCACTGTCTCCTGCAAGATATTTATTACGAGTCTTAATATATTTTAAGCAAATTCGATCGTCCATTATATATGGTTGATTGTTAAGATAATTCTTTCTAAATGCTTTTGAGGTGATTTTCTAAGCTTCTCGCCTAATCTTGAGTTCTGATATTGAGAAAGGTTCTTTAATATCAATCAATGTATGAAAATTCTGAAATTTCACACCAGAATCTTAGTAACAAGTGCCATAATAATTTCCGGTTTTTGAAAGTAATCACAGGCGACATTTCAAATCTAATAACATTCTAAAGTTGTTAAAACGTCATCTGTCAGAATTTCATTCACATTTCTGATCTCTATCATTCCCTCTTCGAGACAATTAAGGCGATGCATACTGAACTTAAAAGGAGGCGGATGGATAACCTAATCAAATTACGGGAAATAACAAAAAGATTCCGACACACTTTCTCCAATCCTATCTAAATAATGAATAGAAGAAGATTTAATCTCCCAAATCTCTCTGCCCATTCTGCCAAAAGTAAGACTTTAAGAATGTCCGCATATTTCAATTTATGCCAGTTTCATCAAATAAACGGTTAATAATTATAAATTAACATTAAAAGCATATGCAATTATGTCATTACAATTGAAAGTAAGATAATTACTACGCTCATTTAAAACCAGCCTATGGAGGCAGTGAGATAAAATTCAGTGTTCTCCTTGACGCTAGGAGAACATTACATTAATTAAAGTGATACTATATTAATTTTTTCGATCCATGTCAACTAAAGTCTTGAAGAAGTCATTAATAGGTGATAGACAACGTTTTTTTGTAGAATTAACTTGTTTGGAGCGAGGTCGATAATTGTGTCACCTTTCTATTTGTACGATGTTGAGACAACGTATTTGTGTACTTTACCTAGTTATGTCATTAGTGTGGCAGGATAGAGTGACGCACTTGAAGTGCTAGCATGGAAATTTCTGGAGGACTGCATTCGCATGGACGTCATCTAATAAAAGATATAAATATTTACTATTTTTAGAAATCTTGAATGATAAAGATGATTAACTAATTGCAATTTTTTGTTGTCGACCTTATCGATTGAGTTCATTTGAATCTCAATGTTTAAATATTCAATCGTGGCAGGTTCCCCTAGTATATTATTTTACATTTAAACGGAGTTAATTTAATTTATTAAAGTTGACATTTAAGATTGTGACTACGGATAAAACTGCACTCCTTCAATTAATTATTAATAATTAGCTATAAGAGTAAAAGTTTTTTAAAAGAACGAAATAAAAGGTACAAATTACAATGAAAATGCATTTGAGTTTAAAAATTATTTGAATTTTTGTTGAAAACAACGAACTCGGATTCCTAGACAATACATTTTATCCTACTCAGAAGAAAGTTTAATATGCTGATTTCTCCCCACCCAGTCACTACTTAAGAAAAATTATCATTGTTAGTATAGGTAAATTTCTGTTCTCAATTTCCAAACAAATTTGTTTTATGGGACACCAGAGTTCTACTCCTGCACTCTAGGCGCGAGCATTTCATCATATGCTTTTCTCTGGTTGGCTACTCCGTATTCAACGATTTTCCGGCCAGATGTTTGTGTACTTATGGGCTTTATAATTTAAGGCAGCTGGAGAGGATTAGTACGCACACACTTGGTCGCTTTTCTTCTAATCTTCGATGTCGATACGGGATTTTAATAAAATAAAAAAAAGGGAACTTGTAAAGACACGACAAAGAAAATTCGATCTCTAAGACTTAACAAGTTGAATAAGCCTGTTGTAGTGTCGAAAAAAAACATTTTCGTTGTGTTAATGCCAATTTATAAATATTTGAATGAAATACTACGGCGGTTAACGGCATAGGAATTCGTTTAATCTGGTAAATTGTGAATAATCGGGCGCTTGCCTAAAAAAGCACATTTAATATTAACCATTAATTGTCCAATGACTCAAACCATCCGTATAATAAATGCTGCCTCATGCAGCGTACTATGGCCGACATAGCTCCGAAAAATTTTAAGAAGGAAGAACGAAAGTACCCCATCTAAATCCGTCTTGAATGTAGGCTATTGAGTTATTTACGGGTTAGCCTGTGACAGATCTGTGAGAAGACTTCATTCCCAGGCACGAGTGCATATTAACAGTAGTTGATAAATTCCGTGTGTTTTGGTGGCACAGTAGTCAATGTATACGTCTGCCAAGTCAGAAGTCATTGGGGCATATCTAGTGATGTGAAACGGCCAAATGGATAGGAGAATTATAGTCAATAGGAGCAGTGACAGAATGCAAATTTATTTATCATAGCTGATCTAGGATATCTTCCCTTTACTATTTTAAATGTTTGTGACGGTTTATCGGATAGACATGGGAAGTTTATTATTTTGGTACCCTAGAAAAAAGTCAATTTACAGAATTCCTCTCAAAACTTCCAAAAATATGGATTCCCTTTCTTTTGCTTTAAGACTACATCTATAATTTTCAGATTTTCTTAAATAAAGCCTAATTTTTAGTAATTTTAATAAATTGGGATCCAAAATGTTGGAGAAAATAGAGATAAGATAAAATAGAAAGCAAACTTAGCATGCTCAATTCAAGGTTGCTTTTACTGTTTCCCATTACAAATTTTCAGTAGGATCTCTTTTACGGATTAAGAGGTATTCAAGCATTTTATGAAAATTTATATAAACAGCAAAATTATTGCAAGATTTACTCATTCTGCTAGAAAGTAGACAGGTTCTTGATAGTAGTCGGATGATCGAAGTTAAATGATCTGATTGAATTATTTGAACAATGTAAATTAAGTGCAAAAGAATTCGAGGTAAATGTCAATTCTAATGAATAAAAGGAACTTTTTTATTAGCGATCACTTATTCAACACGTTTTGAATTCTGATATACTGCATTAAAAGTATCTCCAAATTACGTCAGTTAGGCTATTTTTGGTAGCAAAGTCAAAGTAAGCATACCTCTTCTAAAAACTACTGATCTTCTTAAGGCTAACAGCATACAGTAACCATTCCTCGGAGAGAACTCCAATCAACAAATATGTACGAATATTCATTATGAGTGAAAAAATTGGAATAGTATATTCAAATGCAAGGTCTTTATATTGTGTAGTGGATAACTGTATCATTATGGCAATAAAGCCAAATATATATTATATTTAGTTATGGATATGTAGTGGTTCTCCGATTCTAAAATTCATGAATTTCTTTCAAAATTTCCTCCTTTTTAACAATGGATCTTAGTTTTCCCTAGTGCGATGTTAAATATCACTGAACCATGGCTCGACTCAAACTATCTGTTGATCAATCTAAGCTGAATTTTCCACGACGCTTTGGAAATACCATTGCTGCCAACCCAAGTCTCACCTCGTATTCCCTAATTCTTTGTTTCAACACTGGCAGTTCCTGGTTCTCTTCCAAAAAACTTTGCTTACCCCTGTTCTGTCTTCTCTCTCTCAATCCTACTGCCGTAGTGAAGATTTGCATAAGATAGAACGTGTAGTCCGAGGAATAGCTTGGAGAAATCAGGTACATTAGTAGGTATTCAACCTCTAAAGATACATCATATATAGACTCTAGCCTAGTAGAGTAAAGTGTAGGGTGAAGAAAACTGTCTAAATTTGTGCTCTTTCTGTTGCACAAACTTACTTACCACAAAATAGGAATTAAACAGAGTCCTGAGAGAATACTTTGATAAGAATAGAGTGGCAATCTTTTGACCAGTAAGGTTAAAATGTGGTTCGGTGGAGCAGTAATGATCGTGACTCAAGTGTTATGCAACGGAGAAAATCTAAAAAAATGCTCGAAGGCCGGGGGATAATTAAAGCACAAAACAATGTGAAGAAGGTAACTGACTGGATAAAAATCGATAAAAGAATCACAATTACAGATAACGTAGATATCTGTAGCCATGCACATATTAAAAGGAAAGATTTTTCTGTAAGTAACTCTCGATTTGTAAAGAATTAAGGCCAAATGAAATAAGATACGACAGAAAATCTTATTTTACCAATCCAGCCTATCAGAAGACTGATACTGTATTAGGCAAATAAAGGTTAAGTTTAAAGATAATGCTTCAAGAATTAGGCTCTAATTAAAAATACAAATTTAATGATTACGCAATTCATAGGCCTACTGGCTATCTTATGAATGGATAAATATTATTAAATGTCCTTCCTCCTTTAATTTAGTGAATTTAATATTCGCTTGAATTGGATGATTCCCGCAAGGTCCCTCGCATTCAAGTAGTAACTATAACTTCGCGTTTTTGCATATAAAACTTCTTTCATTATCGCTGTGTTAAATGGATTTTATCTAGGGTGGTATTCGCAAACTCTCACTTACAATAAGTCAGATTAATCTGTTTACGTGTGGGTTAGGTATTTCAGAGAGAAAAAACTGATTTGGTGGGTTTACATGGACACTTCAGGGCTAAAGCGCATACTTTCAGACGGTGCATGTTATTTTTCACCATTCACTAATAATTTATTTTAAATGTGTAAGGATGTAAGTTATTCTTTCAAAATCAGACATGTGAGGATGAAAAGGAAGGCGAATTGTTCTTAGAATTTCGTTGATGAAGTATATTAAAATTCTACCCTCTGTATATTCGCCAGGATTGCCTTAATGCATTCCTTACCAGCTCCCTGAATTGTGCCGAAAATCACTGTCCATGATACAATTTTGATTGATTTATTGAAGGATTATTCCTTAGATGTTTCTTACAATTACTTTCGAACCACATGTTTATATAAACCTTTTTATATAAAGTTATTTTTTCCCTCACCTTCGCCTTTGCGGTAACTCAGCAAAATTGTCCCGATGCAAACGTCCGGCTCTCGGACCCTTTCCTCAGTATTTTTTCCTCGTTCTTCCTCTCCTTCTCCTACTTTACTTTCATCTCTCTCCTATTTCAAGTCTTGTTGCACTATGTGATTTGGTCTATTCGCAATTCTCGGATGTCTGATTTGGGAATGCTTGTTGTCAGTTGTCGGCCTTTTCAAAATTTCAAAATATATACGGTAACATGTAGCAATTAGCTTAATACTTTATTATTGTATTATTATTTGATTAAAAAAGGGCGATCAGTTAATGTTCTTATTATAAACACGATTTAGACGTAAAGATTATAGCTTTAAATATTACTGGCGCCAAATAGGGAGGAAAGTAAACATGTAAATGTCTTTCTTGAAAAGCAGGGATATTTCTGGAGCTCAAGTTGCATTTTGTGTCTCTTTGTCCTTAACATCTTCACGATGCATTAGGAGTTTATTTATACTTGAGAATAGTATTCGGGACAATTGTAGATAATTTTACCGATTTTCATGAAAGGAGGTTTGAATTTCCCTTTAGCGTCAGGGTCACATATTTCTCGATCCAACTCTGAGCTGTCAGATGGGAGAAGAAAGCTAATGTTTGAAATTGTCCGAGCTTAAAAAAATGAGCGGTTGCATCACTCTCATCTTCATTTTAGAAGAGCTTTTAGCACGTATAAGCTAGAATTTACAGCTTTGAGACCACCTAAATTTATAGCTTAACAAATCTTGTTGACCTCAAGGTTAACTTAGTGGAAGATTAGAGTGACGGAACCACTAACATTTCATTACGAAAAATACGTTTTTTTCTGCATTAATACTATTTGAGACGTGTTAGATGACCCTTACATCACCTATGACTAGTGACTGCCTTGGTTCTAGCTACCTGTAAGTACCTGATGAGACAAAAATAAGCTCAAACTTGGATGACTAATGATGGAAGTGAACGGGGATAAGGAGTCTGATCGCCTTGATTTTTGTTCACGAATAGCTAAAGAATATATAAATTTGAACCAACTATTAAGGGGATACCTACAGTTCGATCAGTGATGATAACAAGTATCTGCGTCTCTCATACCTTTATCAACTTCAAGGAGTCAGTTACAGATTAAGAGAACTGCATATCCGTCGGTAAGCTCAACCATATTTTATTTCGTCCCATGTGTTTAGCAAATGCTAATTTTTATTATAGAAAGGCAATATCTACTACAATTCGTCACAGTCACTTTCAAAACAAAGCTCTAACAGAATGTAATTACCTGAATATCCTAAGTCGTGATTGTCATAATGAAAATGAGTCACAATCACAACTTAAGTTCCAGGAAATTTTGCTTTTAAAGATTAAAAACTACAGATTTTATTTTCTTTATTCCTTTAATAAATACTCTGTCGAACTACATGATCCGTCCTATCTTAATAGGAATTCAAATGAAATTATTAGCTACTATACTTTATCATATGGATTAGGTAAAAATTGCTCTTTTTAGTCGTTTATAATATCCTTCTTAATGATTGGATAAAATTGCGATTACAAATTTTGTAAAGGAGGTTTAAAGAATCTGGAATGTCTTAACCCATTGTACAGATTGAAATTTCGTGATTCACCTGTGTTACTCCTTCGCGTATTGCGTTTTCTTACAGGAGCATACTGTTTGCTTGACGGTGCAGAACATTAGCATTCGTGAATAAGTGCGCATGCTAAGCATTTTTTAATCAGTTGATTTCTCAGTGTAACTTCCCTGTTATTGGTTCTTCGACTTCTAATAGAGCATAATGGGAAAAAGTGCTCAAAAAGCAAATGAAATGATTCCTTTTTACTCCATTTAGGCGTAACGTAGTTTATACACAGACATTTAGGCATCACTGTAACTAACCAAAAGTGCTCAAAAACGCCATGTTACCTTTGATCCCTTAGTATGTTTAGGACTCTATGATGACTGTAGTAGGAGTGGACATAAAAAGCGATTTACTAAATGGACCCATCCCGTAATCAACAAGATTCAATTCAAAAATCGCAATTGCATCTTCATAAGCTGACAGTGTCCAAAGTAAGTGAAACTAACATAAAAGGAGAGTAGGCCAGTAGTTCTTCAAGTTCTCTGAGAAGTTTACAGGGTTGATACGAACCCGTACGGCAATGTACGATGAAACCTTTTCACACAACAGAGGTTCTCATTAGAAGCCTATGATTGATCTGTGCTTTCTCCTTTGGCATTATTGTGAAAAGGTAGACTTTGATACGAACACATTTGATTAATTCCAATTGACGAGGTGAATAAGCTTGGACTTTGGAATGTCGAAAAAATGGGATTTAGAATATACCCTACCCCTTAATCAATTTTGTTTATGCGAATGACTGTGTATCGTTTAAAATCAGTATATTGAAAGAATATGGAACTCGGTGAGGATGCAAGTACTCGGATGTAAGTGGATGAGAAATTGATTTGTTTGAGTCGTAAAGTGAAATAAATAAATCAAGTTTTCACAATTACTCTTTTTGTTCGCCTCTCTCCTGTTTATGTTGTGTTTCACGGTAACTTAATGTGATCAAAAGATGTCATTGTTAGTAAGGATAATAAAGAAAAATTTCTGGAAAGTAAAAAAATTTTGATTTCTATAAGGCATCTGAAAAAAACAAATGCTATTTTTATCGTGGCGTTTAAGATCATACCTTCGTTAATGTGTAAATACTAAGCTAATAAGATGAAATATCTTTCCGGATATCCAATGGAAAAAACAAGGAACCCTATTGGGTTTTCTGAACATCATTCCTATTCTATATACATGCTCTTCGCTATAAAGAAGATACAGATGAATCGCGGTGGCATGACCAACCATTCAATTAATTTAACTAGCTCATGCGACCTGAATATGTCGGATCCAGACTCACTCAAGAGCAAAAGAATATAACCATGGAATCTAAATTTCGAATACTAGAACGTTACATAGTTAATTATATATTTCAGAATTAATTAGCTACCTCTACTCGACTCCTCTCTGTCTCGTCCTTTATTGTACTGTTTTCCTGCTTCCAGATTTCATAAGCGTTCTCATTATAAAAATGTATAAATATTAACACCGAAAGTGAATAAGAAATATGCAAAGGAATGACAAGAAAACCAAGCAAA
This sequence comes from Hymenolepis diminuta, assembly GCA_900708905.1. NCBI lineage: Eukaryota > Metazoa > Platyhelminthes > Cestoda > Cyclophyllidea > Hymenolepididae > Hymenolepis > Hymenolepis diminuta. Next base: position 909,514 of record CAADRB010000034.1, on the reverse strand, counting down.
AAGATTAACAAGCTCTCGTTGAGTCGCTCAATATAATTCGAAATCAGAATCAATTAAATCTAACTTTCTAAAACTACATAACTCAGAGCTTCGAACAAGATAAATGAAGTATAAACGTGTGTAGGTGCTCGTTGAAATCAATGAAATATTCACGGAAGATACAAGAGATCAGTTAGAACTGAGTTCAACTGGTACAGATGTCTCATTTCTGGTTATATAAAATCTCCAAAAGGATGAATAGTGATAAAGCAATAACCAAAATTGCTCATGTCATCTATCAACTGCTCTGTAGTATGCATATTTGATGAGTAATACGGCATTCAGATGCTCAGAGTCTATCCACTCTATTTGAGTAATATCAACCATAGTATGACCGAGTTCCTTTTTTTTCGAACGTACCCCATTAAATGTTAGATAATAAGATGTGATATTGTCAAGATTTATCATCCGTGGGATATTCTTTGTTAAAGAACACCGACATTTAGTGTGATTTTTCACTATCATAAACTGACTTTATCAGAGTCCCAAGTCAAGGTCTCAAGAACAAAGTGGAATAATCATAAACCGAAATCTCTCATCAAATTTTAAGCATTCCGAAATAAGCAACGGTACATCTCCTTTTGTTACGTTTAAAACAATATTGCTCATGAGTGTAAACAGATTCTCTGATACGACCAACTGCTGAGCTAAATAAACTGACTAGCAAGATAGGCTCTAAAATATTCAAATATTACAACGCGGATCATACCTCCTATAGCCAAGTGAACAACTCAATACCTCCGGAATTATACAATTTACCTCATAATCACATTCCATGGGTAATCACAATACACCTCTCCATGTTATACCCTTGATACGAAATGAAACTGATCATTGTTTCAATAAATTGGCATATTATTAACTTTCATTGAAAGTAGCTTGATTCTCCCAATTTCCAATAGTACCCAAAAAGATTTTTCATTGAAAGCTCACCAAAATAATTGCAAAACGAAAAGAATGAAGATAAGCACAGTTCTTTTCTCTCAATAAATAATTATTTTCAGATGCAAAGTAATACACCTTGAAAAAGAGTAGGTGAATAGACACGGGAACAAGTGGGGCAGAAAAGAGAAAAGAAACATTTAAAAAATAGATAGGGAAAGAAATACGGCTTTTTTGTCGATATTACTGGGAAGCAGATTTTTGCAATTGTCACAACAAACACCTACACAACACCAATTCCAAGGAAATCGAGCGGAAGCTCATAACACACGCAAAACTGACTCTAATTGATGTCTTCTTCGTCAGTGAGGGACTTTTTCAGCTTATACAACATGGTAGTCATCCACGGCTCCAAACGCGTTACGCTGTCATACTCCTTCACAGCCGCAGTGAATTCATCTACATTGTCTGAGCTCAATGCGTCACTAATTTTCTAAAATACAAAAAGTCTACTTAGATCTTTTCAGTAGCGACGAAACTTTAAGGGAATTAAGCGAGTGATTAACCTTGAGAAGCCCACATTCACGCGAATCAGCAAACATAGGGTAATCTTGAGCAAATTTTTCCAATAGATTGCGACCTTTAATTGGATCATAGTTCATATCACAGATAACAGCCTTCATCAAATATTCTTTCGCGCCATAACGCAGAAGCTTATTATCCATGGAACTGACACCAGCCTAAAAACAGAACACGTCGCCGATATAGGGACCGAATTAAAGTAGAGAACGGGCAGAGGAGAGATAATGAAACATACATCTTCAAATATCCTTGCAGCTTTTTCAAACTGATCTGAAGTGGCACAAATCTCAGCAACTTTGAGCAGGCATTTTCGTGCTGAACTCTTCGACTCCTCACCTTTATAAAAGTCAGCAGCCTGTTCATAATGTCTACATGCATCAGCCTCTTTTGACAGGTCTTTCTCATAAATTTCAGCAATAGAAAAATGGTGCTTAGCAGCTATTGTAAATCGACCCATTTCAATGTAAATTTCTGCGGCACGAGTAAGACATGTAATTGCTCGATCTGGATCAATTTTACGATAGGCTGTGGAAGCATCTACGTAGTTTGTAGCGGCATCCAAATGAGATTTGTTGTGGGCACTTAATTCAGCAGCCTGAACAAAAGCATCACCAGCATCTTGCCATTTATGAGCCATTTTAAAGCAATTCGCTGCACGTTCATAGAGATGAACTCGTTCTTCTGCCCTGTCGGAACCTCTACAAGATATGATTAGAATAATATAAAGAAATAAGAAACAAAATGTATAAAGTTTAATAAAAAGCTAAGGAATTCGTGGCTGCAAGTCAAACAGTAACAGTTAAGTAAATATAAAAGACCAACCAAATAATAAACTATTACTTAATCACAAATTTAAGACTAATGCTATGTTAAGTAAAAATAATTTTAAGGTTGGAAATGTACATACGAAAGATAAGGTCCAATAAATATTATACGAACCCAGAAAAGAGGGAGTGAAAAAATCCTCCTTTCGGTTGTTTTGCTGCAGCAGCTAAATATTCCCGAGCCTTTCTCTCATTTTCATCCATCTTGTAATAATCCCTCTGAAGGGCTCAATACCAACTTTCTGAAAGGACATGCAGTAGGCTTGAAAGGAGCCTTCCAATATGATATATATTATATTTGCTTGTAATAAATAAAGTTAAATTTATCTCACATTAAGTACATAAAAATTATCGAATAGAATTTCATATTTTTAATTGCGGCTTTATAAATAACAGTTTAGTTATTTATATGAATACAATAAAATTTAATGCAACCAGAACGTTAATTGGAATTTCTTAATAAAACATTTTGAATTATCACAATATCGAATTGGCTACAGCTTTTACTTTTTTAATTAAGTGAATAGGGCACTATCAAACGAAGTAATATGTTGAGATATACCGAGAACTTTAAGATAAATAATAAAAAACTAATCGTTATTCACTTTTCAAAAGACCTCAGCTTGTTTGCAAAACACAAGTGAGTGTATATCAATTTCATTCTGACAGCCAAATGTATTTTACCGATCTAGTCTATTGAAAAACTAAACAGAATCAATTTACCGAACTCTTAGTTTGAAACATAAAACATCTCCAAATGTTATTTTAATTATGAAATCACTGAGTTATTTCACACAAAATTCCTTTTTTACGCTCTTCTAGGTTAAGTTTGAATAGAAACACTTCAGTGGAAATCTATTCTGTGAAGTCGTCTATGTGAAGATCACCTGAGGTCTTTAATAGAAAAAAATTGAAGTGGCTAGATCAGCCATCATTATTAAACAACTAATCAATGGTCCCGAAATTTTGTTTAAGACTTATGAAATCTAAATTTTGAAGGTGTAGCAGTAAATTACTAATTAGGTGAATATTCTATGATCCAAATCCGAAAATCAAATGAAGTAACAATTTTGACTCTCTCAGTTTGAATCATTTTCCCTATTAAACTTCATTTCTGTACGCGGAGAAATGGGAAATTTTTTGTAAAATCGTGGGTTGTAATCTAATAACATAGACACAAGAAAATAGACTTGAAACCCAAAGTTAGTTTTATTAATTTATACATTTTTCAAATATTAGTTTTTCTTGCATTGGACATGTTTGATGGTGAGATTATTTAATGATTCAAGTTGACTCAGAATATACCAATTTTCGGAATTTATCGGAATTGGGAGTTCAAAAATGATTTCCCATAAATGAATCAAGAATAGCCTATTTTTAATCAGTCTCAATTTTGTGATTATTAGTGAAAAATAAGTTCGTTTCAATTGAGTTTCCCTAAGCGAAAACTGTAGTTAGATAAGCTATCTAAATATTTCCCTTTGTCTTATATATTAGTATCAATTACAAAATGCTGTAATTTTAAATCTTTTGTCACTTTAAACTTTCCAATTATGCCTATTAAAAGTAATCATTTATAAAATTTCAACAATAGCTTAGCTTTTAGCTTTGTTCGAATTTTTCATTTTGCAAGACGAGACGAGCTTAGTTAGATGGGTTTATTGCAGACATTCTACATAAAGGGTCGGATGATACAAGCATTTATTGTGTGGTTGTGAAATAGAGAAAACAAGCCGAGAAAGGGGCCTAAAAGACTACCACCCCAGGTGCGCCACTAATACACGTGACAGGAGGACATGTCGCCGGCGATTGTTCCCATATATAGCCATTTCGTCGGGGTGCTTCATTGTCATTGGTTCATCTATCTGTTGTTGGCTTGTGATTGGGTTCTTTGGGTAACGGAAACAGTGGTCGCTGGCTTAACGCAGACTCACTTTATTTTGTGTCATAGGGTTACGCATCTCACAGTCTCCCGGCATTGGTGTGTGCTTCTACGTCAAATATGACTGATTTGATTCAACAACTTGCTAATAAACCTCCATGTCTATCCTCCGATTCGAGACGTCGTCAAAATACGAAGTTGGTACTAGATGAGATAATCACGCTGTCAGAACTATACAATGATCATTTTAAATTAAATGACCCTGAGGATCCTGGTGAGTTTTTCATTGAAGTCCATCAAAATTTTACAATCTTTCTTACTGGACCGCCGATTCGACGTAATCTGAAGTATTCTGAGATATGTTCATTTGACTCATCACTAAATCAAATGACCTATAATCTTACCGTATTGCCACCCATCATTTGCAGATTCCAGCTGGGTCAAAATTATCCGAGCAAACCAGATATCACCTTCTGGTTTGACTCCGCCTGGCTATCTCCCCATTTTTTCGATCTCCTTTCTCTACTTTTAAGTGAGGAAATAAAATCTCAACCCCGAACCTCCCTTACACACTGCTGTAAGTTTCTTCGGGAAAAGGCACTTAGTGGTCTCTTTAGCATCGGCGATCCAAATATTCTCGTTATAAATTCAGCAGATATTTACGAAGACGCAGTAGAACGCGTTCAATTCGTTGAACTTCTTGTTGATTTCGAGGAAGAAATGCGTGAAAGGGAATTCGCTCTTCTAACTTTCGAGTGTGACATTTGTATGGAGGAATTTAAGGGGAAGGATTGTGCTCGCCTTAGAGCTTGTGGTCATATATTTTGCAAGCAATGCATCGCAAAATCCATCGAGGAGGATATTGAAACTGGGAGAAATTCCTGTTCTCCTGGTTGTCCTGGGTGTGATAAATTAGTTCACCCTGTTGAGGTAAGCAGTAATTAAATATTATGTATTGGTATTTTAGATCCGTCATATCGTTTCTCCTGAAGTCTACGAGCGCTATGAGACAATGCTTCTAAATAGAACTCTTGCGGACATGCCAAATGTAGTTGAATGTCCGGCGGAGGGATGCGATTCTCCTGTAATGTTGGATGATAATTTTACTGAGGGAATTTGTACTATTTGTCGATTTCATTTCTGCGCGAAGTGTCATCAGGCTTTCCATCCTGACACAGCTTGTGTTGCTGGACCACTTGCTAATCTTACCCCTGATGAAGGTACCACAATTTACCTCCTCTATTTTATCTTTTTTTCTTTCAGCTCGAGATTTAGTTGAACGTTACAATAATGCCGGCGAACAAGGTCAAGAAATGATGGAAAAACAGTATGGAAGACTCAATATCCTCAAACTTATTGACGAGGTGGCTTCCAATTCATTCATATTTTCAAACTGCAAACCTTGCCCCAATTGTAAATCGCCAATACAGGTAAGCCCAACAAATATTTAGTGAATGTGTATTTATTTTCCTTCGAGTATAGAAATATGCCGGTTGCAATCGTGTACTGTGTACTAAATGCAAAAAAAATTTTTGCTGGCTCTGTTTGGTTGTTATTGAGTCGTCAGATCCTTACAGTCATTTCAACGGTAATTGTCAACTTTACCAGTAACTGAATTCTGTCTACTGTTTCAGAAAAACGGTGGCTGCAACCACATGACTTGCCGAAAATGTCAATACCAATTTTGTTGGGTTTGCTTCGCAAAATACAAAACTTGTGCTTGTTAATTCCTTCTAATTTTCTGTCGACTCAATTTCTTCTCCTCTCTCCTCCCCATTTTCTCTTTTCCTCATACAGGTTTTGTAATGTTACGTTATCGTACTTTCTAAATAACATTTTCTGCTTTGGCACTATGCTTGTGCTTTAGTTTGAATAGAAGAAATCGGTGTAAACAAAAGTATTTGGCCCTTGTTCGTTGCGCTTCGCACGTACCAGCCTGTGGCTATTTATTTACATCAGATCAATTGAAATGAGTTGTAGGAAATGTGGTCTAAATAAGTATTTATTAAAGAACAACTTATAGATAAGGCAAAATAGATCGAAATGACATGAAGGAGTGTAAGGGTATGAAAGATAGGAAGATGGACCATGAAGAATTAGAGTGCAACGGCGAGGTAAAACAATCCTCTAGCCGCTGTCTCCTTCCGCAGTGCTATATTTTTGGTTTGATATATTTCATTTTGGCTTCCCTTTGACCCATTTTCTCCCATGATGGTTGGCGAGGTTGCTAGTTTGGCCCACTTCCAATTCATCTGCATCTGTTATTTGGATGCTCTTTACAATAGGGAGATTGATAAACAACCAGTTGTTCTTAAAAGTAAATAACTTTCTTATTAGTCAATAGGGAAAGAATGTTTCATCTGAAACTTAACTTGTACATAAACTCTTATAAAACCTGCGGTTTCGAATTTTTGGGATTTTTCTTGATTGTATTTGCATCAATTTTAAGTCTGTAGCAATCCATCACCGCCTTTGAACTTGAACCGTTCATGAACATGCAAACATCTGAAGATCTTTATAACGAATTACCTTTTTAATAGCACCGTTATATGCACTTTATTATTGGGTAGTATAAGTTAATCCTTGTTGTGATCTGAAAATCCACAAAGTATAGGTCTCGAAAAATCGACTTAGGTGTATTTAAGTACCATACAACTGGTTCATTTGCGAGCTGTAGCAGGACTTTTCTAGAACACTTCGTGAAAGGCTTATGAATAAATAATAAAACTGAAATTGATATTCATACAATGGACAACACGATCTAAAATTATAATTACTCTAACCCAGAAGGAGAAGAGAAAAGGCCTGCAACAGAAATGACGGTTTCCCTCTAATAAGAAAATACTCCAATTAATATGAAATGGGTATACCTTATTGATTAGCTGAGTAGTGACATCTTTTCACCAATTCTGCACAGGTTTGAAATTTTCATATTTATTTCCCTATCGGCGTAACAAGTGATTGCACCAGCGAATCTTGTGTGTCTTTGCAATTGATACATCGATAGTGGAAAGCAGGTTATCTACTAGGGTAGTATTGCCTTAACTCCGTGATTAAGCAGATCCTTATGGTTACTAGATTTAGCTTCGTTCTGTGTAAACAATGAACCGAATTGTATGAGAGGCATTATGCCGTCATCGATTGATGAAAACGGTAGCACAAGACCGAAAGTAGGTAGAAAAAAGTACGCGCTTGCGTTAGACAGTTCCCTTAAATGTGTGAGGTAAGCCGTCACAATGACAAGAAATCAATTAATATTTTTAAAAGTTTAATAGATTTTAAATGACTACGAACTTATCCTGTCAAAACGAAATATTAACAATAGTGCTTTGCATATGAATTACATTTAGTTCAACGTGAAAATAGGATGTAGATATGGAGCTTGGAAAGAGATCGATAGCACTTTAGAGTTAAAAAGTTGTCATTATAATTACGACTTTTGTAATCAAAACATTTTAAGATCGTTTGTCGCTTATCGACCTCTGTTAAGTCAGAACATTTTCGCTGCAAATCTCGCTGATATAAACACTAAACGCTCTCGAATTAGGAATTTAGACGTTTAGTTACCCTATACTTTGTAACTTGCACAATTTGAGGTATACGTCTTCATCTGAAGTTAAACGAATTAGAAATACGTGATACCGAAAATATAAGGGAATGCAGGCATTCATTTTTAAAAAAGTGTAAAACCTCAAAGCACGTTAGAAGTAGGCTCACAACCTTGCTGAGCCAAACTGAAACACGCGTCTATAGGCAGAATGGAGCAATGGGTAAGCTGAACTGGGAGCTCAATATGGTTATGGGCCAGATTAGATATTATGGTCGTCAGTGTCTGTCACTCTTGGTAGAGTTTTTTGGTGATACACATTCATACCCCGCTTCTTGGTCCTTGTTACCATCTTTTATACATTGTATGCCTTAGCGTATTTATTTGCCCTGATGTGTCCTACAAAAGATTTATTTAGGCCATGCTTCTGACAAACGACAACCAGTGTAAATCTTTCTCATTCGCCGAGAAAATTGGTACTGCCTTCTCAATTATCCTGAGGATGTTACGAACAGAGAGATTTCAATAGTCACTTTAATTACGCAACACAATTTAGGGTAATTAAGTAAAAATTGTTATATATTTCTAAATATGAGAATATTTAGCTAAAATACTTAAGTGATCTAAATGGCGATGGGATGCATAGTACACCATCATAGAGCAATAATTAATCCTCAAGCATATAATATAATCAACTTAATTACCAAATTGTGTCGTAATGCAGGGTAAAACACCAAACTCGAGGTCATTATTTTAAGCCCCGAGTGCGGTAGAAGCAAGACTGCAACCCTGATATACCAAACAGAAATACACGCTCAGATCCACAGTGTACCAATGAAGAAGCCAACCTGGGAGCTCAGTTGTAGTCATCGGTCACTATCATTCCACGTAGATATTTTGTGGTCATAGACAATATGGCTGCTATCTCTCACCATTTGTACTCCTTACTTCTTGGTCCTTACTCTGATGTTTCTTGGATTTAATAGACTTTTTGACCTTTCATCTTTACCTTTCCTGTCTATATGATGCCCTACAGTCTTTATACCGTTTGTCATTTTTATAAAGAAGTATGCGAGAGCATTTCCGCACTTAACAGTATAAGCTGTGATCCGACCTTAGCTGTCAAATTATATGAGAAGAGTCTTATTCATATCAAAACATATTCATTGTAAATAATGCTTGAAGGAGTTACACTTTGTTCTCCTCCTAATACTATCAGAACTGAGTTAACTAAAGTCGTGCTAATATTTTAGCCACCAATTTTTCTAAATATTTGTAGGTGTAAACAAGTATGTATAAAAGAATAACTTATAAGTAAGGCAGTACATAGAAAGAAAGGGCAGAGAATTGTGTAAGAGTACAAAGGATAAAAAGATGAACCAGGAAGTATTAAAGAATATAGAGGATGAGAAAAAGCGATCATCTTGTCACGATCACTACCCTCTTCCGCAGCATGGGCTTTGTCGTTTGATATCTCATGTTCTAGCTTCTCTATAATTACTGTTCTCCCATAATGATCTGGTTGGCTCGTTTCCTTCTGTACTGACTGGCGAGATTACTTGCTTAGTCTACTCCCAATTTCTCAATAACAATGTGCTTGTCGGCCTACAATGTCGACAAATATCAATCAAAAGGTTGGCAATTTCGATCAATGCTAAAAGATATTTTTTGACTCATCATCAGAATTCTTATGAGTTAATTTTAATGAAAAACAATTGGATATAAATCAGAGGGAAGAAATTGATCTTTTATCAGTCGGTCTAGATAGATGGAAGAAGTCAATTGCACAAATTTGTCAACCATATTGTGACACAATAGTCATAACACGATTAATATATATATATATATATATATATAACCCTTAGGTGGGAGCGGAAGTGCATGGATTCTAAAGCCCACTCAACGACAATAGTTCTGATTAAACACGTACTAAGATATACTCAATATAAACTTATGTTATGGTTTTCTGTTTGCGTGAAAGTGGGATTAAAAGATTTGTGAGAAATCTACGCAAGTCCTAGTCAAATCCCAAAAAAGAACAAATATTTCAGCTATAAAATACACGTTCTTTAATGATAAAAAGTATGAATATTCATGAACCCGGTTACTAATAAAAGGTGATGAAAGAGTTATAACTGATATCAAGGGATAACACATCGTAAAGCTTTTAGAATCATCCAATTAATAGACGATTTTATAAACTAGCTCTACTGTAAATATTAAGTAGTAATAAATAAAGTAGTAGTAAATGAAAACTAAGGCATCGTCTTTTAGGAATGCCCTCAGCAATCAAATAAAAGAATGCTAAGCTCGTTAATAATTTGCTCTTATTCTAGATTGCGATAAAGGATGAAGAGATGGAGGGGGAGGATTACAAGAGGTACAAACATTTAAGTAATAAAAAGGCACTGATGCAAATATGGCCACAGATTTGTATTATGCTATCATCATTATTACGTGAAATAATAAACTATGATTTGACAATACAGCTACCGGCAGCTGACTGGAATAAAAACGTGAGAAAATTGTAAATAAATGGCAAGCCAGCGGCGCAAATAGCTCACCTGAAGTGAGTGACCAAAGTCATTTTCCATGCTCCAAGACTGGTGGTGAAAATGTGATACAAGTCAACTCTATTCACACTACAAATATTAAGCCATCCATTATCTGTTCTGCTAAAATATCTGCTAGAGAAACGGACTCTCTTTTGCTATTAAACGCATTCTAAATTGGTCTGTAGAACATGCAGTTGGTGATAACTAAATAGCCCAGTTATAAATATGTTCTACAACCCAGTCCAAAGGTACAAGTAGTTCCAAATTATACAAATAAATATCCACAACACTTCTGTCTTCACTTTTTTCAAGGAGTCTGAGTAATTGTAGATATATGGTCTTACTCTACAACAATCGTGTTCTATTTATAAAAGTAAATGGGCCGATTCTACTAAAATCATGGTAAACTTAAATGACCATCGAAGAGATAAATTTAGCCCTAGTTAAGAGCTGCTAAGCTAACCTGCAAATAAAAAAATCCTAGGTTGTGGCAACTGGCTATACAGAAAAGATTCAGAACATTCACCATTAAACAATATAAACTAAATAAGTACACATGAAAGCTAACTAATTTGAAAACCAAAAGGGTTTACTATAATAAAGCTCAGATGGACATCAACTGATAGTGATAAGGTTCTAGGAGAGTATAAAGCACTAGAATAACTGAAGCAATTCATGATTTGTACTTGACTGATTTTATAACGCTCTGTTGCTCATTAATAATTACTCAGACTGCAAACACCAATTGTTTTAAATAAGAATATATATATACTTACATAGAATTATATGTGTGGTAGACAATTAACTGCCTGGTTGACCAACAATTGCAGTAATAATTTATTCAAATGGTGGGTTTACATTTCCGAGACCAGAGTAGAAATCCAATGAAGTACGAGGGAATTTCGCCCGAGTACACCAGAAACATTCGACTAGGGAGACGATCAACAGGTGGCGGGATGATTTATTTATTATTTATGATTAATGAAATAGTTTCGATGCTCTGAGTAAAACTCACAAAAAGTAGGTGAACGGAAATCATGCTTTAAGTACTAGATTTTTCTATTTTTGTCCTTTCGTGCTCGTTCCTGGGAGGGGAATATCTCTACTGCTATATTACTGGCTGATCCGATAGCCAATAAATCCTATCGTCTAATTTGCAGATAAAGAGGATTGATTTTTTGGTAAATTGTCCTCCATCGAGTCCGAAGTAATCTATAATTTCTGATATTCCGGTTAGTTAAATTCCACTATATCCGAAATTTGGAGTAATATTTTGCGAGCCTGGACCCTCATCATCTGTCGCCCCAATTAATGTTAAACAGTTATGAGTAGTTATTTTAAAGGCAATCGTATTACATGACTAAAATAATTTTATCTCGTTTTTAGGTCAAGTAAGATTTAAAACTAAACTACAACTAGAAGCTGTTAGTCTAAGATTACAAATCAGAGCTTGTATAGGTGAAGCGTAAGTCATTGTAATGCAATTCCTGACTTGAGTGAGGCCAATACCTGAAGTGGGAGAAATAAAAAACCCGATATCAGCAAAATGAATTCTATAAACAAGCATGCAGATGATGACTCGACAACTATATCACAAAAATGGGAGTTCATAGAAAAGAAAGAAAAGAAAAATTGATTGAGGAATATCTTTACTCTCCGTACTTTCCAAGAAGTAAACCCATCGGAGATTTATATTGGCCAGGCGCATTGGAGTCAAAAATGCGGGTTAGTTTGTTCATTGTATTCCTCTGCCGGAGTAGAGCGTGCATCATAATAACTAAATAATTAGTAATTCAAAATAAGCTAATCTACCAATTGTGATTGAAGCAAGGGTAAGTATGGTCGGTGTCATCATTGGAAGTAAATAAAGAAGAATAACTGTACAAATGAGACCATAAATGACAGGGGTTGGAGGACGAGATGCAAAAGGCCACCAGCTATCCAAATTATTACATAACATTACTGCGAAAGTGAGTGTACAGAGACCGACTAGTACGCTAATTGGAGATAAGACACTAAAAGATATAAGTTTAATTACTAAACTTACAGATTAATTCCTAATAGTACTGCTGTTAATAGGAAATAATTAGTTTGATAGTAAAGCATATTCGATGTGAAGCGATCGTTGGCAGATTCCATAGTATTTGGCACACTATAGACTGAGAACAAAAAGTCATTCAACGATCTGAGTGGTGGAATCCGCATTTTTTGAATTTTTGCCAAAAATAACTATGTCGGTTGAGTAGGAAATATTTTCGATCGACAGATAATCAAATATTAAGTCGTCTCCTCCAAAAACAATGCATAACTTTTGTAATTATTTGGTTAAATGTAACAAAATCACCTGATTTACCTAATATGAGGTTGTTAAATAAACTACTACAATTAATAGACCATGCTCGCATATAATATATAGCATATTATTTCTTGGTCATTATATATCTGAGTCTATAATAGTAATTCATTCTAAATTAATCATTCGGAATTTTTTCAATTTTTCTTAAATTTAAGTCTGCGAATGCGCGTTAGAAAGGGGAAGATGATGCACTTTCAATTTAAAATTCTTTAAGTTCTAAAAATTACTATTTCATATATTTTTCCTCCAGTAGTGCAGTGGTCGACGTACACATTTGGCAAATGGGAGGTTACGAGATCAAAGATTCATCGGTGCACAGACGGTGGTGTGGGTGACCAGCCACCTTGGAGATTTCTGGTCAACAAGAAAGATAGAAGTGAGAGTTTCTCGTAAGAGAGACTCCAGGAAATCTTCACTCACCAAGTCAAATGTCTTGAGCGCTTCTTTTAGCTGACTTGGGCAACATTATTGTATTCGTTTTTAAATGTTAAAAATTCAGTTTAATCCCAAGAATAGCTATCTTTGAAGTCCTCCTCACTTGTGTTTGAATAATACGCATTGACCAGAAAAAATTCCACTTTCTAATTACAGATATTATCGTGCAAGATAGCAAAAGGATAGTATTCTTGATCTAAGTACCATCAACTGAGAAAATGTTGTAAAGATTTCTGTCGTTATTTTAATTACAAAATTCTAAGAAATAAAGCAATATATCTGTCAAAAAGATGAAAGTGCACACAGGGGTAAACTCATATTTAATTCAGATTTAAAATTTTCTTATTGGGGAAAAAGAAATGGACGCCATTAAGTGAATCAACTGCAATAATAGTTGGTATCATTACATTTTGTATTTTTTAATCATTGACAGAATTACCCACCATAAACTAAGTTTCCAGTTATACTATCGGAATGAAGTTCCTTTTTTTAATTTCCAAATGAAATAGACATCACTTCATAACCTTGATATTTATAGATCGGTTGACACTTAGTAAAATTAATGTCAACTCTTTGCGTCGCTTTAATCAATCTCATTTTGCGCATTTCAGTTACTTGAAGGTATAAATATGAAATCTATATGGGCACATCAGGTACATTAACATGTTTAGTCTAAATCCGATAGATCGGAAAACGTCAGTGTGTATACGGTGATAATTACTAGCTAATAAGACAAGCCTCTCATTCCTTAAGGCTTCAGGACAATATTATCCCTAAGGGGCTTGGTAGTAGGTGACGTAAGGAAAACATTTTAAGAACACGATTAGTTGCCATTGTAGTCAATAATCTAGCACAAAGTTATGCATGAGCGGTCAGAATCCTCTGACTTACCAGTAGATTTGAAGATGAGTACATCACCTGAATTAGCTAATGACCGCTGCTTATGTTTGGCTTCTCTACTGATCCGTATGCGTCAAGTTATCTGCTTATTGACATACGTCAAATTGATCCTACTTTTAATTTTTCAGTAGCAATGGTCCTGTGGTTCACCTACATTTCAGATCACGAATTTAACCCCCCTTACCATGCCACTATTGATAGATGCTTATCGAAATCCAGACATATGAGTACTGGAAGGAAACAAAGGAAAAACAGAACTGCTGTTTCGGCGATGAGGCAAGGAAGAGAAATCGATAAAATTCAAGCAAGTAACAACAACAAGTGTCTGCTTTTAGTGATAAAATCACAAAATGTTGTAATCCTGCGAACTTCCAATACCTGGAAGTTATTATTGAAAAATAAAACACAGCACCCATTTTTACCAGATTATTTGAGTGCGCTCCTTAATTATACACTTGTATATGCATCTAAATAAACGTTTTATTTAGATGCATATAAATTTCTATCGGTTCAGTTGCAAATATTCTTGCGGATCATTCACCTGAACGCCGTTGGATACCTTCACAAATTCACAAAATCATACAATCAATATCGTATTACTCTATTCCAGATCACCCATAATCACGAGATAATTCCTTACTCTCGAATGCTGTGTAAGTAATCATCAAGGCTAATCAACATGTATTCTACTTCCATTAGACGCTACCATTAAGTATCTATAATAAAAGACTATCCACTTTACACACAAAATACCAACACTTCATCTACATAAGGAGTTCCATAAACAATAGTCAACTGAATTTCAATGTACATCACGAAAAATTACAATACGATATAGGCCATAGAAATCAAATCAACCGACTTGGTATTATTAAGGCGATACCACCAGGCAATTCGACATAACGTCATAGAACTCCAACTCATTACAAACAACTAAAAGTAAGTATCACTAAACAAAACTAACCGCAGACATAAAAGAGTAATCTTAGCGAATAAAGAGTTAGGACTATTAACAGTGGTGCTCGAGTCTTTAGAGTTAAATATGTATAAGCCAAAGTTAGGATCATGACCCATTCGGCAACCGAACTCTAAAGACAAATATCAAAACCATTGTAAATTCCAGAGGATGAAATACAGAATTGAACTTGATCAACGTAAATCCAAGTGAGCATAATGCGGCTTTTTTTAAGAAGTATAGGCATTACCACCAAAATGCAAATAATAGAAGTACGAACTGTTACCGATCCACTTTATATTCAGTATAGACAATTATGCAACAAGAGCGGAAGCGGTGGAGCTGTCATATTTCCATCCTGGTGGGAGAACCCTTTTCCTTTTGTAGTAACGAACAATACGATGGATACGACTCTCAGTGAGGATAAGTCTGTACTTGCCATCCTTATCTTTACGATTTCTGTCGAGATGCTTTCGGATAGCAACAGCCTTTTTGATCAAGTGGTACAGGTCATCAGGGATGGCTGGAGCGAGACCAGCAGTTTTAAGGATGCGAACGATCTTGCTACCAACAAGCCAACGAACCTGATTAACACCAAAGCTATCACGAAGGATGACACCTAAAAGAAATAACTCTGAAATGCTTCACCATACCAATTTGTGACGGAGTCATACCCTTACGGGCAAGCCTGTAGATTTGCTCTTTGACCTCCTCGGCAGACATTTTCTGCCATGAAGGCACAGAGCGACGATATGGAAGGGCACTTTGGGAAATACCCTTCCCATGACCATATACTCGACCCATTATTAGCTAGTTGAAGAGACCACACGCTAAGCAGAGCAATCAAAGTGTGATAACACCCAGAACTGGCAATTTAAAACAAATAAAGAAAGCTATTAAATTTGTTGTAATTATACTTCAAAGATAATAATATTTGAGTATTTATTAATTTTATAGACGCCAAAATAAATTTAAAAAGCCATCTTGTTTTGAAAACGTGTCTTTATTTTTATTATTTTTAAGAATTCAAAGATTTTTTGCATTTCAATATTTCCAATGATATTCTGATACTTTAAAATTAGGCTAACTAATTTTGCAAAAAGGATAATATCTACCGCCACTTATCATAAATGTAGTATTGAGTTCTACATCGGGATTGCAAGTCATTCCAAAGTTGGATGGATGGCCATAACTTATGATATTCGTTAGCGTCTGGCTCAGTAGTCTAATATAAAAATATTTTCGCACATGTTGTTTAAATAAATTAGACATTTAACATGATTTCGAACACGTGTGCAATTTTTTAATACAATTTTGAGTATTTTAATTACAAAATTTTAAATGAAATTGACTACACGTTGTACTGATAATAAATTTTCGTCAAGCATATAAAAATGCCGCCGATAGCTGGACAAATTTGTCAGAGAATTAGGAAGAGCATATCTGTTTATTGCAATGTAGGAAAAGTGGCTACAGATGAAATTTCGGCCTACAGATGTAGATCAGAGTCGTGCAAAATCTGGGTTATCGTATAATAAGTAAACTTAAAGTTATATTTCACGTTTATTTGCGTAGACTTTAATTAAAAACACTTACTTGCATGCTTACATTACTGTTTTTGATGGAAAACATTAATATTTCATAAATCTTTGAATTGCTACACCTGAAGAGCTGAAATGCTGCCATATTTATCTTCATGGATTCTAGTTTGTCCGTATATTGTTTATTATATTATTTATAGACTTTTTGGTGAAATTGCAGGTCGAATAAATCGACAAAAGGATAGAGAGGAAGGCAACCATACAGTGAAAATAGAAAGAAAGCTCCGATAAATTGAGAGAGATGGGGACTCTGTATATCAGAGTGGATTGGGGCGGACGTGGCGTTTATATAAAGAAAAAACCCAGGAAAAAGGAATTATGGTTGTGAGCTCAAAGTTGACAAAAAATTGGTATTCTAGACGCGCTATGAGAAAGTCAGTTTTAAGTGATAGAGAGACGGTTAGAGTGGAGGCGTGGAGACGGCGAATTTCTCGTCGTAACGTGAGAAAGCGGGCTATATTGATCGATTGAAAGTTTGTTCACTATTTCAAAAAATTAGCAATCATAAATTTATCAGAAAAAATCAATTTATTGATGAATAAGCAAACCCCTACATATTGATAACTATAGTGGTTTGTATAAATAGACGATTCTCCATCAGTTAAATCTCCTCATAAACGTTTGCGCGAGATGGTTAGCATTTATGTTTGTTACTATTTGTAAATACAAACGTGTTGATTAACAAAAGTTGTTCATAGTACTTTCGTAATTGATTTTTACATTTTAATATTTTTTGCTCAATTTTAATGCATAGCGGGAAAATGATGTTGCTGGAAAGAATAAATATCAGAATCCATAGAATAAAATTTTAACATTCCACTTTCCTGATAATTGGTATAAGGTATATATATATAGAAATATTATTTACTCGAAACTGTCTGCATGCGGTTAGAAAAGAAAAAGTCCATTTATAAGAAAGAATACTTCTTAAATTTAATACAAATATTAAATAAAGAGACAGTGAAATGACAAGGTGTTTTGAAAATTATATTTAATTCTTAACAAATTGTTCCAAAGGACGACATTTTTTAGAAAACTTTGCAAAGGAAATAATAATAGATGTATTTATATAAAGATCCCTTTTGTATTGCCAAAATTAAAACAATATGCTTAAATTGAGGCAGAATTTTCTACTTTATTTAATTATAAAATGCACATGTGTGTGATCTCATAAATATTTAGAAAATGAAAAGAAATTGCTCATCCTTAAGTAATACCTTTGTAACATCTTTTCATGATTATCCATAAAATAAATCTATTGAATAATGATGATTGAAAGAATAAGTGCATCAATTTATGGCAATACGACTGCAGATTAAACTCGTTAATGAGCATATTACCCAACTTACCTACACATTACGTTTTAGCCTATGAACAGTCAGTGCGCTAGTTTTGAGTAGGAATGATCCACTTAGCGGATTATGTTGTTATTGTCGGATATGACTTTGATAAATCCGGTAAATAGATTACTGATATCTTTTAACATTGAATTTAAACATGTTTCTCGTTTCAAAACATTTAGAGTTCTATCGTACAGTAATCGGCATGTTTAGTTTGTCATTTTGACGAAATTTAGTAGAGTAGTAATTTGTCACTGCAAAAAACTTTCTTGACACAGAATAAATATAGATCTCATTGAAAATACGATTTTCTTGTTTTTTTAAGGGCTTATTTCTCACGGTTGTTTGTTGAATAATTTGACAAGATTTAACATTGTAATTATTTCAAATTACTTACAGTCGATTTCGAGAGCCAGGGTCGTGTTTTGCAACGGTTTCCTACTCAAGAATGGAAAAATTATCCATACGAGTTTCATGTCGAGTCGGTATGTGATCTCATAGTTGCTTATTTTCAATTGGTTATTATTTGTCGTTTAAAAATGATCAATTATGACTTTTTTCTAGTTCTGTCAACCATGTGGATGGCGATTGACAACAAATCGCCAGGCGCCAACATTTTTCGTTGCATATCTTACCGGTATTGACGGAAGTCATTATTACGCCGCCTGTCTAACCTTCTATGAGGCTGTCTCAAGTCAACAGCAGAACATTATCCAGCATCGTTCTCATGGTAACCGTCCCACCACCACTTCAGCAGAGGCTCATCTACTCCAGAATGCTTTAGCTAACTCTCCTACTGGGAGTCTTAGTCCTCTAGGGAGTGATGAAAATGTTGCGGCTATGACAGGCAACTCTGCTGGTAACGGAGCCTTGGTGGACCCCAATCTAATCCGCCCCACGGAACTTTTAGCACCAAAGTGTATTGTCCTCCTGGCTCGTCATCAGCACTTCAAGGTCTTGCAGGTAAGTTTCTGCTCCCTGTATACTTCTATCGAATTTTGGTGGTTATTTTAATCTCAGTTTTTTTTGCTATTGCAGAATTGTCTGAGTATACTCTACACGACCTTTATGGACAGTCCGAATGAGATTAGTCTGGAGGAAATTATTGGAAATATTGTTGGAGGAGTTGAAATTCCACCTATTGGTAAGTCAGTAAATGTTAAGTTATTTTGTTCGTTTGTTGTTGAAAATAAGTAAATTGTGCATCTCCATCTATTGTTCAAATACAGTGGAAATTGAAGGGTTAATTTTGCTAAATCATTTTAACGTAATGCTATTTGTTTTTCTAGTTCTTATTACCTCTAAGAGTTATTTCAGAAGGTTAGAACTTAGTGAGAGGATGGAAAATCGTTGTAAGTATGTTTTTTCTAAAACATATGCATCATTCATTCAATGTGCATTTCCCAAACAGATAGTTGTGAGAGCATACTAATGTAAGAAATTGATTTAATCTTTTCTTCCTATTTAAAGTATTTTATGAAATTTAAATTCCTCGTAATCTAGGTGGTGGCCATTCTAATGATGTGGAGCTCATGCATGTGTCATAGAATAGGAGTAAACCTAAAAAAGGCGATTATTGTCATTTCTACTCGATCTATTTCCTTTCTAGCAATTGCCGTTTAAAATGTTTACGTTTAATTGAAAGTCCTTAGCTCATGTAATTGCGAAGATTAATAGTTATTATTAATAAGCCCAGTAAATTGCACAAGTACGAGGGATAGATAGTTTTAAATATAACAGTTGCCAAGGAAAGAGAAGCAGATTGTAAAGTTAAGAGATCTTGATCCTGAAATAAACGATTTCTGCATAACTTAAATTGCGATTGGCGCTCCTTTGTTCATAAACTTCCTGATTTGAGGATTTGGGAGCATCATTCAGTTAAAGCTCAGCTATGAAGACGTTTGTATGGAAGTTGCAGATACTGACCCTCAAGAGTAGCTGCGTCTACTTGTTTCGTTCTTGGTGTATTTCTAGTCTTACTATTTTTTCTCTCGATTTCGGAAATTTCATGAAAATTCGCATAGCTTCAGTTAACTGTTGATCTTAAAACCAACGGTGAATCACTATCGAGTAAAAATGCTTCATTGAACAATAACACTTTTTCCAAATTATCTAACCTGAAAATGCGACGTGAATTATGGTTGATTTATTAATTACTCTGCATCATCACTGCGTTGGGGCTGAGACGGTTTCTTAATTCACTTTCATGATCTGTCAAGTTAAATGTCTTGGGTTTGGTATCCATCGATACACACCCAATGAACGGAACGGAAAGTCACACTGGTTTAGTCTGATTGGTAAACGAGGTGATGGGAATCGAGTTCTGTGATGCTACCCCTATACTGAATTTTAGGTTTGATAATTATCCTTGTTATATTTATCTCCATAGAATTACCCATACAGTCATCTAAAAACCATTCAGTTAACTTACGAGGCAAAATTTTAAGATTTATAGCTCAGGTTTTTTAGTTGAATTATGGGTGAATTTTTGCTCTAAATCATCCTATTAAATGAAACATGCAAAAGGGGCATAAAGTCTAATGTGTGCATGATTACTTTAGAGTTAATGTGCTGTGCTATTGTATTTCGCTTGTTTTTTTTCTTCTACTTCTGATTTGTGTGCGTTTAAACAGCGATTTCAGTCTTAAAAAGGTTGCTTGTTTAACTGTCCTTCTGAATTTACTGATTGTAATGTTTGTGTTGTGGTTTTAGATTAGGGACTCTTGCTAACGGGATGTTCAGAGTAGAGTTACTAAATGAGACCCCGTTGTCATGAAAATCCAAACTAGGCGTTCCAAGAACCTTTAAAGGAAGTCAAGATAAAGATAGGTTACACCCTTTCAGTTGATATCATGGTTGGATGACGTTGGTGTTTGTTTAGGCAGTTAGTAATAATTTTCTGGACAGATAAGGAATGTACACAGGACATTGGAAATTTTGGATTTATGGAATACCTGGTATCTATTTTGAGACCATGTCAGATCTTTAGAGTCATTCATGAATTGGAATTTTAAATAATTGCTTAGTTGTCCTACTGACATTACTGCTTGCTATGCTAAAATATTCAATTATCTTTCCCATCTGCTAACTCGTATATTTATAGTATTCACTTACGTGGAGCCGCTGCTAAAGCAGAAGTTCCAAGGAACTTAAATAGAAAGTAAAAGAGAGACAGAAAGTGTGTCTATTCAATGAACATAATGTTTGAAAGGTTCCGAATAGTTTTTTTAATAAAAGAAATGAAATTTTTGCCGAATCCTAGATTGATCAGACCTGCCATTTAATGGGGTACAGTGTCTTTAATTCTTTTGAAGTAATTTCTTACTTAAATGACGTGTGAGTTTTTCCCTTCTGTAGGCGGCCCAAGAAAGACCTTCACAATTGGAGCCAATGATCGGCAGACAGTGCAGCCTGCAAAATGTCAAACAATACCAGTCACTCGTTCATCTGTGGCCAGTCTCTTCAAATATCTAGGTAAGGAATTCTAGACACCAAATTCCTGTCTCTTCTTCTTGTCCTCCTGCTATTATTCCTATCAGACATAACAAGAAGCAGGCGGAGGCGGTTTGACGAGAATCAGTTATCTTACAGTAGCTACTTTTTCACCTAGGATTTGATTTAGCGACTTTGGGTTTCACTTTTATACATCTCGATCTCCCGCCTTTGTCTTTTGCCAACTGCGTATCGCTTGTTGCTTCTAATTTTATTTCCTAATTTTAGCCAATATAGGAAGCTAAGAGATTTATGTACTTTAGAAATGACTTGACCAGGAATCTAACTCGTTTCTTTTCGGTTGAAAAGTTATGAACATGAACGTCCCGCGTAGGCTTCGTCCGTAGCCCGTAATTAACACATAAACATCCGTGTACATGCATAGTCGGTGATTTGAAGCTAGTGTGAACTTTCAACACAACTCTATTATCTCACAATCTCTATTTGTTATTTTTGTCGTGTTCACGCTTTTTATGAGTGAAAGTGAGTGAATAAATCGATTTTCGATGTCTATTGGACCGATTCCGACACTGGCACGTCCTCTTCTGTTAACTAGAGAAGCGTATCATCTTTTACTCCTTTACTGCGACTCATTTGTGGTGGTTATTTTTCGCCGTGACTTGGCACAGATCAAGGCAACTGTCGTGAAGGTCTAATATCTCCCCATATTAATAAAACAAGTAATTTCAAACACAATGCAGAAAAATGGTGGGGAGAAATTTCTTAAGCTTCCTGAGAGTCAAATATAAGCAAGGGAGAAGATTTGTTAATAATTCCTTTTTAGTGGATAATCAATCTATTCAACCCAATGGGCTTACGTACTTGTCATGCTCGAGAGCACCTATCAAGTCAGTGTTTAGATTGCCCAAATATACCATTTATTAGCTCGGGTCTGCCTATCAATGGGAAGTGTTTTTCACATGACACTAAGTAGTCACTGATATAATCTAGGCTGTCACTAAATATTGCTAGGTGGTCATTAAAGTAATAATGCAGCTACAATTGTTTAGATCCAATGGGAAGAACACAAAGGACTTGTAACCTAAAGAGGTAGTTTTATAAAGGAAATACATTACTTATAAAGGTTGGCTGCGCGGTTAGCCAATAGTTGAGCGATGGGTTCTTCACAGGTCGTCTTACATATCCAGGCTTTGCGTATATGTCCCATAATCGATAATCCAATGCACTAAAAATGAAGCCTGTAAATGCTATTTAGATGGGCGCTTTTCAAGCTTATACTGGATAGAGGGGAAATATTCGTAAGACTAATTGAGAATTACATATACAGTGTGCGTAAGGTATCTGAGCACACCTATATTTTTGTGATTTAAACTAATCTGATAACAATTAATACACTTTATATCAGAAGACCTCATGGCAGATACCACTATAAATAATGAAATGAAGACACTATTAGTGTCCATAAAAGCGAAACAGAGTAATTTAGAAATTGTATTAGGATTAATTGGTGGGGTCAGTTATCTCACCTTTATGTACATTTGAGTCTCTAACTTGTGACCATATGCGAGATTACACCATGCTCTTACACTTGAAGTGTGGATTTTTGTGCAGCTGAGGTTTCCAGTAACGAAGACAGTTAAAAGCGGTTTGAATTAACTTTGGATCCCTACATAAATGAAACTGCTCTTAGGATTATTTGGGGCTGCTTTGTTATACATTGTCTTTCTCGCGTATGATTTCCATTTGGCATTCTGCATAACAATTTTTAATACACTTGATAGGGATAGAAAGCACACTTCTGAAATGTTCCAACAATTTTTCAATATTTAAGAGCTGAAATGGTCAGTATACAACCTTGCGCGCGGACATACGCATATGAACCTGCTTTTTTTCAATAATTCATCCTTGTCGAGGGCAGCTTCTGTTTGAACGAAGCTCTTTTTTATTTCACCTTCGTTGGCGTCATTTAAGCTCCCCTATGTGTGTAACCTTAAGACCAACCATGCACACTCGTATCTGTATCCTTTGTGGCGCATTCAAGATCTGTACCCGGGCTTGGTAAATGTCATATACGGAGAAAGATATCGCTGTTGTTATTACCCAATACAGTCATATTTTTGTGCATCCGTAGTGTTATAGCTGGCGAATGCCGACTAATCACCTGGCTCTACTGTATTGGAGGTGGCATTAATTATCCAGATAATTTTCCATATTCTTAGATGTGTTTTGGCAGGTCGGTTTAATAGTACTGGATGTGATCCTGAGATGGCTAAATCCTCAACCCAGGGCCCCTAAATTACCAGCCTAATGCATCTAAAATATAACCGGAGAAAGTGTTTACATATCCCTTTTTGATAAGTACAAGATTATCTTTGATATATTCTATGCTGCATGCATGATATGCTTGTAATACTATACTTAAGACAAAGTAAAAAGTATATTAGATCGAAAGACCATTGCAAATACAACGAATGACACCATTATATTGAAGAATTTGATTGACTTTAACATTAATTTGCTTTTGCTATATTGTAACCCGTAATAGTATGAATCGTCATACTTCATTTTTGATGCCAAGCTATTTGCAGCCAAATTCCAAAAATAAGACGAGGCAACTCTTCGATAGACGTTGTTCTCAACATCTTTTCGATCCTCTCATTATCCCTTATTAGACTTTACTGTTGCCCGATTTCAGCTGCTTTCTCATGGCGTATCACCATATAAAAAGGCAGTATACTTATCATTTTTCCATGTAACTTCTTCAATAGTTGCATTGTTTAGAAATTCAAGTTGGACCATTCTAAGCTATTTTTGTGAAGGAGATATGAGAAATGAAGAGTATATAAACTATTCATAAATTGTAAAATTCCTCGTATAAAAAGTGGATATTTTTTAAAATTATCTATGCCATTATCTTTCAGAAATCTGAGGACCAAATTTTATTGTTCCAATGGTTGCAAAATACCTGGTAAATAAGCATTTTAGACGTGTGTTATATACTTCGTTAACCTATAATATATTCAAAACTTGCATTGTCAGAAAAAAAAACGGATTAAGCGGAAGTATGATAAATGGATTTGTGGATCTTTCTTTTTCCCTTCGGCTCCCGTAATTTTATTGCAACCGATTGCCGGTTACCTCTTTATTTAACTTGCGTTTAATGTTATCCCACAGGAATCGACAACGTTCTCTTGATGTTTACCGCGATGCTAAGTGACCAGAAGCTCCTGGTCTGCTCTCAAAGTCTGGTTCGGCTGACGGAAGCTTGTCACGCTCTCACCTCAATTATCTATCCTCTCAAATATGGGTGAGTAGTTTGTACTTCATTCACTTCTCGTCTTTTCTTCATTCATCACGTGTATGGGTTGCTTGTTGCTTGTGAGTTGTTAGAGATCACCCCGACTCACGTGTTTTGTAGGGTATCTCTGCATCTATTTTGTCTCCTTTTCGCTTTCTATTTCTCCTCTCCCCGTTAAAGTTTTGCCCTTGCCGGAAGAGAAAAGGTTGACGAAGAAGAAGCAGCAGTTGGCTATACTGCATTGCAATAGTGCAAGTGAATCTCCGCTCCTTCTTTTCGACTTCCACCTTTGCATGCGCGTAGGTCCATTTATAAGCGCTGGCAGTAGATTGTACTGGGTAAATATCATTTCCGTTGCGATGAAATGTTGTGTTGGTAAATGAAGGAGTTCGATCGGTGGTTTAGAAAAATGAAACGAATGCTTTAAGGGGAGTAAATAAGTGTTTTATAAGGATAAATGAAAAGAAGTGGTGTATAGATCAACATCCATGTCTTTAGTAGGAAGTTAAGGGTTTGATGTTCATCGATGCAAATCCAGCAGATTTCATAGTTAACCGAACTAGTCATTGCTGGACAATGAGAGGTAGCAGAATGCCAATTTCTAGTCAAAGAGGCTTCCGGATGCTTCTTTTTATTGGTGGTACAGAGATAAAGTCAGAAATTGCAAATTTGCTGCTCAACAGCATACATTTCATGAACAGCAATATTAACTGTAACAGTTAAGTGGGATCGCATATTATTAATTGGGGTGACCTCAAGATATTATTCTTCTGGCTCTAATAAGCATTAGAACACATTTTCCTTTAAAGGACTTTGATAATATTAAATGAGCCCTTGCACTAATAGCGCAGTGGGCAGCGTGTCAAGTCAGGTCATGAGATCAATTCCGTCTAGTAGCGTGGTTGACTTTGGCCAACAAGAGAGGTGGTAGAATGTGACTTTCTCATGAAATCGCTTCTAGGTCGCCATCCCTCTATTCAAATCAAGTGGTTTGAACGCTTCTCAAAATGGGCCCGAGAATTTTATAAGACAATAATAAGAGGTTTTCATTCGGGATATCAGGATATTAGTATGTACATAATATCCCGACTCTTAAAAATAAAAGCATCTTAAGAATCCCCTATTGGAAAATTTTCCTTCTTTAAATCTCCAATATTTATGTGCCTTTGATGGTTCCCAGTCTCTTTTTAATGTAGGTATGTCGCTAACTAGTTAGCAGAGATCGAACATCTTTTCCAATGAAACTCGTTGATTAAAATCATTTACGAAATCCAATTACCCGTCCTGCGATGTCTTACCCTATATAAGGAGTACATACTCACTCGTAAATAGTTCATAATTTGCTATCTCATTTCAGCAATACGTATGTCCCAATTCTACCGAAAGGTCTGGTGGATTATCTCAACGCCCCAACTCCCTTCCTCTACGGGATTCACGCATCCTATTGTCACCTCCTTCCTGACATTGTGAGTATTTTTAGGATAAAGTATTATCAACTGGAGATAATGTTTATCTAGCATGTTTAATTTCTTTTTCCCTGCAGCCGGATGTATTCATAGCAGACCTTGACGTTGGCCGAGTGATTTGTCCTGAAAATATCCCCCTTCCTCAGATTCCTCAACCCTTCCTCACTGAAGCTATTCAGAGCCTTTTTCATGTAAGTGGTCATTTCAGTTATTGCTATTAACGAATGAAAATAAAAATTCTACTATTTTTAGTAATGGGAAAATGAATTATTTGTGGCAATGATCAAGATGAGAGAAGATTTTTTGTTTTAAGTTTTGTTCAATTTTGACCGACTGAGGGTTGAATCTAGGAACTGATCGTTTTCCTCTCAGTACACCCGGTAACTCTATTCGATTTGACTAAAATAGGCAGTCTTCAACTAGCGAAATATATGCCTCAGTCCACTGTGGAAAGTGCTTACATATTGGGCATAGGGAAGGTATCCGGGGTTGCTCGTATGAGTAATCTACATTGTTGACAATAAACAATTATTAATTAAATAATTGTTTTAATTAATTATCCACATTTCTGAATGTGTACCAATGAACACCAGTCTGATTTGGCAGACGTGCATGTTGACGACTTCACTACTGGCGCAGTAACTGGACAAGAAAGCTTTTTTTACGGCAGCATTGCATAGATATGGGAGTAGGATTTTTATAGTATTTGCTTATCGACTCTATTTTCTTGACCGCAGATTCTGAGTCCAGATCTGCTGACTGCAGACAACGTTTACCCGCCTCCGCCAGAGACTATTCCTCATCTCACCACGGATCAGATTGATAAGAAACTGCGAGCAGTTTTCCTGCGCCTCTTCACTTCTATCTTTGCTGGATATAGATCATGTCTTACAATAACCCGAATTCATCCGCAACCTGTTATTCACTTTAACCAAGTAAGTCGTTTGTGTCTGGAGGTAAAATGGAATCAACGTTTTTGTGTTATGTCATTAACATGTTATTTTGGGAGATTAGTCAGCGTCGTCCACTATTAAGGCCTGATGTGTTTGCGCAGCTCAGTTTGTGTATAATAAAATTCAATATTTAGTTGGGGATACTGTTGACTTTGCAAGGTGTGTACATATATCAACCCTACTATAATTGATTTCTTAAAAGTCACTTCACCAGGGTTTGATTCTTATCGATTATCGGGATCTACTTTCAACGATCAAGGAAATTAATCCTAGTGATTGACAGAGGTATTGCGAAGTAAGAATCGATTATTCAGAGGCACTGATGAAATTTCCATCTCTTAGATTATGTTTTGGGACTACACTTGGAGATTGAACTCGTAGACTTTCATTTTTGAATATATAATTATGTTTACTGCATTTCTTGCTGAATAATGCTTTTTGCATTTTATCTCGAGATGTTTTGGCATCGTAAAGTTGGTATTGAATAAAGTTATTTATTTCTTCACATCTCACCGTTCTAAATCTTACATTGTGAAAGACATGTACCCTCGACAAAAGTGAACAATTTATTTGCGTTAACTGTATTATGACTATGCTTCCGTTTTTTCTCCTAGTCGCTATTCTTGGTGCTGCGAGGAGTTCACGAACCCGACGACTTCTTCGATCGTCTTCTCTCCAGTATGCGTTTCCATCAATTCGTACTCGAACGTGGACCACCCTTCCGCGTGTGCGATCTCTTCGACGAAGCTTGCGACTTGGCGAGGGCAAAAGCCCAACCCCTTGTGCCCCAATTTGTTGCTGATGTCTCCTTCTCTGATGTGGATTTTGAAGCCTTCGTCGCGGAATTCACTCAAAATCTCAACCGCATCGCTCAGAAGTTCATGGATAACGTGAGCTCTTATCTGGTTTATTCTGGCATTAGTAGTTGTTTCTCTTTTATATATTGGTCCATGCCTGTAACTGGCATTTTTTAAAACAGTGCTTTATTTTTCATACTGTGAGCCTTTGATTAGGTAGGACTTCTTAAATCGGACTATACTGGCCCTCTAGGGTCATGAATATGAAAATTTATTCATTATATCTGCTGTGATTGGTAACTACAAATACGCTATATCCATCTTGTTCTTGCGTTTTTCTCACGCATATATATTTGGTACTCTTTTTACACTGAGATTTATAGTCATTTTGCTTCCTGGTTCTATCTTGAGTTCAGGATTGGTTCCACGACTAGTCTAAAGCGTAATATTTTATCAATATTCAAGTAGAGTCGATGAAGTTTTTACTCTTTTGGTATTAGATAACATGGGTTCGGTTCTCCTAATTGCATATCGAATAATTTAAAATTTTCACTCGGAGATCCCAATTGTAATTTTATTTTCTCCAAATTTAAATGCTCAAATGCATTTATTAGGAAATTTATGCTATCGTCAAACAGTTGTTGTAATTTAAAGTTATACGTTCACGGGTGTAATGACATGTAGCCACTGGTAAAATCTGTTTTGCCTCTGTGATATTGCTAGATGCCTGCTGGGGCTATAGTACTGCTATAACATCGATCAGACTCTGAGGAAAGAAGGCTAAAAGTCCGTGGTTCAAAGCAACAACTTTCTAATAAAAGGGAAATCATTATTTGTCTGCTTTTAGCCAATGATTACAGCGATAGCTTGGAAATCCAACAGATCGATGGTTGAATATACGAGGAACTAAGCTTATGAGCTCTGATTGGATGCACCGAAAGCATTCAATTCGGATCCCTAAAACTTGTCGTGGATGTAATAGTGGAGCTTTCCACTGTGTGAATATATCTTATTAGATTTGAATGTCGTATATGGGAAACAAAACTCTTTTAAATATTCGATATTAATAACCTCCCATTTAAGGTAGCTCATATAATCAAAATACATTTGACAGAGTAAGTCAGCAGCAGGAATTCATGTAATGCAAAATCATCGTGATCAAGGATTAGAAAGGGCAGTGTTAAAATTGAAATTGGCCATGCAGTTACTCTTCTTAATTTTTTTCTACCAAATCTGTACTTTTATATAATAATTCCAAATTCAAGACAATTTAAGGTAATGAAGTGAAAATATTTTCATGAATACGAACTGAGCGTTATAAGTTAAAGCTGGTAAAGAATACCTACTAGAATTTCCTTTCCTTTGTCCAATTCATGTATTTGATACAGTCTTTAGATAGGTGGACTTATTACTTTTGTATTAAAATTATGTAAGTTGTATTTAAGGGAAAGCAATTGAGCAAGAGCACCGGTGAAATTGAGAGGTGAAACGGTGGAGGGGTCGAGCAGAAGCCGTTAATGAAGTCAGGTCCTCCAGAGTCTCACCTGGGTTGCCAATTTTTTTTTTAAAATTAACGTATTGAGTTTATTGCTTTGTTCCATAGCTCAAATTTCGTGAGTTGGTTTCTAGGCTCTTTGGTTAGTTCATGCCCACTTTATCCAGAGTTTTTTTGACCAGTTAATTCATCCCACCTCAGTTTGTTTGTATTTTCTTACTGTTAAGAACAGGTAGATAAGGAAAAAGGTTTTTGGAGATCTTTTGTTATAAACATACATATAAATAATGTATTCATATATCTGCGCTTTTTTACAGCGAAGCATGACCTTTCTTCCCATTTCTTTCGTATTATGCAACAGTAAAGTTGAAACCTCTATTCTATCCCTCTTCTTTCTTCTCACTCGAAACATCTAGTTTCTTGGGTACTGGCAACTTTCCTAACCCATCCTACCTTTTTTCGTTTACTTTCTCTCTCATTCGAACTAGCTAGCTGGCACAAATGACTTAACCTTTACCAAACGTCTCTTTCAGTACTTTTTTCTACTTTCAAACTACCGCATCATCTGGCGCAAATGATATACCGGATACTATCTATTTCCTTTATGGTTACACCATGGTTTGATCTATTCTACTATTACTCTCTGTTTAGTAGCACTGCTTTTCGGTATTTAGTGGGCGATTGCAAAGTTGGAATCATGGGATGTGGCTTAATGATTCGCCACATGTACAGTTCCGTTCTAGTGGCTTAAACTGATCTAGTCACATCACATTAGTGGCAATATTTTTCAGACCTTGTATCCGGTTTAGTCTGTATGCATAAATTGCGTCACGCTACTGGTTGAGCTGCTGGTTACTTCCGGGAACCTCTATTGCACGTATGGCCTGCGTGGATGAATTGAAGGTAGGTTTTCGAGAGGTTTGTGACTTTGATCTGCGAGAACTCAAGCTCCTCAACTTAGGTCTTAAGAAGACCTAGGAAACTGGGAGGCAAATACAGCAGTAAAACTTATTGTTTTTCTTATCAGCTCCAGAACTTGAGCTATGGAAATAAAACACGCATCATTTGTATCAAGACGTTTATATTCCACTGGCATTAGGCGCCAAAATTAATCAGCATAAGTAGTGTTTTGATTACGTAGGGCTAGTAAAGAATAAACTTGAAATGAATGATGTAGAGATCGATATAATACGAAATTTTATCAGTGCACTCATAACCTATTCACGAATGCAAGCAATTTGAAATTAGAAATTTTTATATACATTGTGGAAAGCAGGATGAATAATCATTGAAAGAAAATCGCTGGTTATGAGGACGTGCCGATCATAAATGTGTCATTAACCAAAGCCATTTTTTCAACTTTTTTCTCTGCTCAGGAGTATGATGAGTCGGATCCCATCATTGACGTTCTTGAAGATGAGGCTGTTGAAGCCCACAATCGTCTCCATCATCGTCCATTCCCTCGACTCAACGCCCAAAAAGTGGACGATTTTATCAAATCTGCCCAGGAACTTCGCAGCCAGTCGTAAGTCTAACTTAATAATTGGTGTTGATCTAGCTATCATGATCCCTTTAATCCCCGGACCCATATAAAAGATAGAGATGTTTTCAATATCCGTTTTGGGTAAAGAGAGACTTCCGTGTTTTCATCAGTCATCCTTTTGATCATTATTGGATATGTGAGTGGAATATGACATGCAACTTTGCATTCCTATCTCGCATATGTTGACTGTTGAGCTCCCAAATTGTCTTTATTCGCGGTTAAATTTTTTTCCACCACTTCGCAGTCTTGCACCATGTCGGATATTTAACAGCTAATTATTTCATAGTCGTGAGAGTCGAATCATCGGTTGAAAAATAGGGCATTTAAATTACTTTGGGAAACATCCTCGAAAATCTGTTTTTGCTAAATTAAGTTCCTTTCCCGTAAAGGAAAAAAGTGAGTGTTCCATCTTGTTCTTTAACGGAAAATGTGTACGAATGATATATTTAGGCTTCCTTATCAGTGTAACGTATTGGGGACTGCCTGCAGAAGATCACATAGACAACATATATTAGTATGTTATCCAATTACAACTGTTTAGATAGATTAGCGGGACAGACTTGACGACAGTATAAAGTCAATCATTATTAAGGTCGCCCTTTCTCAAGGGGAGTTAATTATGTGGTCGAACACTGAGACTTTTGATGAAACCAGATATAAATTCGAAGTATCTTTATCGTTTGCAACAATTTTGTCGCTAAAGTAAGGATCATTTAACTAATCTGATCCAGGAAATGACCTTTGAAAACCGTAGCTTCTCTTAGCATCTAAATGTCATAGGTGAGGTGTTGTAACTATGCTATTTTAATCAATTTTATTATCGACTCCACAGGTTTTTTTGGTCATTTTAGAGTACCACTAACCCTCGAAGTAGAAGAGAAGCCTCGAATTGTGCCCAAGGGTGAACAACTAGATCGTCATGCCTTCAAATCTGAGTTACCAGCTGAGAAGTGTCGAGTTATCCGAGAATTCGTTGCAGACATCTTTGATCTACATATCACTGAAGCCCTAAAGGTTTTTATTATATTTTTTATTCTGTTTTCCTAGTTATAATTCATCATCGCTTCCTTTTTATCTTAGCTTGCCTAGCATTGAACATTGACACGTCGATATAAGTAAGTTAAGTCACTCGTATCAAGTAAATTGCTCGGAGGTGAATGGAAAGTCAATTTAGCCTATTATCTTCACATATGTTTTTATCAAACGGTCTCATTTACGTCCGTTCATGTGGTGTCTCCATATGAAACAGTGGTCTTAGTTCGTTGTCTACACTTCTCGCTATCACTTCATAGGTACAGTGTTTTGTAGCTAGTCGATGACTATAACACTCGAGTCGTCTTTTGTTTGCAATAGGCGTTTACTAACACTAATCTTGGATAGAGGATTACTGCCATAACGCCACCATAGTGGGATAATCGAATTTTGTTACCCCATTTAGCCATTCTGTTCACAATGTGTACACCAATGACCATCGAATTCATGACCTCTGACTTTGCAGACGACAACACAAATCGCTGTGTCACCAGAAATAATCATAGAAAGAGTGTGTTTTATGGCCCCATCTTTGCAAATTTGTAACCTTTTATTACTTTACTTAGAGACGAAATACAATTCGACAGGACTTGAAATCCCAGCCTTTCCGTCGACTCTTTGTGGACGAGTTGTGCAAGAAGATCATTCCGCCTATGTCGTTAAATGGCATCGCTTCCAATAATTGTCCAGAGAGTCTTATTATGGAATTTGAACGTCGAGCGTCACTCAATTGGGATCAGTTCGATGTTATTGTGGGACTGCTGGATGAAGCTCTCAGATATGAGGGAATGTCGTATAACACTGTTATTGCTCCGTTTGTGCTAGAGTTGGCTACTCGAATTAGCACGGTAAGTAATATGTTCAGTTATTTGAAACTGGATGATAGAACAAGAGATGATTGTTGAGCTAAATGTCTTCTCCCATATTCCAGAGTCTGAGATACGGTAGCCATTGTAAACTTCAGAGAGCTACTTAGGTTAAACAGGCGATGGTATAGCTTTTTATTAAATATCTTTTATTCTTTTTCTAATCTTTTTCTCTTTTTTTCTGGTCAGGAAATTAAGCGATATTATTAACATCTCAAGGCTTTTAGAATTCATTATCGGAGACTTATATTTTGGTCTTAGTTGGTAAAATTTACTTCCCAGGGGAGCAGTATGTCCACGATTTTTCATTTTTATATACTCATTTAGCTCTTTTAAACTCATTTTCTCTAGTTTCGGTCTTTTGGGTAACGCTTAAACGAAATGCGTTTTTTCACAAATGTTTTTTGGCAAATTTGTTTCTCATAAGATATCCACAGCAGTTCAACTTTCCCTTGAGTCAAGGAAATTTGTTTCCGTAATTTTGACCTCTCGACTGCTAATAAAATACTTTCTGTTTGGAAGTTGCCGTGAGCATGTATTCTAAGCAACTAGTTAAATTAGAATTTTTGGCAGTTTACTGAATTTAACTTTAACCCAGGTAACTCCTCCGGTGTTTAACATTGCTAGCCTTTCTCACGAGCATAAGAAAATATTTCAGAATATAGTAAACTAGCTACTCTTGGCTATAAGAAGAGAGACTAATATGTTGAAATGGCATGGCCAGTCTCTCGAGTTAATCAACTAGCTTTTAGTATCATAAATATTCCTTATCCTACCACTCCTCGCGTTTGAAATAATGGTAGCAATTTACTTCGATTATTCTCTTACAATCGGATCAAACTGCCATGTTTTCCAACTTTAAAAATAGGTTATGTTTATCGAAAGAGCACTAGAAGTATTCGATGGCATTTCACCTTCTCGTTCATTAATGTAAAGGTTAAGTTAATATCTAGTTAATAGACACGTTTGTTTAGCTTGGTTTCTTCGTGCCTATCCTCATTTATTTGGCACTGACGCCTGTTTATTTGTTTGCTGATCAATAACTGGGAAGCTTTGTTCCCCACTTAGTAGCCATTTGACCTGAGTAATCATATGCGGCAAAATCAAAGTCGGCCTTGCGGTACATATGGGCTATGAAGATTAAGACATGGATCATAGTTAAGTTGATGATACTTGTTTTAAGATGCCGAAATAGTTTTTTTTTCTAAGTTTTAGAGAATTTTATTACTTGTCTTAGTGAAAGGGATCTAATCTCCGAGTTTATCTTAAGAGAGAAATATTCCCTCTCAACTTAACCTAAAACGTGACCATACTAGCCATTGGATTTGTTAGGCTCACTTTAATATCAAGATAACTTTTTGATCATATAGGAGCCACCATTGTAGCGGTAATTTAAAACTTCAGTATTAAAGAATGGCGGCTTGTAATACTCAGTAAAGTTTATGAAATATGACTTTGGAAATTGAATTCCTATGTATATCAGCAATGCTTGCTATATTCGGTAATAAATGAAATATTTCTGATTGAACTAATCTGCTCAATCATATCCCTATGGAAATTTTACCTCCATATTTCAGCAACTTGGTGGCATGCGATACTTCGCCAACATGACCCATCATATTCAACGTCATCGAATTTGGTCTGAGATATCTTTCTGGGAGGATGTTTTCAATGAACAGGTCAACAACCAGATTAAACAGCTCTACATTCATCAATCTGAGGAGGAATATAAGAACGGAACCCCGTCTGAAAACCGTCCAGTAAGTGTCTGTGTCAGAATTTGTACTTGGTGCTAGTGTTTCGTAAACGAATCCTTGTATTCACATGCATTTTCGTAATAATCTTTTTCGTGAACTAACTCTGATTCATTTGATAGGAGAAGATAGCGCGCATTAGTTACTACACAAGTTTATAAGATTTGCTGGTGGAATCTATCTTAGCTTCGTAACCTAAGAGCTGTGACTCACAAAATTATATAATTAGTCCATTTATTTAAAGATCGTATACAACATGCGATTTTAAGAATGGGATTCATAGCTTTCACTTTTTAGTACGATGAAGAGAGAGCTCTGCGAGAATTTATAGTTACCTTTCCTGCAATTTGGCATTCTTTTCCAGCTTTGAGTTATTTCTAAAGGTTGTATTAATGAAACACTTTCTCTTCATTTCGTTGAGTTGCCTTGAATTTGGAATAATTAGATTAAAGTACGTTTCCGGTTGCTCAAAAATAAGAAGATTTTTTGCATGGCCAATTTATTTTTTATACGCATGTTGTATCCGGTGTGAAGATTTTTAAGTTAACAGGATTGACGAGCGTTCAAATAAAATTTCATTTGCCTGAAAGGAGTCTTCATTCGGTCTTTCCTCTTACGGTCAATATCAGGCCTTAAGGAGTTGTTCACATCAATAGGCTTTGAACCTTTTGTCTTTAGTGGAGAAGTCATTATCTATCGATCTTATTCTGTAACTGTGTTGTGTCATCACCTTAGTAACCGTCGCGTGGGTGGTAGTTGCCATGATTAGCGTTCATGAAACGTGAAGACATCCAGTATTTTTCATTGTTGTGATAAAAATCTCGAAATTCCAGTTGCATGTTTGTTCGTTAATGTTTCCACAGACACGCCTCCTTCCTCCATCAAATGAAATTTTTAGTTCTGCCTTCCCATTCTCGTGTCTGAAAGCAGTTAACGAATGGTAATTGCTGTTGGTATTTTTGTCCACTAGAATTTATTATTATTAATTGGCACTTTTGTAGCAAATAAGTGAAAGGAATTTACGCATAAAGCGTAGTTAATTTGCGTTTAATTAATGGCACGTATTCTGTATGATGAAATCAAATAATTCTAAAGCATACATCGCTTTCAAAATATTAATTTATTATCTACAGAAATTGCATGAAATTTCCTTAATCCATCGTTAATTCATGTTCTTTCTCCTTCACATTTCCAAAGGTGACAAATTGGGTGGTGCAGAATTATTTTCTTATGCATTGTCAAATGAATTATTGCATTAACTGACAGATGTAAATCATTTTTAATCATAACACCAACCTGATATTAATTTGTAAAAGCATAATTTTGTAATTGCTCAGTTGCCCACTTTTGTAAAGTATGACTCTTCTATGCTATAGTATTGCTGGAAGATCTAGTTCAGCTGTTATCGTGTATCCGCTCACTAGATATCGCTGGACTATTGTCGACAGTCGAGAGGGAGAAAGTTTCGATAATGAAATTAATTCACGACGTTTTATTAATCAAACAAAGGCATTGTACTGGAATACAAGTTGTCTTCATGTTGATGATATTAGTAGATCAAAACACCACCGGACTGATAACAGTTTTAGCTCCAAGTAATTGTTAATTTGTCGGGAGCAATGTATCCTCGCATTTCAATAAGGTTGATAGACGTTTGGAGACAACCTGTGGGAATTCATTATCCTCAGACAAAACAAATTCTGCAATTTTGATTTCTGTTTTGTCGGTTTCCTATCAAATAGGCCTTCTTTCTACACATTCCAAACATTCTACCTACTTAGTATGGTGCATATTTACAACTATTTGTTATTTCCTCTTTAAAAAGCGTCAAGAACTTGGAATTTGCATTTAGATCGATTGAAATGTTTGTGATCTGAATTTTAATTGAACATGAAATGATATCAAATAGCAGAACGATTCTGAAGTTCGTCGTTCTTATTGGTGCACGATAGCTCAGTGGAAATCTTGGTGTTAGCGAACTTGACCAGATGAAGTATTCTTTACTGAATCATAACCAGAGTGTTTTCCAAGTAAACTATCTTGCCAAACATTTCGAAGGCATCACTACTTTATGAATACATTTGCATCATTTAATTGAATTAATGTTTCAAATCTGTAGTCTTCTTTCCTGAAGCCTAGCTTCTATATTGATGCTATTTATTATTTATTTCTTTCCAGCCCGCTCATACCTCGAATCAGTCCGTGCTTGAAATCGCTGCTGAGGAGTTGCGTTCAGGAGGTCTCCGTCCGCCCGAAGTTCAGAAAAGTCTCCAGCAGCAAGAAGAGGGCACGGTCTACTCGCAAATTCTTCATTTCATCAATCTCATAGTCAACTTCCGTGTCCCACTGAATGCAGCCGCTCCATTGATCGCCAACAACGAGCAGTTTGGTGGAAATGCGGTCACTACCCCAACCTCCGATTTTCCTTCTAATGGATTTGGCGGTGGTAATCAACATCAAAACAGTCATCAACGTGGTGGTCCCAACAGCTGGCCGGATTCTAACTCCAATACCACCAATGGAATCCACGATAGGCGTGATCTCCCGTTTGCCAGGTTGGTTGGGTTTCGTAATATGGATTTACAGTTGACGAAAATAGTTGTTAAAGATCACATTGAGGATAAATGTTGCGTTTATTGAAGGAGAAGGTAGTATAATATTGTATACAGTGGTCCTGCATAGCAGAGATTTCTCCTTTACTGTAATACCTCCTTTTGTCTCAGTTTGGGATATTGTAACTTAACTCAATCTTACATTATTTACATTCAAAAGCATTTTAATTGCTGTGTTTTTAAACTAAATCTTTCTCGGTAGGCAGCAGCTGCGGGGTTATATAACAAAAAGTGTAAGTTCGAAAGATGAGTAAATATGGCTATAGATAAACTAATCGGTATGCGCTATGATTTATAGCAGTAATCGATGGTACTTCTATTAAATTAGAGATCTTGAAATCATCAGTGCGTACCCAGTGGCATGAATAACCAATTACACTGGTAAATTCTGAATTAAAGGTGTAATATTAGAATAGGAGCGGCTCCATGAGACCCTCTTTTTACCCAGCCTAAGCTTTTTAATCTACTGGAAAAGTTTTGCGTCTATATTAGTTGAGTATTGTAAAGAGCCTTCAGATCGGAAACTCTCTTTGTTAGCTCTGTTACACGTTGTTTTTAATCATTCCAGTCTCTGGACTTACTGTGTTTGATAATAATTGAAATCTAAACCGGATAGTAGATTGTTTATTCGCTTCACTCAAAATGCGACACTGCTTAATTGTGATTTAAACAGATGTCAGTCACTGGCAGCCAGTTAGGTTGTGCATGTGATCACAAAATACCCATCAATCTTAGATAAAACTTCAATTATGACTGAAACTATTTTAAGTGAAGATTACTTTACTCCTCTATTTGCCAGATTAGTAAATGCCTATCTCCCCTTTTTCCCTTATTCTCACAAAAGCCCAAGGATATTTAGACGAAGTAACATCCAATCATCGCCTCATCAATATGCGTGAGTACATAATTGGACTCTTGTTTACATGTCTTTCTCAATGTTTTTGACTATTTGTGTATGTGAGTATGTCTGTTAATTCAATGTTATTCCGCTTAGTGCCTTTCTCCTTGGTGAAGTGATCTTTGAAATAACTTGCACGCGTTTTGTCTTGCTGGGTCCATCTCCGTCTAGTGCATGTAGAATGCTTTTTGATGTCCCTTACTAAATTCTTCGTGTGTATATTTTTGACGTTTCTAGGTGTCTAGTCGATCTCATTGGATTAAGTAATGCATGCCTTTTTTTCATGGCAGCTTGGAAGCAATACCTAGGCACTTTGAAACCATTAGGTAATAGATTTAAAGGTAAGTAGTTTCTTTTGTTTTGGCAAAGGAGAAACGTACATTCGAGTTGTGGAGCTTCCATTTGACCATTGGGCTTCTAAAGATCAGACTCCGATACATATCCCGAGATACTGATGATTTCTGACCCTGAAATTTAAGGGCTAAAATTCGTAAATTAGAACTTTAGAACCTGTAAATCAGATTCACTTACATATTTACGTACGTGTATATATAGAGGAACTTTAGCCCTTCCATTTATTATTTCGTGTAATTTTTAATCTTTCATTCAATCTCAATGTCAAAATATGTTTACATTTATCCTATATCTTTAACGTATTGAGAACGGCATAAAAATTTTCGGAGGATCGCAAAGGGAACACATCTTGATTCGTTTATTGTATCAAAACTATTTGCATAGACAAAAGAGATAAACTTGATGATAGATGGAAGTCAATCATACTCAAGTCGCCGTTTCCTAAGGGAGTCAGACACTGTGTATCTGAATACCACATTGTGTATCTATAGTAGTGAGAATCTATTTCATTCAGCTCCATTGACGGTTTTACTTTCTGCGACCCATCCAATGATGAGAGATTTGATGTCTGATGACGCAGATAACGGATGATGAAGAAGCCAATCTGGTCTTTATTGACAAAGATAAGGTGTAAGTATATGTTGGGAATTGTCAGTAAATCGTTGGAAATAGAAATCTTGAAGATGCTCGCAGTAGAATTATTTATGTTAGCAAATCTAAATTTTGGTAATAGCTGCGCATGTTATGTATTCATTAATGTTAGTGAGTCAAATAGAGATTGGGAGAACTTCATCTCCTTTTGTTAATTAGCACATGCTTTGCTGTCTTATAATAACATGTAACGTCAGGAGTTCGCATCTCTTTAATAAACAGCTAAATTATATAGGCTAAATTAATTGACATTTGACAAAAATTGCACTGGAATATGGTATATGTACTCAGTATAGTCTCTCTAACAACCGGTGTTAATTAAACCTGTTAAGCGTGGCCAGATTCGCCAATTTAATTGAATTTTGGATTTGTTTCGCATTTAGCCTAAGCACTTATTTACTGCTTCTTTGTCGGTCGCTATTTTGAGTAACAGTGCATCGAATTGAAGTTAACCAAATAAAGATATTATCTTTTGTAATTTCACGCCAGTTTGGAATAGTCTGACTCACTTACTGAATTTGGTTTTATTTGCGTGCGCCTTTCGAGAAGTTTATCAGAATTGATGCATTTCAATAACAAGCTGTACAATGCTATAGCTATGCAAATCAGTGTGTTAGTTGTATGTCAATAGTATATAATGCCTTCATTCTTCCTTCTCCCCTCAATTGTATAGGCAAGTGATT
This sequence comes from Hymenolepis diminuta, assembly GCA_900708905.1. Taxonomy (NCBI): domain Eukaryota; kingdom Metazoa; phylum Platyhelminthes; class Cestoda; order Cyclophyllidea; family Hymenolepididae; genus Hymenolepis; species Hymenolepis diminuta. The sequence continues at coordinate 869,761 of CAADRB010000034.1, read as the reverse complement.
ATAATAGAGTTTAATCTTACTCAAATAAGAGCATTTGTAGTGTTTAATGTATTTCAGGTTTCATTTACCGAGCAGTCGCAGTATCAATAGTCGTGTTAATATTCATTTGATACAAGTCACTTCAGCCATCCAGCATTATAAAACCATTGTCACCTGTCAATTTGTTGAAATGAGCATTCTAGTAATGTATACCTGGCGTGCGGTACCTTCACATGAAATATTGAAATAAGGATATTTAGTAGAATAATGTCGTATAAGTCAGTTAACTCATCGTCCGGTATAACCCTTTTAAGTCAATAGAAAAGAAAGAAAAAACAAATACATTGCATATTAACTAGCCAAGCTCCGTATCCTTCATTCATTGATCCATCTTGCATTTGTTCACATTGTTTATTCCAGCACCCTTCCAGCATCTTCATATCAAAGTGAGCGGAGAAGTGTTTCCCACATCGGTACTACTGCTCTAGGATCTGGTTCTCATCATCACTATGGCAACCATGGAACTAATTCTCCATCCACTGTAGCAGTGAATCCTTCCTCAGTCAATACACGCGACGGTAACGATGTTGTCCTTGCGGAACTCGCTGAATGGATTTGCAAATTTGTGGAGAAAGTGGGCTCGGAAAACTCTCTCCCCGAGTTTAGCATCTTGCAGATTACGAATAAAGTTGATAGTAAGTTGTCTGCTATACTTTGGTAGATTCTTGAGGATGTGTTATATGAATAACGGATAACGAATGGTTTACTTTGCTTTGCTTTAAGGTATTCTAGAGGGTCATCTGCTCAATCTAACGGATATCTATCCGGAGGTGAAGAAAATTCCGAAGATCAAGAAGGTAAATTATTTGTATTATGTACATACTCATATTTTATTCTTCAAATATTTTTTATTTATTTATGAATAGGAGGAGTTTATCAAAAATAGGTAATTATTAAGTCATTTCGTTTATTTCAGGCTTAATTATATCATGAAATAATAAATTCAAATTAGAATAGTGCCATTCATTGCGGTTTTCCCTTGCGCGCCATGGAAAAGCCGGCATTCTGTTGACGGAACATTTTATCAAGATATATCCCATTTTTGTCAATGATTATTGACATATAAGTAAGATTATTTGTTAGAGTAAGTGTTGAACGGGTCTTTTATCAAAAGTCTGGCGTTTTTATAATGTATCTTGCTGTCCTTGTTCCCTAGGAAGGTTGATAATTTTGGATCAGGTGAAAAATAGGTTTAATCATCCCTAATCCGCTTATCAATTGGATTTCAGCCCATTCCACATGAGTAGATAGCTACTATATTATGGAAGGTAATCTAGTGACTGCATTAAAATCATAAATATGTTTTATTCTTCATTGAATACCCGAGAACCTGTCGTCAAGTTATGTCTTGTTTTAGGATATGGATTTGTTAAATCAAATTTTTACTTATGAACTCAATCGTAATTTTTTACGAAAAGACTTCCTTACTGATTGCTTGTTTGCCTCGTCTTAGGTAAACGGTTGTCAATTTGATTTGTTTTTAACCTTTCCGATTTCACGAAGGTTTGTCTCGACGAAAAAGTCAAAAACCACAGTTCAATCCATTACAATAATGATTTGTCTTCATTTTAATTTTTTTTTCAGCCGGAGATTGCAAATCCATCTCTTTTGATGGGTGAAAGCATAATTCGAGTGGGTGGTCTGGATCGACTGCCCTGTCAGCTTCTCATTGATGGACGGATGGAGCGAATGGGAGGTGATTTGGGTCGCTCTGATGCTATGAATTTGGTGGATGTTACTGTCGGTGGTAATAATGCCGGTGCTGTAAACGGATATGAGATTTTCAATGAGGAAGTGGACAGTATTAGTCGCACTCTTTTACCCGCACAAGGAGCTCTTTTTGTCACCAACTATCGGGTCATCTTCATTGGTGTACCAAAAGATCCTTTCCGTAAGTTGAATTGTTATTAAGTCGTTGGCGCTACAGCAATTATGAGTGTATTTATATCCTATAGATCACAGTTAAAGCGTAGTAGTAGATGTAATATAAATGAACATCTATTTCCTTCTTACTCACTATCTTGTTCACCTAAATCTGTCGAATGGTTTAATCAGCTTTTGTGAGTATTTTTACTAATTTTCTACAGCTAATGCTGAGAAACGGCATTGGTTTCATAAGAAATATTAAAACACTGAGATTAAAGTAGGAATATTTAAAATGCCTAATAATTCCTGCACATAGTCTATTGTAATATTCTAAACGTTTTTTTTATTATTAATTATCCTATAATGCTTTCAATATATAGTTGAGCTAAATATTTATTAGACTTCGTGTTGGTTTGGTATTGTAATGGTCTCGTTTTATTCTTATGGTTTATATTTAAACTGAGGCGTTTATATGGGCGCCATTTTGCCTTCCTTTTCATTTTCTCTGCATAACTTAAGGAGCCCTTTCACACTGCGTCAGTTAGTAAGTTACTTGATCATGAATAGGAAGAGGCAGAATTAATAAGAATAAAGTTTGATAGCACATGACAACTCATATAAAATTTAAATTTGTATTTCCTTCTAATCCATTGATTGATATTCTTCAGCGTTGGTTTTTCGTCAACTTTGGATTGCATAGGTTAACAGATAGAGGCTCCCGTATTTAATAGGATATTTGGGTTCGATTCATATATTCTATTAAATGTGAATGAACGAAACAGAGAATGTCTTATGGTGGCTGACTCAGACAATTTCTTTCATTTCTAGAGAGAGAATTGATTGAAACCATGTTTCTTCGGACTGACAATGTAGTAGTTGAAAACCATTTTGTCTGTTACTTTGCTTGATGATTATTTATTTCTACAATTATTTAGTAAATTTATTGTGTTTTCGGGTTTCACTCCAATAAATGGAATTTTCACATCCATATTGATCCAATATTACAAAACCAGGGTCTTGCTTTTATGTAGCATTCTGATCATTGGATCATCGTGCATCATTAACGCGAATTATTCCAATATTTTATTTTGAGTTTATTGAGCGAAATATATTAATGATATGGTTGGCTTTGTTTCTAAATCCAGGAATTTCTAACTTTTTGTTCGCGGACTAAATGTCTATCGCGTACTTTTACGCTTACCGTAACAGTTATTTAAGCCTTCCTGGTCACCATGTAACAGATAAATTGCGAATAGTCTTGCTTTTTTTCTGAGTACAAATTCATTAATGTCAGTGTCAAGGCTGAATTCCAGTGACAATATTTCACCGTTTAACTGATTTTTTCTTTTGTTAAATTGTCGATTTTGCTCCTTCTATTTAGTAATTCGTGGAATAGACTTTATTTTCTCATTCGAATCCATTATTCTTCTGCTCTCTTATCGATTTTACATCCTTCCAGTGTTTGTTGTTTCAGCTGAACCTGGACTTTGGTTGCTGATATCTGATTTAATATAAAAGAATGTATCCATGGAGCTGTATGGTCTTTCTTGTTGAATGATAGAAAGGCATCATCCTTATCTACTATTTATTCGAAATCCATTTTTGCATGTCCGGTAATTAAACTAACAATCTCTGAGATTATCTGATAGTAGTGTCTCGATTTGGGAGACTGACCTTCATTAATACTAAAAGATATATTCCTTCGATGTTGATCCCTCAGCTTAATAACTTATAAATTGATCATGAGTCGATCACCTCTTCGGCTTCTACGTTACTTAGTTTTTTACCTTCCTTTGCACCGCTGGCAGGTAAGATCTGAACACTTTACTACCCCACACTACATCTTATTAGCTACTTAATGTTGAAAATAATCAAGTTTACCATCAAAATAATTTTTGATGCAGTAACAGTTTATTAGAATGTCACTCTTCACTTAAACACATTCATATTTAATCTCTCTGTTGATTTATCTGTCTGTGTAGGCTTACTTATGTCTTTGGTGGCTGTTTCAGTGTACTAGGGCTCGATTGGGGGAGAGTTTACAAATAACATCCACGAAATTGTTGAAAACTTTAATATATCTAATTCTTTAGAATGTTATGATCAATAATGCTTCATAAATAAGCTTAGTAAGATTAAGATAATGAATTTTCTCTGTTCTTTCTTCATTATGTGCTGGTTTATTGAAACTGATTGTCAATATCTCTCTAAAGTAGGAAATCTTAAGTGACTTGCCAAATTATCATATCATTTCTTTCAAACCTGATCGGAGTTTTTATACTTATCTGGGATTTTATAGCACATTTTGATGTTTGACCCCAATCGGTTGTTTTTGAAGGTTGATTTTCATGATTTCCCTTTTTCTTCTCTGTACTCATGCAATGTTCTGCTGAATTTTCCTAGAAATTCAAAAAATTGCTAGCGTTGCATACTTATAGTTATTGACATAAATGTTCTGTGATAATCTATGCGGCGCAATTCTTTAAAATATTGGAATAAGTTATCTTGATTACACTTTATCTGTTCCATTACTACGAGTGCTGCTAGCGGGTGGGGTAGCGGTCTTGGATAAGTCTGTAAAGTCAGAGATTGCAGACCGGATATACAACGATGCACATTCAGTTGGCAGTTAAAAAGGATCAAGGCGACGATGTTGCAGAAAGCAAAATTTAGATCCTAAATATTCCACACTGCCATTTCTTTATCCGAAATGGATATTTGGAAATAATTAACTTCAACGAACTTCAGTAATATCGTAGGGCTAAATTACATCATAGTAGAAAATACGTCAACTTGCTTCCAGTCAGTCATTTTGTCTATTTCCCTCACAGGATAAGACTTAACATACTGGAAATATTTCGGAAAATGATAATGATTATGGTAACATATTAATTTAGGAATTTTCATTTCTCTCCAAATACATGGCTATAAATATTTCCCACGTTCACGCCTTACTCCCCTCATCGTTATCTATCTATATACCTATCTTAATTGTAGCTATGACCGACAAGGACCTATCCTTTGTATGATAAAAGTGGTTTATTTGAATGTGGAATGACCAGACGTGAGTCTAAGGACCCCGTCTCTGTTTAATAATTTATGATTTATATACATATCGAGTTAAGGGGAAGTATTACGCCATGGCCCTATTTCCTTTTCGCTTTTAATCTTAGTTATTTTATTGATCTAATTTTCTTCTTTATTCTTGTAATTATTCGTTTCTCGGCTGTTTATCGATTTTTCTCGCACTGTGTAACATCTTATTCTGCAAGTCGGACAAAATTTTTGCTTACTAAGTTCAAAATTACCGCCAGTTCTATATTTTATCCTGCAACCATTTCTATTTCGTTCGTATCTTGAGATAGTTAATCTCATATAGGTGGGAAAAGGCTATAGATTAACACTATAATACACTGATGTCTCCTAAATTAGAGCCTCTTGTGATAGACTTTTCCGACTTATCAGCAACGAGCTTTCTAGGCTCTGATTTAAAGCGGCAATCCTTGGGCAGGATCTACATCTATAACACTATTCTTACGTTTGAGATGATTCATATTCTCATATTTGTTAGGTCATGTTAATCAAACTTATGTTAGATCCAATGGTGTATTTCTTGCGCTATTGCAGGGGGACCGGAAGAAATGTCTTTTAGATTGTACAGATATAGGTTCGGTTGCATCCCATGGTTGTACATAAAAATCATTGTAAGAAGGTTAAGTCAAAGTTGCTTCCAGAATGTAAGTATCTGAACGTCACACTTTCCACAACTTATCATTTAATTCACTGATTTCCTTTTTTCAATTGCAGAATCTAACAAAGTGGTTTGTCGGAGTTTTCCTGTCGCCGCACTCCACTCCATTAAGCGAATTGGCAATACTCGTGTGGTTACAACCATTCCCGCTGCCCCCTCGATTGCAACCTCTTTCGATATGGGTGGAACTAATAATTTGGTGGGAAAACAACGAGGAGGAAAACGAGGCGGTGTTGCAATTTCATCCTCCTCCTCTGCTGAGACACTGGATGTTTACCGTCTGCGAGCGCTCACCATGCAGATGATGCGACTGGGCTTTGACCCGGATGAAGTCTCCTCAGAGGCACGAGATTATCTTAGACGTCTCCTAGTGGAATTGAGATTCCATGCAATCATTGGGCTGGGCTTTAACGGTCTTCCAGCTTCTAGAGCTCTGGATGGAGTAGTTATTACTGATGCATCGAATAGGTGAGTGTATAATACTGGAATCAGTAGTATGTATACTCTATTGGAAATTATCTAAGGGATTGATCCATATGTTGAGTTTCCTCTAAGTCTGTGTGGTTAAAAAGCCTTCCTCCTTCAAGATCTGCCTTATTTGTTCAACAAACTTATGTTTAACAGTTAAGTCATCATATAAACGTCGTCTCTTTTGAAATAAATTATATACATCTATTATGGGAAGAAATGAATCTTTGCAGATGAAGTTCAATCTCATATGAATCGTTTTGTAAATCTTAAGTGAATGCAAATCTGGATAACACCTGCAGAAATAATGCAATACGAACTAATTTAAATTTTATAACCTTATGTTTGTAACTTGATAAAGACTCAGGAATTCAGTGGCCAAATATTTGACCAAAAATAATTCACCACTTGGTGGATTCGAGATATTTTAGTAAACCCAGACGTTATATATGTCAAGCTTTTGGTTCTTTCAGCTATTTCCTATATTTTACTTTCCTTTAATCTGATTAACAATCTTCCTCAATCATGTTCGTTCTTTCTATCCTTTCCTAACCACACAGCCGAAGTTGGCTGCATAAGCTTATTCAAAAACGATTCTGGTACGTGTGTGCTTTCTTTTCTCTCACTGCTATGGGATTTCCTTGTGGTTGGACATTTTGTTTCAGTACTCTTTCTTGCCCTTATCCTTCTCCCCTTCCTAGTTAATTTTATTAGTGCTTAAGTTTTCCCCGTGCCAAAAATCTCTTTCCAACACACGATTGGCTCTGTCCAATCAGAATTGGTCGTCCTTTTGCTCTCTAGCCGTGCTATTCACGCTGACTAAATAGTTAGATTGTTCTCTCTCGGCCTTTTGGACATTTTTTCCAAAGTCTAGTGTTTGTAATATCTTGAATTCTGTCCCTGTTGTCGTCAAATGTACTAGACAAATTTTTGTTATTGTTCTCAGTTTCAGGAGAATAAGTAAATTTTCGATGCGTATATTATTCCGGTACCAAATAATGAAAGCAATGATGTTGTATGGGAAAACCCTACAATTACACCTCAATTTCAAACACATACATACCTTCTTTTCGTTCGTTCGTAAATGAACGAGATATTGAATTGATTCAATCCTTTTAAGCTGGTCTTTATCAATTAGTAAGCTGCAGCCAGCATCTGCTCGTATCGAGCTCTTTGTTTCTGTCCTCTCGGGGGTCCATGGAGTCGCTAGAATAGAAACTAAATTCAACAGTTTTTAGTTTCTTTCTCTTTTGTAAGAGATAGGTTTATGCTAATTTGCTGCCTTCGAATTTCAATTTTTCATTGAGTTAATTTAATTTTTTCGCACTCTGCTATTTTTATTCCTCCCATCAAGTGTTCCTCGTGAACACTAGGGGTGTTTTTTAAATGAAATGCATAGCAGGAATCTAGACGTTGCAAATTAAGTCATCATTATAACTTGTCAATTCCCTATATTCGTTATTAAAAATGAATTTCTGTCTTTCTCGAGACAAGAAAAATTCCGTGAATTGTTTACTTTCAGGTCGACTTATGGTTTGCTTTGCAATCTGAAAGACCGAGACTTGCTGATTCTGATCTAAGTGTCGTTTATTGTGAATTCTACCGTAAACAAGTCTATAACTGCAGGCACTTTTTACACTTTTCAGTTCGTTAATTTAGAGGGTTTGTAGGGATGTCAAAGTCCTAGGATTCCGCATTTATTCCGACAGGTTATTTTATCTAGGATAGCAACGAATATGAAATCAAGTAGCTAGTGAAAATCGATAATCGGTAACCTACTGCTGCGCTTTGGGAGTGAAATGAAGTGTTTGCTCTCATTTTACACAAACTTTCGAAGGTAAAAATTATTTCATATAAAACTACTTGCTTTAACGTGTTCTTTGAACGTCTTTATGAGGAGCATTGAGGAAGCAATCCTTCACCGATAATAAGAATTTCATCAGACTTGGTGTTTATTTACTCTAGTTGCCTTTTCTTTGTTAATTTATTTTTAAATAATTATTTAATCCTACCTAAATTTATTATTTTCTACGACTAGGAGTCGATCTCCAGGAATTAGACCTAACTCCGTCATAGCAGGTGACCATCACCACTCTCAAGATATCCACGTCTCTGCAACTTTCCTTCACAGTAACAATGGCAACGATGACGACTCAGCCAGTCTTTCTGTTGTGAGCAGTAGCCAAAGCGGACGTAGCAGTCGCAGTCACTCACAGACCACTGGCACCATGCAAGCAACTGCCATTCTACAAGCTGCTGGTGGTGGATCGCGTCTACGTAATCTCTCTGTTATGCGATCAGTATTGTCTGGACCAGCGACCACCACTAGTGCTTCTGCTAATCGGCTTTCAGACACGGATTCTATTGAGACTCCAGCCACTGGGCTGTCTGATGATTCCCTGCGAGGTTAGCCATTGTTATAAAGTACTAAAGTTAGTTAAAATATAATCCCTAACCTATTCTTTCACGTGGTAATGTCAAAAATAAACCCTTAATTTTAGTTTGTTTGCTTTTGTTATGGTTGTTAGAGTTGAATGCATTAGGGTTGTGAATGCTTATTACTTGGATTTGTAAGCGGTTATAATTAGTTGAAAGCGCTGTTTTTTATTCAGCTCAGTTCGACGAACATCATTTAATGTTTTATCTTTTTAGATTTTTTTGGGATTAACCGTCAAGAGTTTCTCTGACGCCCTGCTTTCTCAGCTTATTTTATTGGAATTGTGCTTGTATTTAGTCATTATTTACTGAAAAGATAGGATAAAACGGACATCTTTCGAGTTATTCTTCTTATTGGTCTTGAGGCATTTATGAATTGATTGATAGGAGAATTGATTTCAATTCCATGTCACGTATAGCCACTACAGTAATGATTTTTAAACATTTCAGCGAACAATTGAATTAACCCTTTGTTGATCATGGATACTATCTAAACACAGATATTTAATGAGACTTATGGAGATACGGGCCGGTAATCAAGTGGACCTATTTTATTTGAAGTCCAAATTCTTCAGGAAGCCTATTTTCATCTTCTCTGAATGAATAAAATTCTTCATTTATTGGCAATCATCGTGTATGCGAAGAATTTAGTAATTGGTTGCCATGTCGCCATTGCAGCATTGGAGAATTAAATAAAGTATTACTTTCATTTTCCACCACACATGGTCTGTGTGGCACGATTTCATAATCGTCCTCTCTTATTCCGTTTAGTGGCTAACTATTGAATAAAAGAATCCAGTTGTCTAATTATCTATGCATTTTCATCTGGCCTTTATCTGCAAATGGTAAGTTATTCCAATTTACCGTGTACATCTTTGAAGTTTACTTAATGTATGAAGTATATAATTCTTTTTGGGATTCGATATCCAGATGTTGCTACTTTCGCAACCCTTTAAGAAGTCAGAAATCGTTCTAGTCCTCAGTATTTTTAACTGAAGAATTGAATCGACTTCTCTTTTATTATAATCCTTTATTTGAATGGCCTAGTTCGCACTTTGGTCTACCGGTTATGTTTATTCATCTGTTTATCTAACTATCCTTTTACGTTTCTTCCTCAGTTGACGACTTCGCGGACGCGCAATCCCTGTTATCCATGAGCCTTGCTAGTGAGCGTTTAGCAGGTCTGGATCCAGCTATCTCAGAAGCACTACAGCACTCGGCTGGTTATCTCGATTTGGCTCGGGTGGCGTTGCGAGCAGCAGGATGCAAACACCTCTCTTCAACTAGTCCTCTCTCATCCATCAGATCAGGGTGTGCAAGTGCTAGTATCTCTGGATCACAACATAAAGCCCAACAGCCAATCTACTCACCAGTCATCACATTGGCTAATGTAAACTATGCTATCACGAGGACGTACCCTTCACTACTCATTGTACCTTCTGTGAGTGTCGAATTCGCTTATAGATAGTTTAGCTCAACTATTGGAATTTAACGTTAATTTGCTTTGTCGGTATATTTTGGGTGTACGTCCATTCGACAATTTTCAGTTTATTTTGTGCGTTGACGCACGCTAGCTAGGTGGTCTGGCAATTACTTATTTTATCAGGTGTGTGAAGTCGTGTGTATTATAACTGGCTGACATCAAAGTAGCTGACTTATGCAAACCTTATGCGATTATTAATACATGAATATTCGAAATTTTTTCCTCTCTAAACGAGTTGTCAATTAAGAAGAAATTTTAAGGGGCTTCATCTTAACTGAAGCAGTTGAAAGAATTATTCTCCCTGTGAAATAATTTATACTAAGGATACGCGTTATAAGTATAGAGAGCCGCTTCTTTCTCATCTAATCATCTGTCAATATTATTTTTTAAACCAATTTACCTCTGAATTGTAGCTTAACTTAGTCTGCCGTTTAATGATCGCTAAATTGCATTTTCATGGCATACAGCTTTCTGCTATTTCTACTGCTGTAATATAAATTTACAAAGTTATTCTAGCATTTCTGAATGCAAATTAGCTACTAAATACATTACAGAAATCAACCGTCTTTTTTCGTACAGTATCTAATCAACTACAGTAGTCACATGGTGACTCATGTTTGCTCAGTCTAAATAATCGCAGAATAGCTCAAAGGGAGACAAAACTAAACAGCCTCTCAAAGAGTACTTTATTTAGCCTTTGTTCACGGTTCTGTTTTCATGCATACAGTTTAGCCTCGTAACACAGCTCTCCTTTCTGCGACTCCTTCCTATTTCCTTTGTGTTCATCTATCTCAACTCTCATTCTTCTGATTCGGGAAAGGTTGCTGCCTTCTGTAAGCCTCCAAAGTCATTCAGTTTTAAAGGGGATATTTCAACAAGATTGTAAGCCTAACTTTACTGAGGTTAGCGGCAGTTTAAAGGAATATTGAAATAAATTTGTTGTTGGTTCTATAAAAAAGGGTGCTATTTTCCACAAGGTCTTAATCGTAGAAACTATCCTCAGAACAGTATAATGAATTTCCAAATGATTTAGTTGTTGTTGATATGTGACCACTCTTAGGTGCAATTTTCACAAGCTAATTTGAAAATTGAAATATTTAACCGAAACAACCGCACTTTAACTTCTGTTGCTACACGAATACGTACACTTGAATATAGGATTTGCCTAAAAATCGAATTAACATGATTATTTTTATTGGAACTACCCAGGAAAGTAGAGATAATTAGCAGCATCACAACACAAACAAATATTCTCAAAACTAAACAGACTGTGGTACGGACATTTTATAGCACATTGAGTGTGTAGCTAACGAAATTGATCTATACAACACAAATCGATAATTTTGCGGAGTTACGGAGAATAACGGGCATATGCCTGGTCGTGACATTATACGACTATACTTCCCTTTCCAGGGCTTTAAACGCTCACGATTGGAACGAGTAGCTCGCTATCACAAACACGGCCGTTTCCCCGTGGTTGTATGGCAACATGCAGAAACCCAGGCCTATTTGCTACGTGGTGCCGCTTTCCAGACGAAGTCTATTCTCTCCGCCTTCAAACACACGGTTGTTAATAACAACAACGCACCAGAAAGACAGACATCAAACGCTGCCGCTGCTTCTAATGGCAAGTTCGATAAACTGTATGGTTATTTACTATTTGGACATAAGTATTTTATCAGTCATAGACCACCCCTTTTATATTATACTTTATTTTTAACTTTTCTGGTGAGCATCTTATTTGCTTTGGAGACTTAGAGACATGAGCTCTGTAATATCATAAAGTTAGGGTTACTTCAAGGAATAATAATTTATTCACAGGTTATATACAGATACACCTTGATTAATAATTAATTTAGCTCTAGGGCGGATAAATCCTGAAACAGCTTTGACTGAGGGACGTGTCTTCTGGCCCTCCTTTATTAGGCGGTTAATGAGTGCAGTTGGTGATCTCAACAACAAATGTATCGATTTGGTCTATGATACCGTTTCACATACAATGATATAAGTTTAGGGTATATCTGGATACTTTATGCTTTTGATTTGACCTATAATGTTTCATCATCAAGAGTGATGGGCTGGGGGATTTCGATAATTCTCAATTACCACTTTATAAGATCTACAAGTACTCCAGAAAGAAGAGAGAAGACATGTAGCCAAGTAAAATTTTTAAGTGAATTAATTTGCTTATATAGATTGGATAATTGGTTAGCAAATAACTGCATCGATAAGTGCTTAACTTGTGGTCCTACATGTTCAGATGCGAGTACAGAATTTCAATAATCGATAATCCAGTGCATGGGGCATGAGTCCTATGGGTTTTGCTCCAGTGTACCGAAAATAATCGATTTAGTTTCCTTACAAAGAGCTTACAGAGAATCGTATTGATTGGGGCTTTGGAACCTCACACCGTGCGGGAAGCAGTGGGGTATTTATCCTAGTCTTATCTACTATACTATCTCAATAGTAGATATGTATTCTAAAAATAACTATATATTTACCCTTAGTCTTGATGGTTTCTGCTACTTTATGAGCAAGTATAGACTTCTCATTTACAGTTATTGCCATAATGGTCGCTTGGTTGCTTTAGGATACTAATAATCACTTTCCATTTTATGAATATCGATGAGAGGACGTAATGACGGGATTCTTAGGGGCGGGTGATTCATTCCATTTGACCACACAGTGCAGCACCCTGGGGATTTAGCCTGTTGCCAACCCATGTGTCTACACGCGAACACGCATGCTACTTGCCCATCGGGGTACGTTTGTTGGGTACAATCATGTGTGGAGGTCAGTGCCCAGGCTACAACTTGCTGTTGGTGTTTGATGATTTTTCATCACTCTTAGGATATCTTCCTCTCCCATTTCACCTTAGTAGGATAAAACTAAGCAACGAGTTTTTTTATTTGCGCAACTCTATTAAACGGCGTTGGTTTAGATTAAGCCGCACAGTTTGCAAAATATTCAGATTTGCTATTTATTTTCTATAGAATGATTATTCTCTTGTGTTTTCACCTAAAAGAGCTTAAGCTCTCTCTGACACCTTCCTTATTAGTCCCAAAATCTTGCATCATGTTATTTGTTAGTTTATCCTCGATGAACTTTGTAAATAAAAGATATTCGTGTCTTTTCTGAAAATGCCAACACTTGTAAAATAAAGAATCGTTAATAACTTTAATGGACTTCCTATTTTGTCCTATGTTTCGAACGAATGCCGCTTGATGGTGTTTTTTTTTTCCCAGTAAAACCAGAACGGTGAGTGTTTTCCATTACAGTTTGTTCTTTTTACTCTCATGCTTTGAAATGTGATATTTGTAATTCTAATTTTCTTATGGTCGTGCTATGTTGTAGTCCTGTCAGACTTTGTATAATCGGATATCTCTGATCAGACATCTCCTAATTAAGACATTAAATACTTTTATCATGCACCTTTAACGGGAATACTCCTTCAATTCCATTTGATATTCTGAAGCATTTTACATGAATTAATATCGTTACTATAGCATGTAACCGCCATTGTGCGAGTTATAAATCTCATCAGTAATCGGAATTCTCCTTCACACTGGTTGGTTTTGATGGTTGGGGAGAGAATGTTTCTTCAACTTTTCAACTGTAAATTGACCTTCATGTCATTTAGCAGATCAATTTTGACAGATTTGCAGTATTATTAGTATTACATAATATGGTTAATCACTACTGATTTTCCTAGGTGCCCATTCAAAATCACTAGACTGCAATTGATTCAGACTGAAAGAATAACGAAAGAAAACGGTGTTGTGATAACTGTAATGAATTTTATTGGTTGATTTATCGATATTTTTCTCTTTTACAATTCGCTGTAATTTAGTTGAAAAGAGTCAATCAGCCACTGATGATATTTGATTTCTTCTAATGATGTGATTGAAGTTGAGTATTCGGATGACGGATAAGTCCATGGACGTCGATGTCAATAATGTAAAAGTGGCGGATATTCGGTCCATCATGTTGTTCTTTCCTTACTTTTTATTTTCATCAAGAAGTCATAAGTATTATGGTTTAGAGACAATCTTATTTGATTCTAGTTTTATCGATCGGCTAAAACAATTCTTACACTAATGTTATTATTTGGAGGTTTGGCAAGAAACGTGGTTGGTAGTAAGATTCACTAATTTAACAATGACGGTAATTTTTACAGCTGTTTCGGATCAATTGACGCCATTGAATATACTCCTTCAACCATTTTTTTTATAATTAATTCTCAGGTTTGACTAAAAAGCTGAAGTATCTAAAAGGGAAGGGTAGAGGAGGAAATTTTACTCATGTTCTTCATGTGGGACTGTTTAGCTGGGCTTTATGGACCATAAGTTATAACTACTAGGTGGTGGAAAGTCATAAGAGTGCAATTCCAGATAAACGGTATGGTAAAAATATATTGTCTGTGTCCACTTCAATTGTTTATAAGTGTTTTGACAAAGACCTCCCACAATGAAGTATCAGGTTGTAATAGAAGTTCTGTCCAATTTTTGAGCTATGTATTTAGGACACTATTACTTCAATTTACCTTGTTAATACCGTATGCTTATCTATGGTAATTAATAAAATTTTATTTATTCTTTCATATTGTGTGATAATTCTCGTTGTTAATAACTATTTCTAGTCCTAATTTACACTCCAAATGAAGAGCATATCAGGCATATTTTGCCGTTTGAATTTCATCAAGGAAATACGGCAAGCTCTCTTTGAGCAAAAAGACTCAAAGACACTCACGAAAATGGTGTTGTGAATGAAAAGACCTGCAGGAGGCGGTTATCGCCTTCACGTTTCAAAAATGATGACTTCAGCCTGAAGGACGAGAGACGAACCGAGAGTAGGATGTTCAAAAAAACCCAATTCTGAGCAATTGGAAGTTGCCATTGATGAAAATCCAACCTGCACTACCAGAGAACTGAGCAAAACCTTTAATGTAAGCCGCCATATGGTCATATGTAGGGAAACGAAGAGACTTGGCTAGGAAAGTCTCAAAGGCTGGAAAATGGGCCCTCCACACGATTTGTCAGAGATCAACAAGTAACAGTGTGTGACCTGTTGTGTTTCACTGCATTCTCATGAACTTCAGGTACCTTTTTTAGACCGAATCATAACTG
>CAADRB010000034.1:843514-854383 GCA_900708905.1 Hymenolepis diminuta | reverse complement strand
AAATTCTTTTTTTGTGTATGGTTGGGCTTGAAGGGAATTGTTTATTATGAACCATGGGGTGATAATCAAACAATAACATCTGAAGTTGCTGAAGCAGTTAACGGTAAGAAAAGTGGCCTTTTCTGATCAATCGAAAAGGAGTGATTCTGCACCATGACAATGCCAGACCCCACACTTCAAGAGCAACCAAAAATGTCGTTGAAGAATTTGACTAGGAAGTCATGCATCACCCATCATATTCTTCCGGTCTTGCACCAACCAATTTTCATCTTTTCAGGGGCTTATGGAATCATTTAATGAGACTCCAAAGGCTTACTTCAAGAGAAGAGGTGGAAATGAAGAAGCTAGTTTCTTTTTTTGAGTTCAAACTGGCTAAATTCTATGAAGAAGGAATGAGAAGGCTTATGGGAAGATGTAATTAATAAAATTGGTGACTATGTTGGACACTAAGTAAATGTATTTTTGACAAAGTTTTCACTTTAATTCAAATTTAAAAAATGGACAGAACTTCTGTTACAAACTGATAGTTTGTTCATTCATTCCTCTACTTATTAATTTTTTAATTCCAAATAACTAATAGCTGATAACTGGAAATTCATTTCTTATTTGGTGAACAAGGACCAGTAGTTGGCAAAGATACGGATTGAACAGAAGATGATAAATAGAACGGAAGGAGGTAAACAGATTTCGAAGTCTAACATTTTTAGCAATGTTTTTTACACAATTATGAACATTGTATATACAAAGTGAAAGCATCGGATTATCTAAGTTTTCTTCTTACTCCTTTTCAGACACAGAAGGAAGCACCGAAGTCTCATCCGCTAAAGAGCATACTCGTTACTTCGCCTCCCTGGTGAATATGTCTCCAATCCCACCCATCCATGGAGCCACCGTCATGACCACTGTGGCAACCACCCCCTCCCTCTCAGATTCCATCCGTCAACGCGACACCATGTCCCCGCGAATCAATTCCATGATGCTTATTGCCACTACTGGGAACAACGACCAACAAAAGCCCACCACTCCCAGTCCCTCACCACGAGGTGCCCTTTTCCCAAATGAAAGAACCGGTTCCCTTCTGCGTTCATCTCGTGCTAGTTCTCGAGGTATGTATTTTGTCTAATCCCTCCTATCTTTCCATTCATCTTGTTACCGAATCCTTTGTGCATTGACTTAGTTCTTATGAAGCCCCAGTTCAGGTTTTCAGTCAAGCGATCATATATGGGTAATTGGACTAATTAGTAGTGTAATAGGTTCTTAAATTAGTAGTATATAGTATGCCAACCGTCAGAGCTTATCACGGTTTTTTTCTCTCTCTATCTTCCCCTCCTGCAACTTAAAACCGTATGTTTATTAACATTAACTTAACTGAATCTTCATTCTCTGATTTGATACTTATTTGATTAATACTTCTAATTATTTGTGGTCATGCTACTTATTATCTCATTACTTTCATTTATGCTACTTAAACCTCATTGTCATTTTTGGTTGTGTATTTGATTGAACACGCCCGGAATTGAAATGCTAATTTTGATTAATTTCCCACAAATAGTTGGGAATGGTTCCGTTATTTCACTAAATACTCCGTATGAGAAACGGCTCTCATTATTCACCCCTCCGGAGGAATTAGATGGCATCGCTGGACAGATAACTCACAGTCCCTCTGTGGAACTGGCTGCGTCGCCAACTACTGGTATTAAAAATCGGTACACCCCAAATCATTCAAATCGATACAGGAGTCGTTTTAGGGGTGGAGGTAATTATACTTTCCTTGGCGCCAAATCTGCTTCGCTTTAAACCATTTTCAAATCAGTTTCAGTTTTACTTTTTTGAATTTGAATCCTAATGGTGATTTAAGCATGTAGGTCAGATACCTGAATGGTAATAATCATCCACCGGCCGTATGTTTTGTTTGGTTTGTGAGTAGCATCATTTATAGTATTTTACAGTTTCAAGGTTCGAACTGGAGTTTTCCGGGCAAAAGTAGAACGCTGTTTTATTTGAGTCTCAAGGAGTTTGTTTCTAAGCATCAGTCGAAATCGGTTCTTGAAGCTTAACTATCTAATGATGGTAATATATGAGATAACCGAATCTTAAACGTGTTTGTTTCAGAGTATGTGCTTTGAACAAGTAAAAAAAGCTTATAGAAAGTGATAACGCCAAAATTATTACTTTACTGTATGTGACTAACATTTATAATCTTGCGACCTTTCTTGTCAGATATGCAGATCAATAGTTCTGGTTCATCTATCTTTCAGTCATGTTTAATGTCTAAGATAAGTAAAATTTTCAAATGAAGAAATTCAAGTAGGTGTCATTTTAATCAGAGCTCGTACTAGAGACGTATAGATTTGTAATAAGGGACAAAAATTCGTTATTCACATTTCGCTTTAGTATTTCTATGATCCTTCTTATCATTTACGCTCATCAGCGTCTTCGGTATTTGTTTCTCAACCATTATTCCTAAATCGTATCTACTTCTTCATTATTTGTTTGTGTCACAGCATCAATCGAATAATTTATTTGTCAGTAAATATAAGGTCTGTTGTTATCTAACTTTAGTGTTGCCGTGGCATTTCTTGCTACTTAAATGCACATTTCAGCGGCTTTAATTCTTATTAACTCTTCCTCATATTCATTAACTTATTTAATTACCTAATCAATATCCTTATATCTGTAAATCGAATATTCGCCTGTTTGCACACTAGTTTAAATCCAACATTTCTTTATATTATACATGATATCCCATACAGATATATGGCGCGCTACTTTCATAATGCCCTCTATTTTTACCTCTTCTTTTTAGTTCGACGTGGTAAGATTTAATCTTTGCTTCTCCCTTTTTTCCTATTTGGCTTCTGGTGCTTCGTTTTGCACGCTCTCAAACTAAACCTAGTAATCTAGTGTACACGCTGAGTGAATGCACGTTATGTCGCTAACTTATTACGTCGGTGGATGCTGTCTGGTGTTGGTCGTAATTATGTTTGATTGTTTTACATTGTTTTTTCCCCCTCTGTCCTGCATTGCTGATTCCTCTGCAGCACTAGGTAAATTCACCAGTGGTAAAGTGGTCAATTCATCATCTTCATCAAACTCTGCAGCTGCCAATTCAACATCACATGCTTTTGTTAACGACGATGAGAGAGGTAGCCTTATTAGCTGTTCTACTCAACATCTCTACTCGGAGTCACGTCCGCCTACTGCTCTCTATGTACTTTGTGAACGATCTGTGAAGGTAAACCTAATTTTAGTTCATTGCTGTAACGTTTATGTTTATCCATAACTTTTGAATAAAGTTGCGTACCGATAATGCACATGTCGGCGAAGTCGAGGATCATAAGGTCGGGACTCTTACATGCCTATTTACCTGTTTAAACGACTCCACCGGACTTGCATTGTCATGCCTTTTCCTAACCGGGAAAAAGCTTATAATGCCTTCCTTTTAACCTAGATGATTACTGGAAAGTGTATTGTGAACTATGTATAAAAGACCCAGAAAACTCCAAAGAAAACACGTCTTAATCAGACCACATCTTAATACATTGTGTCAATCACAACCGTTAAAATAGATAAACGAGGTACACTTGACTACAACCCGTCATGTCTCAGAGGTAGCTTACCATACGGCCTAAACACTGCCGCAGGTAGCCCATTAACAGATGGAGAATTTTCCAGCACTCACTCTATGTCATAAGTTTAAGACAATTCAAGAGACCGCTGCAATTGTAATAGATGACACTTTAGCATCAATCATCACACAAGCATGAGGAATACTCAGGTGCGCATATATTTGCCATCTGAATTACTTATGATTTTTTTCAAGTGTCTAATTTGTCTCTATCATTTTCTTTGTAAAAAAGGGACATCTAATTCAATGCTTTAGTACTGTAAATGATTTCAACTCTAATCTAATACCAATTATTCTCTTTTAGACCATGATGAAGTCAGGTCAGTTCCCAGGCGTGGAATTCATCTCTGTAGACTACCCTTCCTACTCGTCAGTACGTGAGACTTTCCGAAAACTCTACAACGCATGTCTGCCCAAGGATGCCAAATCTCGTCTTGGAGGTGTGTTCAAAGAACGTCATCATCGTGGAGGTGGTGGAAGTGATGGTAGTGATCATGAGAACAGTAATCTCGCAGCAGCGTCGAATGCCTCTGGAGATAAAAGTGCCGGAGGAGCTGACGGGGTTGGCAGAGGAACACATGGAGATATTATCACTGCCATTGCGGAATCAGGGTGGTTGGAGCAGGTTCAGTCCCTGCTTCAACTTGCTGGTGTCCTGGTGGATATTATGAGCATTCAAGGAGCGAGTGCGGCTGTCTGTTTGGAGGATGGGTTGGATATTGTAACTCAGGTAACTGTCTCTATTGTTATGATACTTTATTATAGTTTCGCTGACTAAGCGGAATGTTCAAATTATTTTGCTAAGGTCCATTTGAGTACTGCTTTAATACTAACCAGGGTATTTACGTTAAATAGCTAAACATAATACCAAGACTCTTTTGGAAAGTCCTATGCATTGACTGGAAATAAAAACGAATATATAGCCTGTTAAGTAATGTTTTAATTTATGGAGTAGTGAAAACAATGGGAGAATTCGCCTTTAATTTGATGTGCGTAAGCCTCTTTTAGCTATCCTGTCTAAGCTTTATTAAGTGAATGCTCCATGTGCTAAGAAAGGCGTTTAGTTCAGACACAACTGCTATTCACAGACTTCGTGAGGGAAATGACGGTAATAAGTTGTCAGAATGTAAGGATCCCGTTCAAAGATTCATCCTCGGTCCATCCAGAAAGTGGTCAGCGGGTTCCATGACAACATCTATCTAGTTTGAGAGCTAGTGCTTTTTTGTTTCCAATAGTTTAATTAATGTGAATTATAAGAAGGACGTATTAGCAAATGGCTAAGGTGAATTCTCATTAATAAGAAGCAACTATTTTTTTAGGTGGTAAATAATATCATTATTGTAGTAGTGAGAAAATATTATTGAAGATGATTCCTTTTAAACTTTTCTCTAAACAGGGAAAGAATCTTTTCTCATCTAATCTTTTGGAACCCCTTATATGAAATCTTCATTTTTCTATCGGTGTCTTGGCCAGTTTTAATTATTACGGCTGAACATGCCTATCACTAGATATGCATTGATGAGTATCATGTCCGTGATTTCTGTTTTGCAGACATTCCCGCTGAAATTTATTCTTTACTTTCAATTTAAAATTTTACCCGTATGTCGCGAGTCATATTTAAATGCCTTTGCTCATTATATATATATATATATATATCTCATAGCTGCTTTTGTTAGACTCAGACATCTGAAAGTAAGTCGGGTTGGGAAGGGTGAATTATAATTTGAGCAATAACATTATCACGATGCGTCACACATGTATACGTCATTTCATTTGGCGTACCTAAATACCTTATCCATCGTAAAAATTAGCAAGTCTGAGTGACACTATTTTCAGTATGAGTAAGCTACTTGAATTTTACATCATAAGTATCATTTATAAATATTCCCGGAGCCAATTATTTTGGTACTAGAGGATATAGAAATTGCAAATCTGAATAAAACAGTGTGAAAGCTGTTTTAATTAACTAAAAGTTTGCTTTTTTTCTAAGCCATTGATATTTGATGTATGTGCGTCGAGTAGCTTTGCGGCTAACATTCAAATCTGCAGATTCCGAGGTCAAGGGTCTAGTAATCCAGTAAACGCATAGTTGACAAATAGCGATTAGCGAGTTTCTCATTAGAGAGGCTCTACGGTGCTATTTCTTTTTCTATGACAAATACCGGAAATTATTTGCCTTTAACGGGATTATGACTTATCAATATCTTTTCTAGGCACCCGTATCCATTACTTATAATTTCGATCTTTTCGCTCTTATAAGCCAGTTGCTCCCTTGAATAAATGATCAGTCTAAATTCCCTTAAAAATGAAGTAATAATTGATTTCCAGGGACGAGATGAAAGTTGGTAAAAGTGCCTCTGCCAGAATTCATGAATTGTAACTAATCTTTCTGCTATTCTGCTTTTACTATTCTTATCCCTCCAGCCATGTTCGTGATCTCATAACATGCAATTTTTCTGTGTAGTCCATTCAAGAAACCGCGAAGTTATTACCAAGTTATTATTACCACGAAGTGAGATTCTTCTTGCTTTTATCATATTCGAATTTTTTATACTTCTGCTATTTTAATAGCCTAAAATAGTCCGAAATTCCTACTATTATAATTTCATTAATTTCTTACTCGTCTAAAGTGAAAAGTTCATTTGAAGCGAGGACACTGCCTCTAAATATTTGACCAATATTTATCCTAATATGTTTACGTCTTATAAGCCTATTTGAATAACCTATTCAGTTATTGATAATTATGAGATTAACGCACCGACCAACTGCACAGTAGTCAAAGGGCATGTCTGTCAAGTTAGAGGCCACGATGTATATCCAGTATTGTTGGCCACCAATCACTGTTTAATTCTGGTCAACGGGGAAGGTGATAGAATTTGAGCGGTATCAGAATAGCTTCCCTCTACTTATGCTAAGTGCTATGAACACCTTAACCGGCTTGGAAAGTTCACTGGTGATGAATTTTGAATATATACATTTTGAGTAGATTGCCGATCAGTACACCATTTGTTCTGTCGATAAAGCTTGTATTCTTTAAAGGTAGAGATACGACTCCACGAAGCATCTCTGATGGAAAAGCGAATTTTGAGACTTTTCTGTATTAATGTATTTGGTCAATCCAACCACACTAAATTTCGATCTTGTGACCTTCGAATTTGTAGACGTGCACTTTACGGATTCCTCTTTGACCCCCAAAAGGCGTTTATATTTTAACAAAGTGTATTATGGAAAATTTTGACATCACTTAACTTGGATAGAGGTATGGTGTACTGAAACTTTTCTTATGAAAAACTTGTATTCCGCCGCTTTTCGTATCGATCAGAATTAGTTGATGCGGTTGACCATCGATATCACGGAGTATACACCGATGTCATTGACCTTGTGAATTCTAACTTAACATAGGTTCACGTTGACCATTTAGCCACCGGCGCACAACAATGATTCAGCGGAATATCCTGATCTTCTGTTTGCTCTATTTAATAGAGCCTTTATTTTACTTTATTTTTATCCATATAGATGGTATCCTTGGCCCAAGTAATGATGGATCCAACCTACCGCACAATTGCTGGTTTTTGGTCTCTAGTCGAGAAGGAATGGCTTCTCTTTGGTCACCCCTTCAATCAACGTGTTGGTCTCAAGGCGGGTAGCAACAACGGAAAAGCCTCTCACGTCTCTCCAGTCTTTCTGCAATTCCTTGACGCCGTGCACCAACTAGTGCGCCAGTTTCCACTCTCCTTTGAATTTAACGATTTCTTTCTGCAGTTCCTCGCCTATCATCATGTCTCCAATAGATTCCAGGACTTCAAACAAGATTGTGAACCCCAGCGTATGGCTCATTGGTTGCAGCAGGTACCGCTGGACCATAGAGCATCTTATCAGACGCACTCGATTTGGAAATTTATTCAGGAACAACATGAGGAATGGCCTGTGTTCTTCAATTTCTACTACTCCCCAGAGTGTGCACAAAAGGTAAACATTAAAATTTTGACGACACTTTTGATGAGATGTTATATATGTTAATATTAAATAACATTGATATCTATGAATTTTCAATAGGTTGCTTTATTCGAAGGTAAATCGTTCAAATAAGTAATTGTGTTTATTGTGTTCTACAATTTTTTAGTAAAGAGTTCAGAGTGTAAATGGCTTAGGTATGCTAAAATTAACTAAACAAAGTCTTTTTAAGTTGGAATTTTAATGATATGTAATGTAAGCTGTAGTCAAGGCTTACGGAGTCAATCCTTAATTACGAACATTCGACAAGTCAAACCCAAACTCCCATCTCAACGTAAAGTTGTGATAATTACTATTGATTGGCCAGCAGTGAACATGTAATTTACGTCAAATTATAGAAAGGGAAGGCAGGTTACCATGCTGGAGAGTGGAGTCGGATTGGGCCATCATCGGTCTAGCTTCCAGCAATCATCTGAAAAAATGAAATGGAACAAGACAACTAGAATTTTGGCAACTGCAACTGTGTTTTGAAAATGGACAGACCATATACGTCAAGAATTGGGGAGGGGAAATTGTTGGAGTATCTACGATCTGATGAAGCAATTATTCCCCCAGTAATACGCCAGATGGTTAGATATAAGCGTAATTGTGGTTATAAATCCTACCTTTAGTAAAACAGGTCATTAAAATGGGAAGAGCTGTAATTTTTCTACCCAACTTTGGGATTGCAAAATCATCCACCAATGGTTTTCTTAAAAAAGTATACTGTTTTTGCGGTTGCATGCTTTCTCATAGTGAAAAATGTTTGTCTTTTTTTTCAAGATTGATAAAATAATAAATCAGCGCACTCTTTTGAGTCTCTTTAAATTAACTAAACTTGGACACAGACGCGCTCCTATTCGCTATGATAAATTGGGTAGTAATGATTGATTACTTAATGATAGGGTACTTAGCGATAGCTTTGATTGTTGGTTGCTGGCTACCAAAAGCGTTAATTTTACGGTGTGACTTCAAAGCTTCTATTTACTGTCCAATGCTTATGCGAATTTATATTTCTAAGGTTTAATTGCCAGATTTCTAACGTTTTTAATCGCTCTACTTGGTTGCATTTGTCGATTTGGGTATCGAAATATGCTGTTGCTTAATAATTGTTACTTTAAGTGTTTACTCAAATCAATTTCCGAGTGTTTTATTTGTACCTCTTCGATAGAGAATATTTATGACTGTTGATTTTATTAAACATAATTTATGCGGGTTAATGCATCCATTTATTCTCTCCAGCCATCTCTAATTGTAACAGTATTGTACGTTTACTAACAATAAATCTGCTTGAGTTAGTTTGGAACAACAAATCTATTTTTAAATCACCAATGAAATCTAACAGTATAAGTTTAATCTCCCAAGATCAACGAGGGAAAGCATTATCACTTCCTGTCCTGAGCAGCGCAAAGGTATCTTAGAATCTCTGATGAGATTCTCTCTCTAAGATAAGAAATTCACATTCCGCAATCCCTCTTTCCATTAGTAACCAGTATTGATCTCCGAGCCTTCTTGCATCTAACTTCTTCATAATAACCCAACCTTTCTTTTGAAATGTGCTTTTTATGGGTCCAATTAGATTTACATTTCGTCCCTTTATATAGGGTCATTTTCTGAACAACCGTTTCTAATGCCACTTGTTTACCTCTCTTTTCATGTCCCTATTCTTAAATGACAAATGTTTCTTTTGCAGATTCTGATCCCTGCTACACATCAGGCAGCTTTGAGCGTGTGGAAGTACTACCTCTCTGAAGATCTAGAATCAGGACCCGTGTTCGATCTCGATCTCTTCTGTCCCAGCTACCGTAAACAAACCAATCGTCCATATGAACCTGTTCTCCGTCAAGGCTACAATAACAGTCATGTGGTGAGTCATCATCTTAATAGTCAATTACTTGTTTTATTTCAGTAATATTTTGCGATGAGATTTTGTGTTTGCAGGAACAAACATACGCCCTGTTGGGTCTACGAGAAGGTGATGAAGCGGTCGGTTGGCAGGAGGCCTGGTTAGAAGCTGTTCGTCTCTCTTCCGGTACTGCAAATGGAGATTCGAACGAGCATCTTTCTCCTTTCCCAGAAATCCCTCTCTCTGAAGAAGCTGGAGCTGATTTCGATCGAAGAATCCGTGCTAAACTTGGTTCCACTTCTACCCCTGCCAATGCTGACGATCATGTAGCTTTGAATACCACTCTTAAACCTCCGCCCACTCAATCTCAACCTGAATTCGCCTTCAATTTCCTCCCAAAACACACAGCTAGCGAGATAGATATAACTGCGGGTGAAAGAGGCTGTATCAGTGATGGTGCGGCATCGTTGCCTGAATCAGTTGAAGACAATTTGCAACTGGGAGATACCCATGAGGACATTGCTTATTCACCTCCGGACGATGAGTGCGGCGAGGCACAGAGAGCCGTCTTCGCTCAGCATCGGGCTGTCACTATGAAGAGGCTGAATAGAACGCCTGGAAGGGGTCCGCCACCCCACATGTATCATAATCAGTCCTCCACGTTGGCAGTACCTGCTTCACTGAATGATGATAATGTGTCCCTATCGAGGTCGTTCCAACATAGTGGCTCACTAAATGATCTGCCGTTTATTGAAGAGAGCTTTGGAAGCAACTTTGAAACTACTATATTCGAACAAGTAAGCTACTTTAGAGGAAATATTTGAAGTTGTAATTTAGGCTTCATTTGCTGTCCATGTTTACATCTCTACCGCCAAATGGCTCAGTCAACATCGATTAGTGAATTAGTCATGCAAGATGTCCGTTTTATCTTTAATCTCCCTTGGGTAGTGTAAGAATACTGATTTAAGTATATTATGTTTCTCAGAAAGTTATTATGAATCTAACACATGGGCTGAAAAGTCCCGGGCCTAACAAAGAAAACACAGTTTTTTGGTTCAAAATTAGCTTTATTCATTAACGTAATCTCCATCAAGAGCAACGCAATCATTCCAGCGCCGCTCTAACATTTCAATACCACTTTTGTAGAACGATTTATCTTTTGCCTCAATATAGGCCTCAGTTTTAGCGATAACCTCTTAATTCGTGCGAAATTTCTTGCTGGCGAGCATTTTTCAGGTCTGCGAACAGCCAGTAGTCGCTGGGAGCCAAATCTGGCGAATACGGTGGATGTNGGAGCAATTCGAAGTTCAATTCATGTAGTTTTGCCATTGTTTTGATTGACTTGTGGCACGGTGCGTTGTCTTGATGAAACAAAATTTTTTCTTTGCCATATGCGGTCGTT
>CAADRB010000034.1:774019-832302 GCA_900708905.1 Hymenolepis diminuta | reverse complement strand
GGGGGGTATATTGACCTTGATGCATATTACGGGGGGTATATTGACCTTGATCCAAAATGTCTATAATCTACTTTTCTCTCTACGATCATAATTAAATGGCCCTAAATTTGTGGGAATGGAATTTGTATTTTACATTAGCAAATTTTTCTTAACTGTATTAATTTAGTTTTTGAATTTATTTTACCTTAAGGGATTATATGGAAAGTAAATGTAGCATTTAGAGGATATACTTATGTAGTGGTTTATGTCTTTTAAATACTCTATTTATTAGAGTAATACAAAAAGAGACAGTATTAATTAACAAAGTTAAAATGCTGCTTATAATATATTAATTCCTTTTACTTTAGTTTACATTTAAAGCTCTTTGGTAAATTAGTTTAAGCAGGTCGATAGTGTTTTCTTAACCTCGAAATTTAGATTTTCATTGGTTTCTTAAGCATTCCCAGTTTATAGGCAATTTGCATCATACATCTCAATGCGCGATGAAAGGTTACTTGGAGTGTACCAATAACACTGACCGTTTATCACAAATAATTCTAATGAAGGGTCACAAACATTGCGATACTATGTTTGAAATATCTGATTTAATTTTTTCAACTGTTAGGATTATGGTGGTGTTCAACAGCAAACTGTTATTGAATATTCTAAAGCAAAAGTCAGATTTTCCGATCATGAATTAAACAGTGAATATATCCTTTAAAAGTCTTAATAATTTTTAAGCTCTGTGAATTCAAATAAATGAGATATAAATGGGTAACTCCGGGATTTATTAAAAATTCAATGTTAATCATTTTGGCCTATTTACCATTAATTACGAGTTCACGTTAATTAATAATGCAATAGTGCTTCTAACACATTCTGTACCGTTTATGAAATGAGATATCATTTGCCTAATCGATATTATAAATGATAGAAATGTCATGTATTTTTCTAGAATGAATGATTGATTACTGTATTATAACTATCAAATAAAAATGTCAAATGTTCTTACCCAAATTGAAAAATAATACGCATTTTATGCAAAATTAGATTAAAACTAACGAAATCTCAGTTGACCAGAATCTAAAATGAAATGTATGGTCTTAAGAGAAGAGTATAATAGTTTGCCTTAAGTGGCAATCCTTCGTTCTTCAATTTAATTTTCATAAATTCTAGAGAATGAAGAAATCTTTTTGCCTTCATTTAACGAAAATCTGCAATATAATCAGGTTCTGGCATCTAAACAATTGAAAATTGAACAACTTGAAACTGAAATTTCTAAGTTAAAAGATGTAAGCTTAATGGAATTTTACTTTATTGTACGATTAATAAAAATTTTCAATTTTGTTTAAAGTAGCTTCTACTTCTTTCCTTTATATGATTTATTGAGTTGAAATATTTTTTACATAGACTAATAAATATAAACGCCGGCAGCTTCGCGAGATTTCTTTTAATTATTATTATTATCACTAACGTTTCGCTCATGTAATCACTCCAGCATGTCATCAATCCAAAAATTCAAGTTCACTTCGTCGTACAATTAAAATACTTAGTTCACGTAAATAATAGTACAAGTAAAAAGGTGACACAGCTATCAATAAAGAGTTACCTTTGCCAATCAATGCTCCCCTTAATTAAACAACTGTTTTTATTAATCTGATTTGGTTTGGAACGGTTAGAGTAGACTTACTCCTTTAAGGTGCACATAGTAGATATGTTATTTCCCCTATTCAATCAGGAACTTGAGCAACGGGATCGTGTCTATGATGACAAAGTGATGCAGCTCTCATCTCAACTGGCCGAAGTGATTGGCAGCATCGAGCGTCATGCCAAAGCACTGAGGGAGTCAACAACGACGACAAACGTGTCTTTGGATGCAGAGGGAGATAGCGATCTCCTGGACTCTTTACGACACGAGCTTGAGAGCTATCAAGTGCAGTCACAACAACATGCATGTACAATCTGCGTGTTGGAGGAACGATTATCGGAAGTGGCTATAGAGGCCGGTGAGGCTCAGACCGAAGTAATTAGACAACGGGCTGGTACGTAATATCTTTGATGTAATTTATTCAAGGGAGCTTGTTTGCATAATGACAGAAAAAGTTATGCATGGCATTATCCAACTCACCTCTTCGAGAAGGTCGCCTTTATATCAATTTACTTTGATGGAATTTACTGCACACATTTGACTGGAACAAATGTAATATCCTGACAAGATTTTTGTCACATATTTTTTGGAAATAATTGTCTGTGCACACATTTCCAAGCTCAGTTTAGTCTCAGTTTAGATACATAAAGGCACCAAAATACTACTGAAACCTTTTCCTATTTGTGAAAATGGAAATGATCCTTGTAGAGTACGGGGAATTGTCATGACACTTAGCTACAATGTGTGATCAGTAGAAAATGGAACTAAAATGCGATTGATCAAGTTAGTGAATGGCTGAAGCAATTCAAATACAAAATCATTCTCATTTTCTAATGAGGTGGTTAGGTAGAGAGATACAATGATTAAAATTGATCATACTTAGGGTATATTCAAAGCCATATTAAATTCGTTTTACCTATTAATCTCACTGTGCTTCTACCAAAATGATCTATCTATGCATATAACCAGACGATTTTAATCGTCTTCATATCCATCCTGCGCATTATAGACCATTCCGATATCCAAACTCTCTGATATTAAATTTCACCATCGCTGAGAATACGGGCTTGTATATTACAAGAGAGTCAATAAAGCTATAATACCTCTATTCATTCTATTTCAACGCCATTCTACCCGCGTATCAGAGAGGGGACAAAAAGTTGGAGAAGCATCTTGCATTAACACTCGTACACACTATTTCGGCAAGGGTAACCGGCAATCTGTCATATAAACAACATTTCAAGGTCAACAGTCCTAATAGGTGTTACAAAAGCCTATCCTAAATTTTATAGCATATATATTTCAAATGTCTTGGCTATCAACATCAATTCCTAGACATTTGATAATTTTTACAAATGCAGGGATATTTCCGCATGTTTTTTACGGGTAGAAAATCAACTGAATGCAAAGGATCGTTTCTCCAAAGAAGTACAAGTGGGGACTGATAAAAAAACGATAACAAATTTCTCCTTCAACAGTCGCGACAAGGACTGTGACCTCATTGAATTCAGGTCAGTAATTCCTGTTTTTACGACCAATTCGTTATAATATATTTTCAAATACTTTACTAACACATATCTCGGTTGCTCCTACTTTAATGTACGATTTATTTGAAGGTGAGAGGAATGTTGGGACACTTGTTCGGATTAATTTTTGAAGTGACAAACATCTAATTTGAAGTAAAATACATCTAGGGAGATGATAAAGAAAAAAATTTTTTTCAGATTCAAGAGTGCAAGCATTTGAATTCTATATGCGCAGATTCCTAGATGAGTATAGATTACCAGTGCATAAATGCAAGAGCAAAGTTAATCGAATAACGGATAAATGTAAAATAAGTATGAACGGGTGTCAAATGCCAACGTAAGGTAAAGATATCTTGCTAACTCATCCCTTCGCAACTTTGCGAACTTCACTACCACAATATGGGGAGAAACGGAGACGGTATCCTAACATTTATATTAGGAAATAACGTCGAGAGAAGACGTCAGCCTCCAAATTTTAAAATTTAAAATTAATTATGTGAGAAAGTAAAATTCGAAATACAGATAAAATAAAAATCTATAAGTTGCTTAGAGACTGATGGATAGGTTACAAACAGAATGGAGAAAAGGGGTTCAAACTGGACTAATTCGATAAATTCCCGCAAACATGCCCACGATTGCCACAGGTGAGCAGACAGCTAAGCGTAAGAAAGAAATTTTATTTAGGGGCAAGTAAAATCTTTCCCAGTCTGTTCTGAGGGGCGAGTAGGCACCAATTAGAAAGCTATTTCGTCAATAATTAAGTTATTTTAAATTTAGAATAAACAAATAAGTCATTGGAGATTTTATGTATTATTTTTAGAATGAGTTTCAAACTGATGAACCATTTATGAAATTAAGATAAATTTGCCATTTATCTTTACAGAGATGAAGTAAATGCACTAAACGCACTTCGAGATGACCTGAATAAGGAAATTCAGAAAATTCGAGCACAGAATGTGATAGCTGAAGCTAAAGTTAGTGATATTATCAGTGCAGCCGCGGAACAACTAAAGAAAAAGACAGAAACTACATTAGAGATTAATGAAAAACTTCACAGTCAGCTGACTAATGCCAACAAGCAGATTGATGAACTAACTATTACAATAAAGAAGCTTAAAAGTCAACTGTCAGATAAAGAAAAGGCCCTAACGTAAGCCATTTAAACATGATCTGTTTTGTAGACGTCATTCATATGTATGAATTTTCAATCAACCTTTTACCACTAGTTCACTTGTTCCTGAAGTGTTAAAAGTCTGATTGACAAATGTTTACTTTCTAAATTTTTGTTAGTATAAATTTATCAAATACAATGAGCGAAATTCTGGTGAGCTTTGGTATGGTAAAATCACGTAAGCGGGTACTATCATGCAATCTTGACTATTAGAGAAATAAAATGCGTATAATCGACCATCAGAATCAACCACCTGATCAACAAGTATTGGATATCATGAAAGCATTGTTTAAAATTTGAATTTAAGAATCGGAAGCAGGGAATTACCCATTTAAGTAAATAGCGAAAAACCTAACTCCAAGATCAAAGAAGTAGTATTCTTCTGACAACCCGATTTTATTTTCAAATTCTGCCCCATCTCGTTCGATTTATATCTGTAGCCTTAACATGGGTTATTGTACAAGATTAAAACCAAGATATCATCTCAAAAGAGTTTATTTTTAGATTGTTATCATAATGAAATCGAACAAGTTTTCGGCCGAAAACGGAGAATGTTAACTCATAGCAAAGTGCTCAAATTTAGTCGCATTCAGATGAATCGTTTTTCATAAAATCTTAATTGCTGAAATGTCAGTACAGTTGTCGACTACTTTTAAGAAAGAGTTTAGCGGAAGTTTGGTCTATAAATTTCGTTCTGAATATAAATTTTACTGGAATATTACCATTTTGAAGCCTCACACGTTGGTTGCCGCTTTTATAAAGCATCGGCTACTCAGAAAAGGGGGAAGGACTTGAGGCTGAAAATTTTTATTTAAATGATTATTTCGCGTTAATTAAAAAAGTTTTTGAGTAGTCGAACAGACATAAATAATACAAAGACATTTTTCCTGGAGGAAGTTTTCATAAATATTTTTCTCATATTGATATATATTTTTCATTATGACACCTACTCTTATAAGCCGCTCCTTCTTCGTAGAACTTCGCCTACTAGTTCGCTTGAAGTCCTGTCGTTGACATAATTTTCTTTTCTGACAGGATATTCATTCTTCAGGAGCACATTCAAATGATTCATTCGATTTTAGTCTGCTTCTTCGTCCCATTACAAATTCCATTGAAGATTTCCCGTCAAACATTCTATTCCCGGTCATTCAGAATTTCTGGAAAACATTTTTCATCTTTTCTGTCGGTGCTCCCTCCCGCTTTTCTCATGACTTCATCTTTCCATATTTCTTGGTTTGGAACGTTTGCTCTGGACGCCTTGAACAGCATTCAACGTTAATTTTTGATTTCAGGGGAATATCTCCATTTCCAGTTTGCTTGACACTGTTACCCTCAAATCTGGTTTCACTATATCGACTCTAGCAGAATGATGCCTTCTTTTCTTCGAATTCTTCCGTGGATTTTTGTTCTGCTTCATATCCTTCTTCGAATCGGCTTTTAATTCCGTCACCTGACTGATCTATGATTTAATTTACCGGATGACGTTCTGACTTAAATAGGCACATTGTTTCCTTATGTTCTCGCTTGCCACACAAATTGCATTTGGGAGATTTATGGGGAGAGTAAGAGAAAATTGCAGATAATTGCGGGGCCAGCTCTCAGTCAGAGTTTTAGGGAGAAAGGAAACATTCAGATTCACAGAAAATCTTTCATTTAGTACACATAAGCGTGCTCACTAGATAAATGCTGAGTCATGTCTGACAAATTTGATGTCCGAATTCATGCACTCATTAGCAGGAACCTCTAAAGTGATTTTGTCACTTTCTTCAAGTATTCTGAGGATTCGATAATGGACATCAGCTGGATAACGTTGTCGACTACCATATAAAAACAGTATATATTTAAGATGATCTTTCGAAATGGCAGAAAGGTTGAAGAGTTCAAAGAGTATCTATGTAGTAAGTGTAGGTTATCACGTCTTCATCATGTTTTTAGGAGAGATTAAGTCATTTAAAGCATTTTAAGAGTCTGGAAGACTTTTCACTAAACAATTCCGGCAGAATAAAGACAGTTCCGTCAAAATTAAGATCTTCAGCTATCCTGGGATGGATAAAACCTGTGAGTTTTTTACGTCCTCTAGTTCCTACTCTCCATAACATCTTTCATTATCTGTGCTACGGGCAATATCATTTCGGAAACATCCTCATACTTTCTAAACCGTATAATTAAAGTTTAGACTGTGTCAAGTTTATAGTGAAACTCGCGTATTTGCTGAACCAGGGATTCTGTTGATGACTGGAGAGAGGAAATACCCGAGTTTTCAGTCTCCATTTTCACGGTTTTGAAAAACTTTTCTAGCAGCATCACAAGAATATTTTGTTATTTCTTCAGCATTGATTAATAATGTTCCTCCTGGTTCTTTAAAATTAATGCATTTCCTCCTTCTGCTTTGCCAGGAAAATTTCATTTTCTTTAAGATTCAAGGTTGTTTTCTGAATAAATATTCGAATTTCGAGTTTCTGTATGTACGATGTACGAGTTCTATATCCCAGAGACCAGGTTAGAGATGAGAGAACCGATTAAGCTCAACATGAACTTTAATTTGACCTTGAAATTTGCTAACGAGTCCATGATATAGAAAATAATGTTTATGAAAATATAACTGACATAAATAATAAAATTTTTATATTCTCAAGGCTAAATATTAATAATATATTTTTCTTATTAATAAAATATTTCCGTCTTGACATTTTTATATAAATGGATATTGCTGGCTGTTAATTAGCCATTAATTGCTGCAGGAAGGTCCTACAGATCCAGGTGGAAGCGGTAAAATGCAAAAATCGATAATTCACTGCAAGTGAAATGAAGCTTGTGAGTGTCAGTCGAGTGCTCCGAAAATATTCTATTCAGCTCCCTCATCTCGAGTTGTAAATAAATGTTTTTAAAATTTACTCGATTAAATTGTAATCAATCACGATTTCTTTCAAGGATAGGAAGTGAATAATGAGATTAACAGGTTTTAATGGATTTATAATAAAGAGGAAAATAAGGGCAAAATTAGATGAGTTTAGCCCTGAAAAGTTGAGATTCTAGGGCATCATGTTCAACTTCAGATTTTAATGTTACTGGGGAAAAAGGAACTAAATTTTTACAATTTTTCATTGTAAAAAAATCTGCAAAAATCGGTTAACAGTAAGTCCACTTATTGGTAAAGGAAGGAGATCGTAAAGACCTTGAGAGTAAAGTTAAGGCCACATTGTGCCTTTTTTCATTTGATTTTGGATTCAGGTTTTAGAATATTTACTTAATAGATAGTTTACTTCCCAAATTCAAGTGCCATGATTCTTCAATTGGATTAGTGAGCAAATTTTTGTCCACGATATTGAGTAATTATTGACAGAGTTTCCCTATCTTCCCTTCAAATGTCGCGAAAGTAGCATGATTTTAGATAATATTAAGCAGTTTAGATGATTTTCACAGAGCATAAATGAGCTGGCTTTTCATTTTCTTCCTAACCTCTCTTCTTGTATTTTGATTGACCATTTAACAACTTTAAATGTGACAGAAACTAATTCCCACCAAAAATTCAGTTTTTTCCCCCAAATTAAATTTTCACTAACCTTCCCTCAAATAGTAAACAAAAAACTTTTAGATTTTCTTAAATCCTATAATACCCTTAAAAAAAATAAAGCCAGTTTAAATGAAGTGCTTTAGATTTTTGAAAATTGACCATTAGTTTCAGTATACCACTGCTCTTAGCGGTGCGGATTAGATCCTTTAGTATTTAATAGTGAACAATGGAATTTATGGTTTTATAGGATATCTCATAAACTTTTCTGGGAGATATGCTTTTTGCATTTTATTAACATAAATAAACTAGAGTTTTTTACTAGAATTCAGTTGAATTCATATTTTTCCATTTTGACTGACTAATTAACCTGACGAATATTCACTTCGGCGTCAGTAGCGATACTGACTTTTGGAAAGCCAAAATATTCCATTTGCATAGTCTAACCAAATAAAAAGTAGTTATTTATTAAAATAGGGAAAATGCGAAAGTCAAATTCATGAAAAGTGGCCAAAATTTTGTTGTCTGCAATGGAATAATGAAGAACAGAATGCTCGAATATTTTGACATCAACATATATGTTTGTCCCAATCGAATTATAATAAAATATGGTGAGCAATAAGTTTAATTTAATCTTTTCATCTTTTCATAGTACGAGAAGCCATTAACATATCCGTTAGGAATTCCTGTTCTTCACCGTAGCAGAATCATGCCTTGTTTAATAAAATAGATTACACCTTAGTTATAACTTTAAAAAGAAAATGCCCAGCTTTCAGTATAGCATCGCAATTGAAATTAGAAGATTTCGATCTTGGAGACAAAGGTTCCTATGGACCTCATTTTTTAATTTAAGACCTCCACGTTTATGATATATGAGAGCTAGGTTGGAGCTCAGCCGAGATTGAAATCGAGTGGTAATTACATCAGATGTTTATTTTCAAGACCACGAGTTTGGATTCGTTAGTATTATCTTAATCCGCATTCACAGGTCAATACTATTTCATTTGATAGCAGGGACTTGACCAAGCCTTAAAGACTGTTATTTCCAAAATAATCTAACTGCTACCCACGGAAAAGCAAACATTTCACTGTTAGTCATAGGGGAGAAAAGTGAATTCAAGTAGAGAGTGAAGGAGGCGGGGAAGAAGAGAATTATCAAAATCTTACGACATTTAAAGTTTGAACTCATCAGGTTTCCTCTTTCTCTTAAAATTTTCTCTGTAAGATTTAATATCTTAAAAGGCACACTGTATTATTGTTATGACCTTATTCACCTCCAAAATAACCTACAAATCCCAGAATTTGATAATAACAAAGAATTACAAAATAAAATTACCAAATATGCGAAATTAAAAAATAACTAATAATTAAATTGTTAACATTTTCTTGGATGAAATGATTTATTTTTAACCAACGTATCCCGACGAAAGTTGTTGATCTTTAAGTTCAGATGCTGGTCCCACCTTGAATCTATTCCGATGTCTTCTGAAACATCCATAGCAACGGACAGGCGGACGCTTGCGCTGTTGATGATGGTGCCAGTAGTGGCAGACTTGATGTGTATAACTTCAAGTCACTTTGAAAATGAATCTTCCAGAATGCGAAGGGAAATTCCTTGAATAGGTCTAGCACAATAGAGATAAATGTGAAACCGAGGAACTAATATCTGGAAAACATGATACGTGACTGCCCCGTTTGTTTAATCTCACCTGCGATTCGTTAAACTACATTTGATACCGTTTTTGAGTGAGAAACAGGTTTAGGAAGGCCCATCACTTCGAATTCTTTGGATTTATCATCCACCAGCGCCGATCGACTTAGATAGTGGAATAGCTTTGGTTTGGTTTGAGTTTGGTTACGCAGACCAAGACAATCTTCATACTTAATCCTAGTGAAAAATTTTGGAGTTCTGGGGGGGACAAAATTTGAACATCCTTCTTTATTTCCCTTTTGGAGGCACATTTTACACACATGTTGCCTTGAAGAACAGTGTTTTTTTAAGTGCCATCCTCGAAAGTGGGAGTATGTTGATTCTGGAGTTTGGCTAGGAAACAGGTCTTGCTGAAACGAATTAGGCTTGGCAGATTATATAAAATGCATGAGACTCGTTATTTTTACACATTTTCTGACTGATTAGTGCAATTTATAATCAATATTGGCCTCCTAAACAAGAGCTGTAGTAGAAAGCATAAGAGGAAATACAGGTACAACCAATGATTAGGGTAGAGCTTTTGGTAATGGTATAGGGAATAGTGGTAGCAGAATTAAAATGACCATTAAGAGAATAATTAGCCTCATTTTTTGCAGAAAGAGCCTTAATTTCCTCAAACAAGCTTTTAAACATTTAGTGAAGCACTGAGTGATTAGCCGCTTTCCTTTGAACAATTCAGAATTCGCCACTTGTTATTTACCTCAAAATAGTCTTCAAATCCCACAACTTGGCAACCATATAGAAGTGCTGAACAAAGGGTTTTCTAAAAACACTGCTTTGGCAACAATCCATACTTTTAGTATGTCGTACCGAATATTTAAAATTTATAACTAATTGACGATTATATAGTTAATTTAACTCCTCTTGGATAAAATTATTCACTTTTTCAACAATTACCTAGTTCTTAAATTCCTGGCTAGAACTTTAGAGTTTAAATTCGTTCGTGTGATGAAGCATACTGGTCTTGTCCATTCCAGTATAGGAATATCATATTTTGATAGACGAGGGCTTCACTGTAATGTGGTGGTTTGAGGGTTCTAGCCATTAGCATAGGTTCATTTTATAATGTTGTTGAATAAAAATTAAATTAAGAATTTATTTTTGATTATTCACAAAAATTAAAAAAGGTGTTAAAAAATTTAAAACAAAAAAAAACCGGAAGTGAGCACTGTATCTGGGGAGAGAAATATTACGACTTTTGATGGGTCTCTATTTTTCACAGAGGAAGCACTAGGACGATTGAAAAAAGTTCATAAATAGAAATCAAACTGTCAATTTTAGAAACGCTTCCGGCAACTTTATTTGTCCTTTAATCTTAACTGCCAGTCGGGAGAATATATTAGGCATTATAATAAGACTGTTAATCTTTTATTATAATCGACTGAAGATTTTGCTGGCATGTGAACTTTCTATGTAAAATTGGAGGTAAATCTCCTTGACTTAATTTATTTTTCCAAAGGTGGCTAAATTTGGTCGATTATAAATAGTAAAGCTCTTTGGAATGAAATCATTCTGGGTTTTCGTTTTGGATACCCATTGATTTAATCGCTTATGAAGTTTAATTACCACTCATTCTGTAAGCAGCTTCAAATGTTTTTCACTCACACCAGGAAAAGACATCTATCTGTCTGGAATAATGGTAGGTGTAAGTCACCAAGCTTGTTACAACTAAATAATTGAAAGTAAACAAAGTTAGTAAAATCCCCATTAAATAGGAAGTACCTGACAATATGTCGACTAACATGAACATAGAGGACCAATGAGAATCTAGGATCTGGGATATATTCAACCATAATTTAATTGTGGATGTGATGGTGTCTTCTGTCACTTTTACACTATTTAGTGTTTCTAGGTCCATTTTTACAAATTTCTTACTCATATGGACTTTAATAGACTTTCATTCTATCAAACCTTACCTATAAAATGTTGGTTAATAAATCCCTTCTAGATCGCACTCCCTACGTAGAAATATAGCCACGTCAAAGGTGGATAGCTGTTTCCGTGTAATGAGTTTCTAATTTTATCCAATAATCTGGTTCGAAAGAAGAAATGAAAAATGCATTGAAGGCAAAGTATGTACATTTTGGGATATCCATGAGTTCACTTAAGGTCAACCCTTGTGAATCATGATAGGGTGAAAATATTTTTGCTATTGCCAAACGCCTTCTTTTGACGATATCGAGATACATGACTTAATCAATTAGTAAATAGGCTTTGAACATTACAAATATGGACTCGTTCAGAAACCTAGCGATCAATTCCTGAAATTAAAATATTGGAAGGGTAGAACAGTTCCAGAATTCAAATATAAAATAAAGAAAAAACGCTTTTTTCAGTCTGACTTTAATCTCTAATCTCGAATTTCCTCCTCACCCCCCACACTCCACCATTTTGTAGCTACTTTTCTATGAATATTTTTTTCCAACTTTTTGTATTGTCATGGGAATGATAATGTTCAAAACAAAACATATCATATTTTTTGATAATCTAAAATTAATTTGACATTTGATTTCAAAGCTAACTGTATGGTTCTATTGCAGTATGGATATACCCAAGCAAAATATTCCGAATGTAATTCATGCCTATAAGCATTTCATTAAAAACAAATATTACAGAAAGTCTTACTTTCATTTAATTTAAACAGTCGAGTGAAAGCTTCAGCACAATCAACTCGAAGGACATTAGAAAAGGAGGAGGAGAAAGTAACTCATCTTGAAGCTCTAGAAGCCAGTCGAAGATATGGAAATATGTATGGACATGGACACAGTAGGTCACTCCTACGAAAAGTTTCATCTACTGCATCAGACTGTCAAAGTGCTGAGTATAAAAAAACTATTGCAGCTCAGCGGGCTGTTCTTGCAGAGATGAGACAGCATCTTCATTATCTGTCATCAAATAGACTTAATGGACTTTGTAAGTTAAAAAGCAACATTGATATTCGATAATATTATGTTGAAATTAAATAATGTTTCAAAAATAGACCTAATAAATTATATTATTTTAATACGCACGATAATTTGGAGACCGCAGAGAAGCCGCTCTAATTTATTAGCATAAGGTTCGACGGATTGGTGCATGTCTGCTGCCGTTGAGTGCTGTCGCTTTTCTAATTTCACTTCGGCGGCTGCATACAAAGATTAACTGTAGGGAAGTAGTTAATGAGGTTTAAAACAAACTCAATCTCATAGAGAAAAGTGTTAACAAAACTTGATTTGGTGTTCTAAAATCGTTGCAGTGAGAAGCTTAATTCCCATCATCCTTTTCCTAACCAGAATTAACTAATACAGTTGCAGTTCATATCACTTGAGGTGCACCGATGACCGCTGGTTACATTGCGTTTAATCCGAACCATGACAAACTTGATATTGGAGAATTTTTTAATACCCGGGTTGATATTTCCACTTTGACGTCTTAATATCTGCTGATAAGTCATCCAATAAACAGGTGAAATACCTAGTAAACCAAATCACTAGAGCTACTTGAGAATGATTATGGTTGACTTAATATGCTTTTATTAATCCATCAACTAAAGCCGAAATTGCGACTAGTTGTATCACTCTTCATTCCAGACGTCAAAATGAAAAATTCATCTAAATTAAAGGCACTTTAACCTAACAATTTTAAATTGTACATTCATCGAAACAGGTGAATTTTCATGTGAAATTCAGTTAATATACGTTGGTCATTCAAGGTGAATTTTAAATACCTGGAAAATTGAGATTAGTTAGCAGTAACGATTAACAAGATCAGTCCTTGACTTCAGTTAAACTAATCTGAAAATGGTATAAAGTTACGAATACTCAAACCCAGAAGGAGAGGGAATCAAATCATTTAACCAAAAGACATACTCCATGAGAAATAAAATATTTTCTTCATATACAAGTTGAATTTAGCATACCAATCGGTTCGTTGGTTTGGCGACTAATATCATTGAAAGCTAAGTTTGCCTTGGCGTAGTTGCCAATACTACCTTTAATGAGAGGAGAAAAGTGAAAGGGAAATTAAACAAGCCACACTTGCCACCTGAGCCTCATTATCATCCGGCCCTTTTCAGAACTGAGAAATCTGGGTTTACCTTTAAAATTGATTTGACGACAGTTACATTGAATGTTGATTTGCACGAAAAAATACTTAAGTTCATTAGCATTTTCATAAATGGGTATTTTAAACACCAGTCTTAATTTGCTTAATAGCAGAAGGGAACCTAAATTTCTAATCGCGGAGATCATAGCAGATGAAATATCGAAGAGCATTTTCCATTTTTTCAGTCTAATATGCCCGGCAAAGGTTTATTTATAATTAAAGAGGCACTCTCATTTGTCCGCTTGAGGATAAAATTAATACTGACATACGTTACTACGCCTACAATTAATCTTAAATACATTGGCACAAATTAAGTCGGTTCCTAGATGATAATGCACTAACCTATCACTCATTTTAAGTCACTATTAAGACTGATTTTTTGTAACGCAGCTGTCAACATCAGAATATATCTGCATACACTCATGATGGTTCAGTGAGTCTGCAAATGTTTCATTTCAGCAGAGGCGAAATTGAGCCCTTCTGGGTGCAACAGGAAAATTAATGCATACAAATAACATTTCTCCTAGAAGTAATTTGTAATTACTTCCTTCGTTCTTCGAGCATTTACAGTATTCGATTTATTTAGACTTAAACCAAAGTGAATTAGTAAGGAATCGACGGTGAACTTCAGTTGTGTATTTTAATAATCTTGTGAATCCTTGATAAATCAGGTTCGGAAAAAATGTCAAGAAATGTAACATAATGCCATTAATTGAGAAGTCAGTAGAAGTTACGAATGTATTTCCATTATTTTTTGGGAGAAATTGAACTTTATCAGCATGGGTGGTTATTACGTGGCTGTACCTTCTTTTAAAATTACACTACTAATCTGACTTCATTTTTGAAGCTACCGGATAAATTTTGCCTGATTATATCTGACTTCGAAGTGGCAAGTGAGATTAACTCAAGTCTCCGAAGTCTATGTCTCAAACCTTGTTCAGACAGCCATTTCACGATGCCTCAATACGTGTGCCACATCTATTTCAGCACCCCATTTAAATTCCAACCTTCAATTACATTTATTAAGTTCATTTCCATTTAAACTCATTTCGAATTTTTTCTGTAATGAATTGGCCTGACCTTAATTATTTCAAGTTAATACTTTCTTTGTAATTTCCCGCGGTGACTCAGCATGATTTGAATTCTATATTTTAACTTCAAAAATTCCCTTGACCTTTGTGAACGTATGACTGGAGAGTCACCCACTGAGGTATCTGAATTCAATTTTGGATTAATTTGACAAAACTTATGCTTATCTTTCCTTTCAAATCCACTTGTCCCCTTTTCAATAATGCTGACGTTGTCACGAGTTCCAGATTTCCCGGCCTGTGCAAAAACGCCAAGTCTCGATTGTGAGCAAACCGATTATGATAGGGTTTCTAAACAACTTCTCGGAAGTCTGTAGGCCAACGAGATCTGTTCAAGCGACGTACACGGCCGAGTTCGGCAAGCAGAACTCTCAGTATACTTCACTAATCACTGGCTCACATTCCTGGCTACTTCACAGCCTACAAGTATGTGTTGCTACCATACTGATGAAAATCATTAGTGCGACAACAAATGTATCATTTAGTCTTTGCTTGCGATTCCAGAGGATGAGAACACAAATCTTACATACAAATTTCAGGTAGAGTCGCGAAGGAAGACGTGATCTAACATCTTGAGCAGAGATAAAGCAACCCGATGCATCTAAGATAAGGAAAATCACACTGCAGTCGGTTGCTACATTCACTGAATGAGCCTCGATCTCGCAACCGCTAACTTGACGATTGTACTTGATAGGATGCCGACAAACGAAGCTCAAATCGGCAGAATTTGTGTTTTGTCTAGGAATGAACAATTCCCATCATTGGACTCTCAATCAATCACCAAGTGAGCCTTATCAATACACGGGCTCATGCCGCCACCGGGGGCTTGAGCGTCAGTGGGGAAAAAACCGTCACAAGTCTGGCTGTGTTTAGACCTTGAAACACGTTCGTCCTTCTCTCGCCGGACCTGAGTCAACTGAGGCCCAGCAATATCTATAAGATGCGTAGATTATAGTGGAAGAAACTAGGTTTTCTAGCATTCAATCAGTATAGAAGAGCCTTACTTTACAAAGGACTTAACTGAAGTAGGTTTAGTGGTTAAAATAAATCCTGGGAACAAGGCCTGAGGTAACGGTTTGAGCTAAATGAAATGTGAAAGCGCTTCTCGTCTGCTTACTCTGAATTGACCGCAAATTTATGAGGTTCATAAGTAGCCGTACCTCCTTATCAGTTACATCTTCAGGAGGGTACATTTCGTGAATGAATGTTCTTAATTCAAATGTGTCTCTGTCCTAAGCAAATGTTGAAAGCAGGTTTTGAAAGTAGTGGAGTCAATTTAAAAGGCTTTGAGACAGCAATGTTTGAAAATGCAGAATCGAGCTGTAAATGGCTTTATTCAAAGTAAAATCACAAAAACATAACTCTTTTGAAGCAGGTATTAAAGTTACAAGATAATGGGATAGAGACCTATAGCAGATATTGATTACAGTTTGATAGTTTATGGATTGCTAAAATTGTTACCGGAATCTGATGCCCATTAACCTGTAGCCAATTCAATCTAGGTCAATTAGAGCAGATTACCAGTCCATTGATCTTTCAAATCGAATGATTACTAAATCAATACTTAAATTTTCAGCTACATGGATCAACATATGCCAGTGATCGTTCAATTTAGCAATGAAATCTTATTTCAAGGCCTGTATGGCCATCAAAGCAGCCTATTTAGCTCTCACGAGTACAATCAGACTGTCCTAGCAATTTGGTGGTTTGAAAGTATATTAATAACGTTTATTCATATCTGATTTGATGCGTTGAATCTATTTAATTAGTTTTTGTGATAAAAAAGTGAAAAATGAGTCATGGTCACATAATCATCACTATAAACAAAAATGATGATTCGTGAATGCAAAAGTCGAATAAAGTGAATGCCTTAAATTCATTGTAAGACAACAAGAATCGTTGTAAAGATTTGATTTGCTGTAAAAATAATAGGCATCACCTAGATAGATTATAGTTAACTTAGGTTTGGATAGACAATAATTTATTAATTTTCTAATTATTTATTTGGGTAAAGGTCTTTTCATAGCCTGAACAGTTAAAGGTCAACCCATCAAGGCATGAGTTTTTCTCGACTAACTATCATGCGGCTCTGTGGTTTTGAGTTACGTTTGTGGGTGTTCTATTAGAATAATAATTTTTATTAATTCATAAATTAAGAAAAAGAATATTTTCGTTTCAATCACTGATAGAGATTAAAAAGAATAAATGCGAATCTTTTACTTATTTTCACATTCGAAATGATTATTTTGTGGTTGTCATTCAACGTTAAAATGGAGTCTTCAATCTCAACTTTGATTTTGTTCTGTCAGCACCCGATGAGCTAATTTCTCTGGAAGAAGCCCATAGGAGGCAAGTCCTTGGACTAAGACGACAAATAAGAGAACTCCAGATTCAGTTAGAAACCTCTCGAAGCGGTTCGTCACAGTGGATAAAAAAAAACTCAAATTCTGTTGGTAACGGTATTGAAGGCGATGTCTCTTCTGATTTGTCTTCAGCTAATGACTTGGTCAAAATTTTTAAGGTATGCCATGACACATACCATGCCTTATTTCAAGATATAAGAAAAGAGAATTGACATTTTAATCTTCCTCTGTTTCTTATTTACAGAATTTGGAAGAAAACTACTTCCTTCTTATACATATCTTCTGTCAATTCTTTGCTCCTTCTTCAGCATTGCTCATTTGCCGTTCCTGTATGGATCCGGCGAACTCAGAATTACATGAACGTATCTGGATGGAGCAGCACACTTTTGCTATCAGCGTTAAAAGTAAACTAAACATGGTATTTAACCAACTGAAAAGAAACGCTAGTACGATTCAGTCCTACGAGGAGCAAATGGCTAAACTGAGGTAATTATTCCATAAGTATCACTGTCAGTATTATTTTAGTAGTGTTAGATACTTAAATTGAAGGATATACCGTATAATTTTTGCGTTTTATTTTGAAATTATCCCTATAATACCGCCCACCTCGTAATTATTCAGTAAAGACGCAATACCATTCAGTACCGGTGGTCGTTTTGGTTATCCATTAACTTATTATGAAATTGTACACACGTTTACTCAAGAATGTCTTGTAGTTAAATTAGTAAAACAGTTAAAATGTATGTATTAAGAATAACCGACTCATAAGTTGCCTCATAAAGTCGTTTCACAAATAATAACATAATATCCATAAATAGAGTAATTAAAATCATTGACGGTCGTCGAATTTGTAGTATAGTGATCTTTCTGATAATGTAAGATTATTATTTTGTATTTTAAAATCATTGGTAAACTGTTAAAGGGACTGCACTTTGTTGTTTTAACGCGATTCCCCCGTGCCTGTTTGAGAGCTTGAGAAATAGAGTTTATTTGATTGAGTTTTTAGACATAACAGACTGCTTTCCCCAAAGACCCTCTTGATATTTTATCAAATCTTTCATTACCATGTCCTTGAGTACTTTCTATGCAGTTTTTATTAATATCTGAGT
Source organism: Hymenolepis diminuta (assembly GCA_900708905.1). Lineage (NCBI taxonomy): Eukaryota > Metazoa > Platyhelminthes > Cestoda > Cyclophyllidea > Hymenolepididae > Hymenolepis > Hymenolepis diminuta. The sequence goes on along the minus strand of CAADRB010000034.1, from coordinate 814,113 downwards.
GGTTAAAGGAAATTTTGTTTTAAAAAATCCAGATTGACATTCTAGTAAGTCTCATTAGTCTATTTATAATTAGATATTCTGTGGTAAGTAATTGTATACAAAGCAGAAATTAAAAAATGAATGAAATAGAACTAAATATATTTATAGATTCAAAGCCAAAACTGAATTCATATGAAAAGTAGAAAATAAGTAGTATTGCAAGTGGGACACTTAACAGAACAGAAGAATCTATGTACTTATACTTATTTCCATGACATAAATGGTCAGATATTTTCAAATAAGTATGAAAAAACGTTTATTTCCTCTCAAGGGAGTGAACGACTTCTCCAAGCTGAATCACGCTTGGTTAATTGTTGAAAACCCCTGCTGTAAGCTATAGGCATATCATTAACATAGGTCATGGTTAAATACATCCCTTCTCCGAGGCAGTTACTGATATGCGGCATATCGGACTGACCGTTAGATGGATTAAAAGTGGAATATTTCTTTTCTTGTAGCTATCTTTATCATTTTTCATTAATTCTGCCTCATTCTAACCTACTTACTTATCTTGTTTAGATAATGCGTACGGTAATCGGGTGTAAAATCATAACATTTGGACTGTTCGTTATAACTGACGCCCAAATGGGTTTTTTATAAATGGAAAATGGGAGAAATTGATTTTGGTCTGAAAATAGCTTCCACGGTGTGTTTTGGAAGATATTTACTGGATACCGCCTTCATCAGCATTTTCATAATTATATACTTTTCCAACCGTTTGGTTGGTATCAGAACGTGAGTACACTTCTGATTGCGCAAATCCTACATCAGCGGAGTTTTTATGTGGTAAAGGCTGGTGTCTGCAAATTCGATACTAGCAATATTATTTTAATCTTTTAGGACTCAAAAAACTGAGGTCACCCAAGATAATGTACACAAAATTAACAAATCATTCACCACGCCCAAATACCGTTTTGGAGTTGTATCTCGTAAGGTCAGGGTTACTAGACTTCAGTTATTGTCCAGGCGGCCCCTCTCTTCCTCTAAACTTTCGGCGAATGGTACACTATTATGCAATGACAAAACTCCATTTTAACGCAAAATACATTTTTTAACGAGAAAAACATGTGTAATCGAGTGATGGTAAAGTAGTCCATTAAAAGTTAGGGCAAGTCTATCGAATTGAAGTGGAGTATAAAGCTAGGATATCAAAAGAATTCTACTTCCTTTGACTACTAAATTCGCTTTAAATCTTTTTGCATAATGTTTATTTCATTCCCTAATGTTTCTAAGATCAAATTTTGTGTTATGTTCTCCCGATTGCAGAGTAAATTTATTTGCTCGAAGTCCAGTGCTTATTGACTGTTTTATTAAACAGGACGGTTGTTCATACAATTTCAATAACTCTATTTTTTTTCCTAATGGTCAGGATAGAAGGATGATATAAAAACTTATTAGAGCCCGCTCGGGTTCATCCAAAAGGAACTCAACCTTATTGCCAAACATTTAGGAATCTATCTGTTCTGCAGATTCGATGACCGTGAATGGTGTTGAACATTACTTATGGGCGTAAATTAATTTTCATCTTGGAGAAGCAGAAACATATTTTTATTCTGCTTGAACCTAATGACAAGGAGAAAGAATGAGGGGGTGAATGCGTGAGTAGTGAAGAAAGTGATCGATTTTACGCCCTGGCACAGTTGAGAAAGTTGATAAACTCAATGTAAAATCATGTAAAAATAAATGTATTGCATACAATACACTAGTATATTTGCAAAACTCAATGAAGTATTGACACTCATGTGAATATTACTATTTCTCCTTAACAATAAGTCTCAAATTATTCAATAAAATCACCTACAGATATATGAACAGTTAATCTTGCAAATTTTGAAATCAATTTTAGTTAATGTTTAACAAATCGTTACTAATGGAGCAGTTGCTATTGTTTGTGGAACAGCAAGTGCCAACTAGTACAAGTTTTAATAATGAAAAAGCAGCATCTAAGTAAAAGAAAAAACAAACGAGTCTTATAAGGCATGAAACGGCGGTGTAGAGAGTGAAAAATAAAAAAAATGATGAGATGAAGATATCACAAGTCCTGTTTTATTTGAATTCACATTCAAATTTGTTCACATCCTGATTTGTCCACATTCTCAAGTGGACATGGAAGAGTTCACCTTGCTGGTCTGATGTCCGACCTTTATCGTCGTTTAACTCTCGAGTTCATAGGCGAAGTTATGCGAATGATATTCAGAGCTTGTTTGGCGGTGAATGATTTATTTCCGTGGTTGGTCAAGCCACCTTAATATTCTGGTATCCTTGTCCATTCAAGAGCAATTAGATAGATATATTCACAATGTGCAGAGTTCATGTTAATAACTGATAATAATTAAGGGAGTAATTACTCAATTCTTCTGAAGCATAATAGATGTTTCATTCGTTCCCTATTTAAAGTGATAAACGATGGCATTCATACGAAAATTCTGCTCCTATTTCTGCCGATGTTGTTCGAATACTATATTGCCATTGATACATTCCTGGTAAGATTAAAATCTTTAACACATTAGTGTGCTTACTGTTCCGTTCTACTCAATTTACTGATTTTCCAGTAAATGCTAATAATGTACCAGACAATTGCTTTGCTTACATATTTTGGAATCTATTCTAAAACTGGGGCAAACACTGAAAACACCCTATGTTAATTAGTAATTAGGTAGGTGAGGTTAACAATGTAATTAAGAACATTTGATCAAAATAATCTGTTAACGTTTGTATTAAAGCTGCAAGTTGAAGAAATGTACCAAAGTAGAAAAAATTAAAGGATTGCGAAATTTCCGTACTCTTTTATCCTTAATACTATATTGGTCTTCGATATATAGAGTGGGTGTCAAGCTCTATTCGAGCAGATTATGTTGAAGATTATTGAGTGAATGTCTACTGTAGGTGCCAAATTTTCTTCAATGTCTGCATTTATTCACCTTTTCGAAATCGCTTATTTAAAATAATTGATTACAATTATTTTGATATCAAAAATAAACAATAATTTAAGTTGCACAATTTTATAAGTTTGAATGGGAACTCCCATTCAATTTTCATATTTAGAGTACGAAAAATAAATAAAAATATTTCGCTAACATATTTTGCTAATTTCTATATTCTCTTCTCCAAATTAAAATCGCTAGATTACCTGCATTAACTCTCACATGAATTTAAAAGAGCAAAAATTACATTCTTTTAAGGTATACAATTATTTTTGAAAATGAACTGTGAGAGTAAATTGATTTAAACATTTTTCATATTTTAGAAAAGAAATTCAAATCTTGAGAAGTCATGTCAACGATGCCAATGATTGGTAAGTAAATTAGAAATTTAGAAGAGTCCTCCATTTGCTTTTAGATAATTTATTTATTCATTCATATCAAAATAAATGAATACCTTAAAAGTGGGAGTGGAAAGGATATTGTAGTATCTACGCACGATGACTCGTAGGCCTTCCTCTGCTCTATCTGCCTAATTGTCAGTGGCTTATCAACGAACAAAAAAGGCGAAATTGGTCAACCGGATTATTGTACTTCATTCCCCTCTTCCCCACAATCCACATTGTCCTCCCTTAGTACTGACCCTATCGTCTTTCCTTCCAACTCCTTTTACTACACCTTCCTCCTTTCTCCTCTCATTCATTTTCAACTGCTCAATAAACTTCTTGCGCCACTTAGCTGTTGGGCTTCTCACTCGGGAAGTGTTATTGTATTCTGTTAACCTTAGGAAGTCACAAGTTTTAGGAGGGGATTTTTAGTTTACCTTGGTCTAGTTTTTAAAGTAACTATATTATTGAGTTTAGAGCTACTTTATTAGCAATCGCGTATGCCACCGGACTCAAGTGAAGTGTTTCTACTACGGACAGCTCATGCCACCATTCCCCTATGCATCTCCATCAAATACCGATGATATGCTCCAAGCCGCTGAGCGTTCAGGTCCTTTCCAACTCCACTTTGTGCAATCGCAGAAGGTTCTCCTAAATCTTCATTGTAATCAGTGGGTCCAATCGAATACTTTAATCCAGTTGTTTCCATAAAGTCTTTCTCCTCGCCTCTGTGACTCTCAGTATGTTGACCATGTCACTCAGATTTCTGTTATTAGGCTATATTATATATTATGTATATATATTAATATATTATGTATTACATATATATACTGTATGTCATTATATACCAAAACCCCTCTTCTATCTAGTACGTCCCTATTATCTCTAACTCCTTTTCTACAGGTTACCCCTCTATTCGGTGTCATATTCCATTCCTACCATACCAAATAAAATATAAATAGCCCTATGTAATGAGTGTTGCACTTCCGCCCTACTAATGGAACTTCTTGTCCACACTTGCTCCGCCTACTTCCTCTAGCAGAACAATGGTTATCCAATAACATTTAACTACCTAACGAAACACTTTTTAACTTATCAAAACCACATCCTGATAATGCAAATGACCATCGACGTCAACGGTATGGATAGTATTAGCAAAAGGCAAACATAACTAACTCGCAAACCTCCTATTCCGTAAATGCAGCTAATTCTTCATTTCTGATCCCTACAGATCCATAGGGGGCTATGTAGTATCCGCGCCCCCCTGACTCATATCCCTACTCAATTTCCGCCTGTATTACGCGCCTACTGAATTTTACCTCTAGTCTAAATGCTAATTCCTCATTGATGAACGAAAAATGCGAAATCGTTCATCCACCTTATTGTATCCCGTTCTGCCTCCTTGCAATCCGAATTGTCCTAGCTCAATACTGACGAATTCCTCTTTCCTTCCAATTCTTCTTACTACCCTCTCTTCCTTTCTGCCCTCATTTTTCCCCATTTATTTTATAAACCTGCTAGTCTTGTTAAAAAATGTTATTAACATGTTGGCCATAGGAATATCATTAGCTGTAGTAGGAAATATCAATTCTAATTTGGTCTGCCTCTCAAAGTACCTTTACTCTTGGGATTAGAGCGTATTTGATCCAAACTAAGCAAGAGGATAAGTGGAGAGCAAATACATACGATTAAATAGTCAATGCTAACCAAAGTTTTCTATTTTAAACGTTTATTATGATATTTTTTGCAAAAAATTAAGTAAATTTAAATATAACATTATCAGTTTTTAGGTTATTTTATTACGATGTATTTTTAGTGCCTATTCATTGCAATTTTATTCGAGCATTTTGTATTGTTTACTTTTATTTGTTCACGGTAAATATTTATTTAGAATAGAAAACTCACTTTTCTGTTACGTTTTGAATATCGCACTATCCCATGAATCATCCGATTTTCAACTGCTAAAACAAGAAAAATTGTCCCCAAATGTAGATGCTGTAAATAAAAAAGCGGTTTAGAGAAATCCAAAGTTAGAATTCGGTATTTAAATGGCACCAGGGATTCATTTATTTGATCGATCGGATGCCTTTGGTTTAACATTATATACTTGGTATTGCAACATAACAAACAAAGTAGACTTTCATTCAAATGGGTCATGCAAACGGACCTCACATTTTAGAAAAATAAATTAGATCAATTTATTTTTTAAGGTTCGTAATGCCTTAACATTCTAGAATATTCTCTTTTGATAATGTTCGGTTAGAGCAGTTCTTGCAAAGATTTCTTTCTTTTTCCTGAAAGCAGGAGATCCGGCAAGTCCTGATTAGTCCGTCTATGACGACTAATTAATGTGATCAAGGTAAACATCTCACAAGAAATTGTGCAGATTATCCCAAGGTTGTAGATCTTAGATCAAACCGGTTTATGATCCTAAATTAAGCGGAAACTAGTTTTTATCTGTCGATCAGTTTAGTGAATTAAGAATTTCACTGAAATAAAGAAATAACCTGATGTTGCTAGTATGTTAATCTAGAGAAAATTCTTTTAAAAAAATGAAAGGAAACGTACTTCAATGACAAAAAATACATTGTCAATCCAAAAAGGCAACTAATATCCAAAATGATGAAGAACACCAACACTTACAATTTGCCTATTTTATGCATATCGGTCGTTAAATAAGGAATTAGTAGAAGAAAAAAATGAAATATATTAGTATGAATTTTACGAAATATAAGGAATTAGGTTATTGTTTTCCCTTGGTCGATCTATTTTATTTGTTTCAAATCGCTGAACTCAGATCGAATGAAAAAGGTGTTGGAAGTTTTCTTTAAAACAAGGCAAAAGCTAAACATCTGCTACCTCTTACGAAAGAAATTTCTTTTGAATATTCAAATAAAAAAATTTAATCAAGTTCCCTCTATAGAAAGATAGTGGTATTAGAAAAAGGGCCATTGGTAGTGGATCGCTACTGTAGATGAGGAAATTAACCCTAAAATACCTCATTTTTTAGATTCTACGATCTTCATTGAAATGAATGAATCAAATACTTTTCTTGATAGATAAATGAAAAAACGTCAGTTCTGAAGGTAGTATGGAAGGGATGAGTCGGAGGTAAAAATAAAGATTTAGGAATTAGGTGTCAGTCTTGAAAATTTTTTCCTTTTAATAAATGAGGTAGATAATCTGAGCACAATTTGGGATGATCTGAATAAGAAAATTCATCATCTTCAAGCACAGATGGCGATATGTGAGGCTAAGACTAGTGATATTGTCAGTGCAACCATGAAATAAACTAAAGAAAAAAGACATAAACTGCATTTGAAATAAACGCTAAACTTCATAGCTGAATGATGTTCAAAAAACAAATTAAGAGTCATCTAATACAGTAGAGGTTTGAAAGTCAACTGTCAGACAGGGAGAAAATTCTAATGCAAGTTATTTAGACACGATTTATTGTGTAGATGTTATTCATTTGCATGTTATTTCTTTACTTCATTGACTTTTCAATTTCCTTTCACTCAACCATCCACCACCAGTTCACTCACCCATGAAGATGAAAATCTGGTTGAAAAAGTTTCACAAGCAGATATTTGGGTTGTTAGATTTAGCCTATAGTTTTTATCACTATAAATTTTTCAAATCCGATGAGTGAATTCTAGTAAGCTCTGCTATGGTAAAATCGCGTTAACGAGCATTCTTGACTATTTGGAGGAAAAATCATTTAAATGATGCCACCAATCATTCTAACTAATTAACTTTTGAATAAGCAATAAAAACAAATTTATTTAGAAATTCAAAAAACATCATTAAATTGGAATTTCTGAAAATAAAAATGAGAAACTTAACTCCAAACATCAAATGAAGTAGGACCCTTTTGATAAGTGGACTTTATTCCCAACTTCTTTTCCATCACCAACTTATTGCCCTATTTACCCGAGTTCGGTTGTTTTTACACGAAAAAATTACCAAAGATTATAATAAATGTTACATGCAAAGATATCATTGCTATTGGCAATTTTTTCTATGAAGATTACAAAGTTATATTAGAAGCCTCTTTTTAGATAGTCAACATCATAAATTCAGACCAGCTATGAGCCAAAAAAGGAGAATTTTTACTCAAAGTAAAGTGTACTGAATTTAACCGCATTCAAGTGATTCGTTTTTTTGTATAGTCCAAATTTCTAAAATGCCCACGGCATTATATTAGCGAAATTAATGACTAATTTAATGAAAGATTTTATGCCGAAATTTGACCAAAAGAATGAATTCTGAAAATTAATCTAAACAATGTTTAAACATGTCAGTATTTTGAAGCTTTGCCTGTGTTGTTGCTTTTACAAAGTTGCCACCACTCATATCCCATTAAGAAAAAATGAAAGGACACGTAGCTTGAACTATTTTTTCTTTAGAAAATTAATTTGTTCAGGTAGAATTGGGTGTGTGATATATTATTGGCTGTCTGATTAGCCAATAATTGCATCGATGACTGCTTCAGTGCCGATTATAAACGCTCGAGTTTGAGCCTAAAAATTCAATAATCGATAATACAATGCACGCAGAATGAAATTTATGAGTTTTGATCAAGTGGACTGATAATATTCCATTTGATTTACTAGGGCAGTCTTAACTCATCTCCTGAAAAATATTTTCGATCTTCATCACTTTAAAATGCGATCCATTCTTGGTGTAATTATAAAATAGGAACAGGACAGGGAGATGGATAGTGGTTAATATAAAATTTGTTAGGGAGAAAAAGGAGCAAGATCGGATGGTTTAACTCTGAAATGTTAAGATTTCTGTAAGGCTTAAATTGTGATTAAAAGGTTTACCTTTCTAAGACAGTTGGAGGCGATCACTTCAACTCAAGCTTAGTTTGAAGATTATTGGATTAAAAATGACAAAATATGCATTTTTGTAGTCAAATTTAATGATTGCATCTATCCAATTTTCTTTACTCTTTAAAATTTTTAGTGGTTTGATCAATTATTCAATTATCTTATTTTCTGCGGAAACTGCTTACCCAGAAACTCATTTATTCTGATATTTAAATTGGGAAATCTTCCATTTTTGCGTTTCAGATTTTAGGTTATTATTTCCCGAAAGTTTCGTTCATATTATGATGTCAAAATAGGTATTAAAGCGGATTTTTATAAGATATATAGTATTTTGAAGTATTCTTGGGGCGGAATTGACAGAAATGCCAAGTGAGGTCTTTTATAACATATTAGCCAATGTTTCACTAGTAGTGGTATTCGGATTAACACAGCGCGCAAACCAATGTAACAGACATCTCGTTGACTGAATAGCACAAGGAATATATTGGATGGAACACCGATACTCTCAGGATGAGTGTATAAGGCAAGGTTACACGCTGGGATTTGTTGATAATATTTCATACATAGAAGTCGGGAGGCAGTCACTTACGGTCTTAAAGGCAAGTTGAAAGGGACTATATATGGTAAGCTATGTGCGCGGAGATGGACACTACGTGGGAGATTGGATAAATGGGCAAGAGATTAACGTTGAATAGGGAAAGACGTCACACGTGGTGTAGTGGAATTACACGTAGGATTTGCATAGCAGAATTTAATATGTAGAAATAATTGTAACTGCACAGGTAATACGAATATGTGGTAGTGGGGTGAATGGGTCATCAGATGAGGCACAGCATGGAGTCGGTATAACTCTAAGATAAATGCGATTAGGTTCGTAATAAATTATTGGCTTTAAATCACTACCGATGGGATAAATTTTCAAAAATTTGACTGCTTGTTTTAATGCACAACTATACTGTGCGGTGGATAGTAAATAATTTGGCACTTAATGAAAAACAATAAAATTTATGGCCATATATAATGTGTTATAAATTTTCCTGAGAGATACACTGGTGCTTTTTATTAGGGAAAATAAAATAGAAATAAGGGTCGTTACCAAGTAGTCAGTCGAATTCCCATTTTCGCACCATTGACAAACTAATAAACCGTATAAATATCCACTTTGGCGCCAGTAGCGATCATGCTTTTTCTGAAAGCGAAAATATACCAATAATGAGAGAGAATAATCAAATCGGTGGCAACTGACCAATATCTTGCGACTGGAGGGGAATAGTGGAGAATGGAAAACATGAATTTTCTGACACTGGAAAGCATGTTTATCTCAATCTAGTAATAATATTTTTTGAACAATAATTTCAAACAAATCTTTGCATCTTGAAACAATGGTAGTGAAATATGATTCAAACATCTTAGAATAACCCTTAGCATAATTGCTAGACAAGTCCAATTCCCCACTATTGAACAATCATGTATAATTTGTTATAATTATATTATTAAAAAAGCAGAGTGATGCAGAAAAAACTTAAAATATTTAATTTCCAATAGCATCTGAAATCGGTTTACATTAAATACAGTATTTGATGAAGAGGAGAGGTGAGACGATGCCGAAGGTAAAGTCAAGTTATCAGAGTTTTGCGTCGTTTGGATTCGAGTTACACATTATTTACTTAACGGCTAGTTCACGTACAAAATTCAAATATCATGATTTACTCTGCACTACTGTGCAAATTCTTGCTACGATATCAAGTCCATATTTATGGATTGGTTAATTTTCAGTGGTTTTTCTTGCCAATTCAATTTATTTTTATCCAATGCGTAAGGAAATAATGAACTCGCATGATAGTAAGCATCATACACTGTCTAAATATAATGGAATTTGAAGTGTCAAGTACGTAATGTAATTAAATGGATCACATCGCATATGTGGATTGAAAAAGTGAATGTATGTAGCTTTAAGTATGGCATTTATAAAGTGCAGCGGGAGTGAGATTTGAGGATCTGAGTTACGAAATCAAAGCTAAATGTGAAATTGAATTTGCAACCTCCACCTTTTGAGTTTAAGATCTTTACCATTTAGGATATTCGGAAGCAATTTAGCTTTTCTTTGGATGAAATCAGATGATACTTGTTTGCTTTTTGTATCATCCTAATCCAATTTTTGAGAACTAATAGCAAGTAAATATGTATCCGGATCTAATGAAGCTTTAGATCTACTGTGGCAACACGTCTTTTAGTTACGGAGCTATTAGTACATTTATACAGAATAATTTCACTGTTACTCCTGGCAAAACAAAAATTAAAATTTTGGTAAGATTGAAAAATAATGGTCCAAAACGAAAGAAGAGAAGCATAAGCTTATCACATTTAAAGTCCGAATTGGTTAAATTGTCCCCTTCTTAAATGATTATTAGAAGATCTGACGTCAAAATGTCTAACCCTTATTTTTTTAATTTCCGCTGGAACGTTTGAGAGCAAATTCAGTAAATGTCCATTTCACTATGAAATGATGATATTTTGAGTAACAAAAGCTTCACTGATATCAAAAGAGATATAAAAGAGAGAAACATGAAAGGTGCAATTTTAGAAAGAGGACGTTGTCATAATTTTCAATGGGCCTTTATTCCACAAAGAGAAGCACTCAGGGAATTATAAAGGTCAAACTGTTTAAATTAGTACTGCTTCCGTAAACACTTTTGTCTTGAAATTTTGAATAAATCTATTAGACATTACAATAGGTGCACTGAATTGATGTTTAATCAACCGCGCTCGCGTAAATCTTTCTGAGCAAATTTTTAAGCCCAATTGAACTAATCGAAGTTTGGGTGAAATAATATAGTAAGTCTCTTCAGAAAGAAAAAAAATGCACCAAACTTCGGTTTCTACAAGTGTCAAATTTGACTTTCGGATATGCATTGTTCTAACTATCTATATTGTTGAATTATCGCGTATTCCATGGAAAGTTTTCAATATTTTTCTCTGATGCTAGAAAAAATATGACTGTCTGATTATGACAATATGTAGATTATTGATAGTCCAGTTCATAAGATATATGGGTTGAAAATTTCTTTCGAGTGTACCGAAATAACTTGAGTAGGATTCCATACAGTAATGAATTCGATTAAGATCTTGCCTTCATACAATCATTCTAAGCATTCTTTTAAACTTAATTGACTTGAGCCAGGTTTCCTTAATATAATTTTATGCCCAGAGGTGGCTAAATTTGCAGTTGAAGATAAACAGTATGTCTCTTTAGAATAAAAATATACTAAGTTTCGGATTCTCCAAGTGTCAAATTTGACTCTCCGATATTTGCTGCTTTTGCAAACTTACTATTACATTACTGCACACTCTATGAGTAGTTTCGAATGCGTTTCACTGATACTAGAAGATAGACGTCACTCCGTTTAGAAGAACAAGTAGGAATAAGCCACCAAACATGTTACAACTGAGTAAGTAGACCAACTTATGGAAAAGCACATAAGACGTACATATAACAGTAAACTATGCTAAAATTAATAAATTAATTATTCAAGTAAACTAAAACTCTTAATTTATTCTCTTCTTCTATTAAAATCTTTACCTAATGACGTTTCTTTGCTCCATTTTTGAAGACTTTTTTGTGATCACTACTTTCAAAATTTTCTACGGGTAATAACATTTAAAATGTCAAAAATTTTGAATTTCTAAAACTAGATCAACAGTTGTTTTTAAAAATGATTAATGTAATTGTGTTTTAGTGTGGGAATGCTTGCTTATAATAGGCAAAATTGATCATTCTCCTCCGAAACATGGTTCACTTTTATATCATTTTACTAGAACAAACATCATTACAAATCATTTTTTCAGTAATTTTAAGTAATCCAACTAAAGTTTGAGTTCAATATATCCGAAAGGCAAGAAAAGAGAAGGGGGAGAAAGTAACGCATCTGGAGACCTTGGAACCGGTCGAAGAAATGGAAATAGGGATAGATGTGAAAAAATTCACTTCTGTAGAAAGCTCCATCTGCCGTGTTAAACTATCAAAAACTGGTGATGAAGAAACTATGCAGCTCATTGGAATGCTCCTGCAGTGATAAGACAGTGTCTTCATTATATATCACTCGATACGTCTAATGGACTTTGTAAATTAAAATAGTTAATTAATTACATGCTGACGAAAAGCTGGAAGTAAATGGTTTCCGTATTTTGAAAATTGTTGAGGTAGATGAGAATCTAACTTATTTGTTGACTTAAATATCTAATGAATATATCTGTCTGTGGTCGTCTACTGCTGCCGTTCGAGCCTTTTTTTCCTCCGGTGAATCCAAACGCCTCTCAGAGGGCAGTCATTTGTGTTCAAAGCTTTCCAAGTGCTAACAACACCTAACTTGATCGGGAGAAGTCGCTTTAGAGTCTCTCTGATGAGACGATTATCACTCATCTTAGTAAACAGAATTCGCGAGTGCGGTTGGCCATTTCCATCAACGAATGTACGTCAAAGACCATTTTTCACGGCCTTTAAGTTGTTAGTCGGGCGCTGTGACCGTTGCTCCGCCAGCAAACTTGAGGTTCAAGAATTTCTAGCTACTAGGGACTGAAAATATTTATGACTTTTTATTACAGCGCTAAACAATTCATGCGATTAAAATACAATAAAAACAAAACCTTCAATATCCACAATATTAAATGGAAAGTGTATCTATGTAAGTCAAATGTCATACTATGTAGGGAAGTTTGCATGAAAATTGGAAAAAATTGATCAAGATAGCATAGTAATACGTTAGTAGTAGTTACTAATTATATCGATTCGTTTTCTCAATACTTTTTGTCCAAGTTGAAAGGGAGGATAAATTTCAGTTAAAATTATTTGAAACTGATACAGATTTGGAACCGTTAAAACTCGGAAAGAGAAGTGAAAAACATATAGTACAAACGGAGACACTTTAATTAAAATACTCTCCTTATATGCAAATTAGATTACTAATAGCCTGCTGGTCAAGCATCGGGGAACTTTGTTATCAAAGTCGAGCTCATAGGAATAGCAAATAGAAAATCTATCGCTCTGTATTACAACAGTTTCATGACACCGATCTGGATGTCATCCGCACGAAATCCATTGCATACTGGCCTGAAATTAATAAGGATATCGAAGCAGTTGTCTAAAGTTGAAGGTAAGCTTCCGCGCATCAGGAACTATTCATAGATTTAAAGTTGCACCTTCATGCTTACTCATAAATTTAGGTTTTGTTGGACCTATCAATGGTCCCATATCATGTCTTGATAGATTAGTACTGAAAATGCCTATACATCAAACTCCACCACAACTACCAGGTTGATCCGTACGTTCGCCAAGACTTTTTGCCAAGGTTGTAATATCACCCACGTCTACTCTCCACCATACCATCCTCAACCAAATGGTCAGGTAGAGAAAGTTGTTAACGTTCTGAATCGGGCACTTTATAAGTCATATGAGAAGGAGATAATTGAAGAGATTCTCTATGCGTTCCTTTTAATAAAAAACGCATATGGACGAAAACCTAGGACGATCCACAATGTCCAAATTCCAGAGAACTTAAATTTCCCTATTTCATCTAAAGGCACCATGAAAGCTCCTAAGACTGACACAACAGTTTACGTGGGGATTCATCAGTTGAATAGCACAGAGCTCGACGAGACAGCACGCCATATTAAATGGAAGTCGGTGACCAGGGTTTGTACGTCATCGAAAACATCTCCGTCCCCAGTAGGCAGCAAAATCATAGGAATCGGAAATGATTCCTCTGGATATCAATTTGGGTGTTTATGGCCTTCCACCACTTGGAAATAATGGACATCAAGAGATTTAACCAAGGAAATCAACAAAAATTCCAGGAAACTACCTAAAGGATTCCGGGTGGATTTAGCATTAAAAAATTATGATAGAAATATTTCACTGGGAGATGTTGGATAAATTGGAATGCTTTAATCCAACAGAAATTAAAGGATCAACTTGACATTTTTAAAATCTCATTTTTAATTATTTACTAAATTTACATAAGTATTCAAATGCTCTAAAACAGTGGGCAAAAGTACGGCAGTTTTCTTAGGTCCATGTTATTATTGAGAAATGGTAGAATGTGGGTTTCTCACAACAATGGCTCTAGGATAACCCCCTCTATTCAAGTGAAGTGTCGTTAACATTTTCTTTAATGAACTGTACTGCAAATCTCTACTAAAATCCATAAATACCCTTGCACGTCATTGAAATGCCTCATGCTCAAATAATTCCCATTTTAGAAGCGAAAATAAACAGAAAATTTGAACGGGGAAGATTTGATTAATTCTCAGCCCTACAGACCAAATATGCGCACAAATAGATGTAAAACAGGCAAAAAGGGAACAACTTCGCAGTTGCTGATATGCTGGATAGTCAGACTGATCGTTCGATGGATTAATGGAGGATTACTTCTTACATTGTAGCTATTTATATTATTGTACTAGTTTGGCTTTATCCAAATCTACACTTAAAATTAAGTTTCTATACTTGTTTTATTCAGGTATGAAACCATCACTTTTGGATTGACTGTTAAAATCTAGCTAATATTCTCCTTCTTGAATAAGCAGATTAATGGATTATTATTCTTTGAAATATGTTCAGAGTGCTGTAATGAGATTCAATAAGAAGATGTGCACCGATGGTCCAATGAGACCACAAGACTGTGTTCATCCGTGCACACCAAGTGATGCAAATGAACGGCCACACTGATTATTTCCAGCCAGTGGGATTTCAACTATTTAGAAACCGATATCCCATCTCAGAAGAAGATAAAACGCAAGTTCGCATTGTCATTGAGAAAAATTTTACAGTTCGATACAAACTGTACATAGCTTGACGTAATTTGTAATAGTTGATGCAAACAATATAAGGATTGATCTTTATTTTAATAGTAGTGAGAAGAAAGCATAAAACAAATATGAATTTCGTCGAAGGAAAATATTTTATAAGTGTATATAATCATAAAGCCGCTCCTTCCTTTTAGAACTTCTTCTTCAAGTTCGCTTGAAGTTATTTCGCTGGTTTCGTATTCCTTCCTGGCGATTTATCTCTTTTTCAGGTGATTAAGCAGCTTCTGTCTGCCTCTTCTTCTTACTGGTAATTCAATCAGGAATTTTCCACTAAGTATTGGATGAGCAGCAGTCCAGAAGTTTAAAAGGACAGCATTCAGCTTTTCTGTCATAGCTCCGTCCCTTTTTTGTAATAGATGTTCTTTTTCTTTCTCTTGATTCGGAGCTTTCGCTTCTGATGCCCAGTCAAACCAAAAACTTTCATGATGTCTTGATAGATTTGTTTTTTTCATATCTTAGTTCAAGTCTTCTGTATAGTTCTTGATATTTTATGACCCAAGAAACTTTAGGATATGAGAACTGAGAAGACTTTTCATAAAAATCCAAAAGCGACCTCTTTCTCATTGAAGTTTGACCGTGAAATAAACCAGAGGAATCCTCTGAGCTAGGTTTCCACACACCAACGCTCTGTGATAGCGTAATTTAAAAAATTTTCCTTCTCGCAGTCTGGAGGAAGGGCTTTGGCCTATTGATGACAGACTCATTATTACGTTTTGAGGGAAAATCGAACTGGAGGTTTGACACCACAGTGATATCGATAATTCTTGCTTTTACATTGATTGATGATTGTTATCAGTGTGGACTTAAGCATTTAATTAAACGCAAATAGCACATCAAAGAGCTTGCTTATGATTGATACATCACGTGTTCGATAAATGAAGTGGCTCTTTTATTTAATCCTAAGAACCTTTTAAGTGGAAAGTTTCTTATAGTATACACCTTATAAAATTGAAATGGAATTATTTCTTTTCTGCCAAAATAGAAATGACAGAGTTTAAGTCCACTGCTATAAAATTAAAATATTTTCTTATGCTTGATAGCTATAATAAAAAATAGGAATATCATCTTAAATAACGTTGAAATTGGAAGCTCCTAACCTCAGAGACCTAACCTGAAGGATTTCCCAGGAGACATGTACTTTCGTGAATTTATTCTAAGGCCAACTAGGCTCCTCGTCCATCATTTTGCATTAGCCAATCACTAACGTTAAAAAGAGAAGGCCAGAAGGTGGTATCTGATTGGTTCTCCTCCCCCGCTCCTGCTAAACCGACTCAGCCAATCAAACTGACGAAAGAAATGTAAGTTGGCATTAACCTAGTCCTTCTCCCTATGCGGCGAAAAAGAGACTTAGGAGAGGGTGAGAAGAACGTGGACATTTTAGGACGAACCACATACAGAGCTTCAGTCCACCAGGTTTCGTGAATTCTGCATCCGGATAAGAAGAACAGCAGGGTTATCTGCGCCAAAATCAGAGCATATTATGTACTTCTGGTTGTCTGTACCATTGTACTAATTGCCATTGTAACCGTAGCAAAATCTTGGGTAAGCCATATTTTGATATTGTTCTCGGCAACTTTGAATATATTTTTTCCCGATTCAAATATGTAACAAATTTTCCACTAGTCTCTCTTATGATACTAGAAAAAAACACTCAAAACTTACCAAAATCACAGAAACTCAAATATGTATCTACAGAATAGATTGGCATGCAAAAAGCACATTTTATTTGCATATTTTCATATTTGTTTTTGAGGAAACTTAATGGCACATCTATTAATTACATTGGCCTGGAGGTTTCGCTTACTTCCGGCTCTTGAAATAATAGTTGATAGTCTGAAGGGATAAAGCGGATAATAAAATTTGAACTAATTTTTAGAACCAGTGGGTACCTATGTCTGCAATTGCTAATCTGAAGGCTCATTTAATAGATGTAAAAATAATTTAAACATGTTAAAAAATTCATTCAAATTTGAGCTCTTTTCATTCCTTCCTTTTCGGCGCCACAGCATTTCATCTTGTCTTGTTGTTCGAAATAGTCTTTACATCCTAATTTTAATTCCACAGAATGCATACTCTGTTCAGTTTCTGTCATGCTTTTGCAGAGGGAACTGTTGAGATTATCTTTTAGTATTCAAATACATAAGCGAAGAAAGGACTAAGATTGGAGATTAACCTGCTGTAATGCTGAATCTCCTATTATGAACCCGTGTCACCTTCATTTTCATGCATAATTCTTCCCACCCTCCGTTGCTTATTAATTGAGAAAACTGTCCATGTGTAGGAAAGGGGTTGAATCTCCTATGTTACGCAATGCAATTTAAAATGAGCTCAAATAAGTAGAATAGAGCCTTAAGAAAAAATGTATCTTCCTTGATTGAGTCAATGACAATCATTATTATTTTAGCTTCATATATATTCCGGTAAAAAATTTAATTTTTCGATCAATAGAAAGCATTCAAGCTCAATTAGCATAAAAATACCCTTTACGGGGTGAGACAGGTTGAGTAGAAGGAGAGTAGAGTTAGAAACTTACTTCATTTACGCTTCCGATTCCTCAGTTTATCCACGTTTTACTTAATGGGAATAGTTCACTGTATCTTGTTTTAACATCCTAAAGTTCAAGGTTTCTGAGTTGAGTTTATATCAATGACGTTCAGAGCTCATTGATGAGTTAACGAAATTGAATAGTAGGTCATGCCGTCTCTGTTCATTTGTCTTAGCCAAGAGAAGGTTGATGTGATTTATTTTTTATCATTTATCTTATTTCTATTAATATTCTATTTAATAGAAAGATAAAGAACAATTTATCAAATAAATTTGTAATATTAAGTCGGGACGTAATCAATTTTTGATATTTGTTGAGTAACCGCATATTAAATTTATTAATAATTAAGGAGACATCATGGCCTTATATCAGTACAAATATGAGGCATATAACTATCAACATTATTACCTTGCAACATCCTTTTTAGCCTCCAAATTAAAATTTTGCAGTAGTTTTACGATTCATTTATTTAAAACATCTTAAGAATATCTGCTTATTCCAGTGGCCTCCTTACCAGGATAAGCTTTACCACAATATTCGTCACAATTTGCTCTTGCATAAATAGTAATAAATAAACCCTAAACCCGGTTAAGTTATCATTTTCAAATACCCTCTTTAAATAGAGGAAAGAAACTCGAATTCTGCTACTCCACTGGACGAGTTTTAATCGGCTCAATTAGATATGCCTTTCACTGGATTTGCTCCGATGCGTGTAAAACCCATGATTTCTAATTTCACAAAAGTGACCGAACTGGATACTATAGTTTCAGAATCGATATTTATGCTGTTTCAACGACTCAAGTGATGGATTAACGTTAGCCCAATTAAGATACACTGGGGTCTTGATTTATTCAATTGTAATTTGTTTCGTTTTTTTATTTTTCATAAATCACTTATTTTTGGTGCAAAATCTGACATCTTTGATGATAATTACATCATTATGCTTAATTTTAAGCTTTGATACCGAAATATAAAATCGATGTTTAAAACAGGCACGCAAGTACAAACGATTCTTGTTGACACTGACGATTGAAGATATGAAGATTTCCTGAAGTTTGCTTGTTTTATTTGTTGGTTCATTACTTCAAGATTAATGATTTTCCGTGATTTATTTTGTTTATAATAAGCCCTCTTAAAGTCGAACATTTCTTTTTTGTTAAGTGGGGCCTTTGGATTTCATTATTTTATTATTCCTTCATAAACTTTCTCATTTGAAAAATATTGTTCATGCATAGTCTTGTCCTTATTATGTACCTAGGTGCTGCAATAGTGATTAAGAGGATATAAGAGGATAGAGAATAAATGTAACAAGTTACTGCCTTTGTCTTTTTATTTCATTTTCGATGAAGTTTATTCAAAATTCTTTAAGTTGGGGCCAAATATTTTATGATTATTAAGCAATATTTTACTCGAATGACTATTTCATAACCAATAATAGTTTTTTTTCTTCTGCCGACCGTTTCTTGAAAACTTTTCAATAATTGTTGATTGATATTCCCGTTCTACAATTTCACTTTCTATTTTATTGTAGCAATCGGAAAAAGGGTTTATTTGGAAAGGTATGATCAAATATAATTATTTAAGGGAATCTGTGAGTTTATCTATTTCACAAATATATCATCAAAACAATTTTTACATATGATATATGTAAACTAATATAAGTAGGTGGATTTTGAAGCAGTTTATTAAAAATATCTACCTTAAATCCATTACCCTCATTTCCTATTTTCGCAATCTCCATTACTTTTAATGTTTCGTACTATAATATTGGAATTTCTTAAACTTTTAAAAATTGCGCACTGTCTGCTTACGTCGTGCGCTTTTCATGCTTATCTTCCCATTTTATTATTTTCAGTTTTTATTTATTTTGTCCCCCATTTTATTCACGTGCAGCGTTTATTTTACCCTTTCAGACGTCAAGCAAGAGTGATTTTAACCTGTTTTAATAAATAATTTCTACTGCTACATATTCAATGGAGGGATATATTTGTCCCAGTGATCGTCAATTGGCTCTCCGTGCTAGGTAAGTGATTGGTGTTAACCTATTTATTTCAAAAGAAACCCAAATGTTCACTAACTGCCCGGGTCATATAATTTAAAGACAGAGATATCTTTGGGAAAAATAGAAAGATGACGAAATTAAAGACAAAGTAGTTATTCAAATTACGCTAGCAATTTGTGAAGTTTGAAGCAATTTAATTTCAATTGAAATTTATAAATATAAGTAATAACTAAAAACTTTCTTATCAAAAGCAATTAGAAAGTAATGCTGTGGTCTTTTAGGAAGATGCGCAGAGTTGATTTTGCGAAAATAATTTTAAAATACCTGCTATATTTAATATGCAATTCATTAAATTTACTGCGGTCTCTCGGAACGAAATACCTATTCTTAATGGAAATTTTTGTACCGTTGGTCATATTCTGTCCTAGATATTTGCCTTCAATTTATGGACCATTTACCGAAATCTGGCAAGAAGACTTCTAAAAATACCCTCATTCCTGATTTTATTCCATTCATACTTTTAAATTCGGGTATTTTTGGAATGATAAAGGTGGTAATTAAGCGGAGGGAGATGGGTTTTTAGTAATCCCATGATTTTGGGCTAGAAGTTAAATATTTTGGACATCTTAGTTATCAGTAGGAAGCGTTCATTGTTATATGTCGTTACACATTCTCTGATTGAGAAGAAATCCTGCATTCTTGTGCATTTTGCGTCCAGTAATAGAGAGGTAAGCTGCAATAATATCTTAATCTTAGTTACCGCAATGTTAATTTATTAATTTGAATATATTTCTTGGCAGAGCTTTCCAGACCTACCTCAGTTTATGGCCAACAAAACAATAAACAATCTTTTGATCAAAACAAAGTAGGCTTACAAAGACTCCAAATGCTTTCAAAAGGCAGAGAGGGAGGCAAAATGTTTATTCCCTTGTACATTTTTCAACAGAATATGATTCTCTTATTAATGCAAATCTTATTATCTATTTCAAATTAATTCTGCTGTAATAAAATAGAAGTTTCAATTATTTAATCTTCAATGTTTAGTCTTAACTTTTATCTAGTTCAAAAGCTAATGATAAATTTGACATTTGACAATGGTAAACAAATAATTTAAAAACTTTGCCTGATCAAATGTCAGTTTTCGGCGAAAATTTTCTACTTTCTGATATTACTTTAAACGTTTGCATGAACAGGCCTCTCAGAGAAAGGAAATAAGTCAAATCACTTTTATAGAGGGAACGGTAAGAGGTAGTTTGGAAGCCACCACCAAATCATTGACTGAAATGTCGATGTATTACTGCTCACTAATACTATTCAATCTGCGGCATCTTCACAGGATAATTAGCTGTTACAGAGAATTTATGAAAGTTCGATTATTCCTTATTACATGAGGTTAAAGACTTTTACAATGTTTTAACATCTTACAGTCGGATGCTGACCTTAATATTTGCAGATTGGGGACTGGGTGGTCGACAGTTGCGCAGGCCAACCAAAGGCGAGTAAACACACGGTTTTCAAATGAAGAATTGGACCACATCTATAGAGTTCTACAGCGTAATGAATCCCTCAATGAGAGAGAGAACCGTCGAGTCGAGTAAGTAGCGCAAATTAAATATACTTACTTGGAACAAAGTATATTAATGTTGACCTGCAATCAATAGATCCATGCTACAGCGATTAGAAAATATGAAAATGGCCACAGTTCCACAGACTAAAACCACTTGCGGTCACTGTGGTCACGAATTTGGTATTCTTCTCAAGTCTTCTGCACATTGTGCTGATTGTGGACGCCTCGTCTGTTCGCGTTGTTCAGTGGAGTTTATAAAAGAGGTTACTGAGAAGCCAAAGCCAGTGCAGGACACATCGAATATTTCTCCCTCGAGATATCTTCCACCAGGTTCAACCGGAACTGTTGCTGCAGAAACTAAAACAAGTTCAGGAGTCCTTCAAAGACTTTGGCGATCACGACAAATGTCGGAGCAAAGAGAAGACGTCACTGATGGATCTGGACCACTGGATCAGTCTGCCTTCAATGGATCAGCTGGAGGTCGATCGAAGCATAAGTCGTTCTCGCTGGAACGAAGACAATCTCTATCTCGGATTTCACATTTATTCACTATTCCAAGATCTCTAACTCCCAGTACCACACTCACTCCGACTAGTAACCGCTACCATCTCTGCAAACTCTGTTGGGAAGCACGTGAAGTAAGTGAAATTCCTCTTTTTAAATTATTTGAAGTATTTAACGGAAGTCACACGATTTTTCGGACAACTTTATGACATAAATAATAAAACGGAAACGATAGGGAATAAGCTTTAAACATTTTTTCTTAATTTGGTGAGTTAGACCAAAGGTAGTCGTTAGTGGAGAGACACTTCCTATATTTCAAACCAAATTTTTATTAAATTTGAATAGAAGAAAAAACAAAACTGATTCTTTTAAAAAATCCTTAATGTACATAGGTATTATTCTGCAGTTTCTGTGACAGTTCTTAAAGGTATTTAAATTTCTGTCATTATCCATTACCAGCTTTGAACCTGAAGAACTCCCTTTCAAACCTCATAACATACCAAAAACCTGATATATTTTTGAATATTTGAATGTCTGAAGATCTTTCTAAAAATTTACTTTTCAATCGTCCTGTACTCGAGCGTTTCTAACTTTTTTGAATGGTAAGACACGTATGTCTGGGAATTTAAATATATATGTATAATTTAAATTAAATATTCAATTGCTTGACAGTTTTATAAAATATCGAATTTCTTCATAATATTTACCTATAATATTTACAAATAAATAATGCAGCTAAAATCTGGCTTTAATGTAAGGAAGATTATTATTTCTTTAAAAGTAACTGAAATTACTTACCTGGCCAACCAATTTAATGACATGGAAAATACAAATCCGAGTAACTTTTTAACATTTAGAAGCTGATCCACTCATATGATCCTCATTTCTTTCTTAAAATTTACTGAATCAACATATGTTTTAAGCATCCGACAAAAGTTATTTTATCTTTAATCAATTAATGTAAAAGCACTAAACCTTAGGATAAGTATTCGAATATTTGCAGTTATTAATAAAACAGCTGAGTGTGTTCGTAATATTTGCACTAAGAAAAAATACAGTTTTAAGATCTTCAGGCTCTAGTAAGGGTTATTTAAAATATTACGAATTTTGAAGTTCCAATTATACAGTCTATTATTCCCTTCTAAAGCATTAATGAAACTCGTCTAATGATTTCTCTTCGAAGGAAATGCATCTTTATAATCTATTAAGACAATCTTCTCTAATACTCTTTTCAATAATATCAATCTTATATATATATATATATATGTATTTTATATTTCAATATATATATATATATATAATATACAGTGATTAGTGTTGATTACTGCCAATTTGTACTTTTTTCATGTTTGCACATATTATGCAGCCATCAAGAGTAGACATCGCAAACATGTTCTGCATCTAACAAGGATCAATAAATCTTGCGGATGTGGCTAAATGCACTTATATTCAGTTCAATAAAATAACATACATTCTACTGCGCTGGATGATATAACAGAGGGGTTTGTTTATATCTAGTAATTGGGAAACAATTTAATAAATATACGATAAAACGTCTTTCAAGAAATTGAGTGAGAGTTTCGAAAGGAATTTTAGATAACTGAATTAAAAGCGTTTTACACTTGGTTCTTCATATTAAGTAATTTGAAGGAAATGTTCTCTTTTTCAATGCCTTTCTTAGAGTTGTGACAAATAAGAGTTGCTAGGATTTAGTAATTCCATTCTCTCTTTGATAAGATTTGGCAAAAGGTGATTTGTCCTTTTTGAACACTAACCACAGACCTTTACTCTTTCAGTTATTCAAATTTTCAGCTTAGTGATTATGAGACCGCTGTCGATTCCGTTTCATATTTTGGTTTAATATGAGTTTACATATTTAGAAGAGGCAGCATTTTAGTCATTATTCCTCATCCTGCATTGTTTTCTTCTAATCTGCAACTTTTACAGAAGATGGTACATCGAAGAAGATGTAAACCGAATCAGCCTTGACCATTTTATTTCAACCGTATAGAACATAGCTAACGATCAATCCATATAAGTAATGATTTATTCTATTACTTCTAAACGCACTTCCACATTTTCTCACAAGACATCAAATTGGCTTTATCAGAGTCAGAAATTCCATTAAAGAAGTGGTATGGGCATGGTGGTAGGTCGAGGCTGTGAGTGGCGGATGGAAATTGCCTCAAACCGTAAGTTTGCTCTCTCTTATTCATTTATGTTTCTTGAAACGTAATGGGAATTTTAGAGAAAGAGTAAGCAATTATCTTGAGCAAATGTAAGTTCTTGCCTCGCACTTGTAGATCTATTTCTCCTTAACTATGCGGATATTCGATAATTAATAATGATAGTGGGACAACTATCAGCAAGAATTACAGTTGGAAAGAGTGGTGGAAAATAGCCCATCTAAATGGTCACTTAGTTATTACCTCTGTTCTTTTTACCTTTGTTTTGTTGTATATTACAAACGTGCTCAGTAATTTGTGTCAATAATTTTGCTTCGAAAGCTATTTTTGATACAATGTATATTTGGTAAATAAATTGGTAGGCGTTTTTGAATTTGGAATATGGTCCAAACTTGTGGGAGTAGTGTTGCCATAAATTAAGGTGAAGGTTGATCTACATGAGAACATCACATTGAGACTGGTAACACTGAATAAATCCTGTTCAGAAACTATACTAACAAATAAAAATGCAACAGTTTAGGTTCGTTTATGTGATCGACGAAGTCATTTGTGATCATATTAATTATTCAAGTTGAAAGGAAAAATAAAGAGGTGTTTGTAGTATGGAAATGAAAGACTTTTGAAAGTAGAAGATTTTGCTCTTGCAATGTAAATTTTGTTCTTATGTCTGCATTTTATTTTGCGCAACCTGATCTGGTACAAGTAAAGTAGAATGGAATTTAATTAAGAACACTGCTTGGTGGAAATTCACTATTGATGTCAATTTACATGAGCAAATTACCGATCTCATTTATGTTTCCATGATCTCACATTTCATAAATCATTTCGAACTATTTTAATAGCAAAATATGAGTCACGTATGCTTTTTATTGCTATCATGTAAGATGGAATTTGTGGTTAGTATAAATTTTATCAACGCAGTAAATAGGATTCAAACGGTTATCAATAGTTGTCCATTGATTCGAATCTGATTTCGACTCCTTTTATGTTTGCAACAATCTGAAATGTCTAAGTTCTGGCTTCGAAAAACTGCAGGACCTGTCTTATTGCGCAATTGTTATTCTTTTTATTGACATAAGGCAGTGAATGTCGTACCAATTGATTTCGCATTTAATCATTTATGTGCGCATCATATTTAAAACATTTTATATAAAATCACACCTTTATTTTTAAGGTAAATTTATCAGGTCATTTTGAATTGAAAATTCTCCTTTAAAGAGCATTCGTCAATTTCCTTCATTAAGTAAAACATAAACTAGAGTTTAGTCAATTTAATTTTAACTTAAACTTAAAAAAAAGGCTTTAACGGATTCAAATTAGCCGTAAACGATATACTCGTCTAAAAGGTATAACGTAAAACCACAATGAATAGCTGAAAATTAAATTTAATTTGGTCACAGTTGTAGGAAACTGAAGATGTAAGTTACATTAGGGAAGTCTTGTATCAGTCAGGTTCATTTGATCATCTGAAATTTGGCTCTGTAGGGGCAAAAGAAGGGAAAGATTTTGAATTTCATAATTTTAAAAGATTCAGATAGAAGTCTAATCCCATCTACTTAACCATAAAGCACTTAGTCAGTGTAAGCAAAGAGTTTCCCGATACTAAATACAAAAAATCGAAAAATATTATATCATATAGTGGCAAAGTGCAATCAGTATTAAGAATCTTAATGAAACTAATTAAAAGGCACAAACTTGTTGGAGTTAGATAACAACCAACGGTTTGCAGCTAACAAATTACGACAACCAATTCGTAGCTGTTTGAGCAAGAGCTAACAACAATTGTGAAGCAGAGCACCAAGAGTTGAGTAGACCAAACATGTATTCAATGAAGCCACAATGAGTAACAGAGAGAGAGAGAGAGAGAGAAAAAGGGAGAGCAGCGCGCTGAGTAAGAGAGGAGATGAACAGGACGTGTAGGAATCCGCACTGAACCGTGTGTGTCTGGAAAAACAAGGGTAGCTTTATATGAGTCACTTGGGTAAGGCCACGCCAGAGCATGAGCGCAGATGTGCTTTTATATGCGAAGCGAGGCGGTTATAGAAAAGAGGGGAAATCGATGGACGCGTTTAGACATGTCAGACAGGGGTTATGCGTCATAGGGACATAAATGAGGACGCTCCAACTTCGTGTGCGGAAAAGCTGAGGTATTATCGTGGAGAATGCGAATGAAAGGTAATTCTGGAAAATGCACAGAGGGTTATCCTTCAAACTTTTATGTTCAGGTATGGAAGCGAACTGGCGCTTGGTTCCACCAAGATTTTCCCAAAAGCGGTCTTCATAGCAGCTGTCCTTCAAGTCCATTGAATTCTAGATCCGTCACAACTGTGGATGGATGGACCAGTCTTCTCGCTCGAGGTCCCATAGAATCATCTTCAACTGGTGGGGCTGCTCTAGGGAGTGATGATGACTGGACTCGTATCGAAAGTGAGTCCAATTTTTCTTGAAATAAGAAACGTTGTTATGATGATATAAGATTGTATAATATTTTGAAGAAGGGTTGTGACCAATTAAACCATCGTCTTGAAGCAAGCATAAACTGAAGTTTGTAGCAAATGCTCATCTGATAAGACTAATATTAAAGATATATTAGGTTGCTTGTTATCATTATTCATCCCAAAATCAGTGTTTAGGTCATAAATACTCAGTTAAATTATACATATGAATTCAAACCTTTAGTTTTGAAAGATAGATTACAAGTGGATTTAGAACCTGAATATCGGCATATCTCTGGTTTAACAAAACAAAGGAAACAAATGTAAAATAGCATTTCAGTACAAGTAAAGGTGCAGTTTATAGCACTATGCCCAATTGAATCAAATTTTTCCAAGTAAGCGAAAATAAAGCCTTAGAATCTTTGTAAATTAGTGGATTTTAGTGCAATTTCTATTGCCTTAAAGTATAACGTATTTCATATTTTTTAAAAGAATAGCATCAAAGAATTAAATTTGTCGACAAAAGTGAAATGATAGGCCTTATGTTTGTTAAATAATTGACAAATATTGTGCAATTTAATTACATTATTAAATAACTGAAGTTTGGAAAATTAAAACAAGCATTCTTTTTCAATTTCAGAGCGACCTGCAGAAACGGGTCATTCCAGTGAAGGAACAGGTGGCCATAGCGGACTTAATGGTAAGATCTATTTGCCAAGTATTTAAATTAGTATCAGATGCTAATTGTATTTCATACAATGGCTTTTAATTTGATTCGCAGACTAACGTATCAACCGATCTGCTTGACTGACGAAGCATTTTAAATATAGAAAATGATTAATACTAGACACAAATTAACTACCTCAGAAAGACTAGGATTTCAGGGGATGATTTATGTACGCATGCTTACATATTTATTATTTTATTTTTGCAATAACGTTCATTTTTTGTTACAAAATCTCTCAAACGGACAGCATATCCAAGAGTAGGGCCTGTCTGCAGCATAAGTTTTCGAATGTAATTGCATTTGGGAAGCTTTTGCAAAGCTATGTGATATTGTTTTCAAAACTTTTTTAATTATTTTGGAAAGCAAAACTGTTAAATTTTAAATTTACTGAAAAGATTAGTTTTTTTAGAAAGAAATGGAGTAAAATGAAAAACAATAGATCATTAAATATGCACAAATAAGTACGATGAAGAGAAACTCATTTTTACATAAGAAATGCATGCAAAGTGAAACATAATTTCAGAAGAATTAATTTTATAGAATCGACCAATACAAGTTTCACTTCCAATTTTGAAATATTGGATAGGATTTGAATTGGCGAAATGGCAAAATAACCTCTAGTTAGGGGTGAAATAAGAGGTTAAATAAGAATATATAATAAATGGGGATGTGAGGAGTATTTATTTATTTGAAATTCAAATATGTAGAAATGTCTTCATTTACATAAGGTGTATAATTCAGTTTGTAATAACCAAGGTCCCAGAGCTTAATACCGATGTTTGATTCCTGTGTTTTTGGATGAGCTCATCTCGGCCGTATTAAGAGTATGTCAGCCAGTTGTTTTAATTTAATGGTTGATCATGCTACTTAGATACTTTCACATATTCTACAGACATGCACAGATAGATCAGATTAGCAAGAGTAGACTGATTACGCTTGTTTTGCATCCAGAGCTTTAATCGATCTGGCTGAAATGCGCTATTTCTTAAGGTTATTACTCTATTTAATTCAGATACAGATTATTTTAAAGACTTGTTTTAGGGCTTAGCAGTTATCTTATGAAATCTTATAGAGCGTTCCTAGAGGAATTCTATCTAAAACATTTCCAAAGCAATAAACTAGTAAACGATAGAACTTCTACGCAAAAATTATTTTTACAGGATGTCCATAA
This sequence comes from Hymenolepis diminuta, assembly GCA_900708905.1. NCBI lineage: Eukaryota > Metazoa > Platyhelminthes > Cestoda > Cyclophyllidea > Hymenolepididae > Hymenolepis > Hymenolepis diminuta. The sequence continues at coordinate 785,931 of CAADRB010000034.1, read as the reverse complement.
GCCATCTTTTTTCGGTAGGGGGATAAAGTGAGTCACCCATAAAAAGTGACAATTCCTCATTCACTGGAGCGTAAATTAGCATTTTATGATGGCTAAAGTTGCAATACCCATTTGGTCATTTATTTACGAACGAACTAATTTGCGGACGGGAGGAAAATCCGAATTTTTCCTTGGGGGTAAAAAATCATTCCCTTCATCAGAATTTTAACCGAATTTTAAATTTCACTAGGGCATGGGTTGAGGCAAAATTTGAAAAAAATAGATGAAATTATTTCATTTTTTGTTTACTTAAGATACATTTCTTATTTTTTTTCTTTACAAAAATTTGATGTAGCCAATGCAGAGAAAATCTCTAAATTCTTGTTTAAAAAGAAAAATATTTGAGCAATTAAATCATTTTTATATTTCTTATTTTTGTCGTTGGTTTAATTACCAGTGCCTTTATTCACATCATCGTATTGAAAGCGCTTAAAATAGATTGGCGTTTTATTTGGAAAAAATTGTTGATATTTGAAATAATGATTTCGTAGGGCCTAGTATGCACAATTTAATATTACCAGCGTAATTGCTCTTCGACAGGCAAAAGTTTTGCCGCTTTTATTCATAGCAATATAAAATTATGCATCTTTAAGTATAGAAGATTAAGTAAACAAATAGAACAGCAAAACCATTGGAACGGTATTAGCGGGAGCACTGAATAAAGTCTGACATCTACAGCACAGTGTTTTGAATTCATCAGATTGTACACATTTTTATCTAATATACGGTTCACCGTACCACACTCGGATATCCCAAAGTTCAAGTTTCAGAATCTGTGTCCTTGGTTCCTGACTGACGTTTTGAGCTTGCTAACCAGTAGATTAAACTGAGCATGCTGATGATTTTTTGTATCATCTTCTAGCCTAGTGCATTTATAGGAGAGAAGCAAATATGACTTTAGCATAACACAGCTCATTAAATTTTTGCTATGTATGAACAAATGATGAAAACGTTATATTTGTCCAGATAACTTTAATTCCTCTAAACTATTTTGTGTTCAACTTGAGTGGACATAGTTTACGGAGCTCTTGTGACTTGAAATTTTATCTATCTCACCTTTGCTATGCTAAAGCTGCAAACTGCAAAATGCCATATAAAATCACTTTTCTTCTCAACTACCAAAACAAAGAATTGATTTAATAATACCACTCAATAAGTGCAGACAAGCATATAATGCGATCCAGGAAACGAATCCTGAAGTTTGAATTTTGAAGTATAAATTGCCAATTTGATAAATATTGTACAACCTGAAGACAAAAAACCGTATAACGCAAGACATTTTGATGCCTTGACGTTGTCCTCTGTATCTTTTGATCCACTACCATTTAATGCCAGTTGTCTCTCACAACCCAAAACTGGAAAAAATTTTGTATTACTTTGCGTGATAATAATACTTCCTCTGTGGTATTTTCCTTCCTTCCACCTCTGAGAATCCATTATTTTAAGTCAGCCTTAAGTGATAATTATTACTGAATTAGTCACTATGAATCCCATTTAAGTAATTTCATTTTAAACGAGTTCCCAAATAAAACTCATAAGTACTCATATTTCTATTTTATTTACTTCTTGGCAATCTCCTCTTCTATTTATTTAGGCTTTCCATTTCTCCATCCACTTATCCATTTAATATTCCCCGAAACACTAATTTGCAGTGAAATACCTTTCACTTACTACCTATAGAATGCTCAACTCGGAACATCTGAATGCGTTTTAATGTCAAGTTCTGTCTTTTTCGGATTTAATCCTAGATATTTTGAACAGTTTTAAAAGTAACGGTAAGATAATTTAGGATTTTCCGAATTACAACTTCAAATCCCAATAAGTTTATTCGAATGGTTGCGTAATCGTAGGTAAAACTGGCTGTTTAATTGAATTATTATGCAAACGTTATTACATAACGGCAGCAATAATTTTGTTAATAAATATTAGTTATAAAGATGCTATTTCTAGACTTCATTGATAACCCAATTACTAAGCAAGATTTTCTAGTACTATTATATTGCTATTTCATTTTATTAGCCACAAGATATACAGCGGAGGGAATAGTCACTCGAAAGATCTCAAGAGAAGAGTCCGGCAGCCCACCAGACACAGTCGTCGCCAATTCAGGAAATAGTGGGGGCAGCTGTGCGAATGCCCTCACAGGAAGTCCTCTCAGTATCTTTGACAATTCATCATGGAGGTCATCATCAGACCAACAACAATCCTCACAAAACCTCTCCTCACCAACTAGTAAACTTAACCCCAAAATATCCAGTCCAGTTCATGAATCTCTTTCGCAAAATAGCTTCCAGACAATTGAACGATCACCTCAACGAGGAAGAGAGGCAAAGATTCAGAGTCTCTTTCCTGAAACTAAAATGGCTTTGGGACTTGGAGGTTCTAAGATCATTCCACCCACATTCACTCCACCCCCAGATTTGAAATTTAAAAAGGAACCGTCACCGTTTAGAAAAGTTGCGATTGCATTTGCAGAAGGTAAGGCAGTTTTTAATAATAATATATTCTATCGGTGGTAGGTTATGAATATTTAAGGTTTTGGGGAGCTTTGTTGGTGTGAGCTACGAAACTTGGTTTTTTTCTAATAGATGTCAGCGAATGACTTACAGTCTCTTAAATAAAGAATAAAACGACCGTTTTTAAACAAACATCAATCAGTGCGTTCTTATCAATAAGACAATTGAATTATATACTTCAAAAGAAATGGATCTGGTTCATTAAGAATTAATTTGTTTTCATGTAGACCATGATACTGGTGCGTTCAAGAATCAAGTAATATGATATTCCCATTATTTACAAACATATATAAAATAGCGCTAAATCCAGTCAGTATAGCTATTTTTGGCAGCCTAATGAATTAAGAATGAGAAATATCTCATTCGAAAATTAAGAGGATAAAACAGCCATACCCGAATTCCCAGACCAGAATTTGAGAGGAGGGTACTAAACCATTGCAAAAAATGAGGAAGAGATGGAAGTTAGATAGGTACTTTAATTTGGTAGAGAAGGAGATAAGCGCTGTCATAGAATAAGCCAAAAGGGGACAGCGTAAAGACAAAATTACGGTGCGCTGAAAAAAGCTTTGCGTCCTTTGTTTGTCTGATGAATAATCATAAAAAAGTCACAACGCACCTCAGTAAGTTTAAAAAATAAATGTGCAGCGTTTAAATGAGCACATCATTCTGGGTTATAGGAGAACTGTTTTATCTAGTTTGCAGTCACCTGGGTCTCGGACATTTCATAAGTCGTTCCATGTGACTTAATGTGAGGTGAACTTGGAATTTCTGTATTTACTATCCTTTTGTGTGGTAGCTCTGACCACAGACAGTCAGTTGGAATATTATTGTCGTAATGTTACTGATGTTACAAAGCACAAATCAAAGTTTATTTAGTATCATATTCTCTTATTAATCAAAATCAGTTTCTTGTTAAATGCTAACTTAAAATAAGTCATTTGACGTTGGCATTCAAAATAACTTAACTAAATACAGATACAATTATGGTTTAATTTTCTATGTATCTACGTTTTAGCTCCTCTTGGAATTCTCTACTTTTCTGCCACTCATGATGTTTCCAACTGCGAACTTCATATTCGCATACACAACGCCAAGGTAAATTGCATGTCTCTCGCAAGAATATTTATTATGCCCAAAATTATTGCCACCGCCCCACAATTAATAAGTAATAGGACACTTAATCATAATTATTTAGTAACGCAACATAGCAGCTGTGTGAATAATAATTCCATCAGATATTTGCTAAACTGTGTTGTATTAATCGGGTTTAAGTAGGTTACTTAACTATATAGCCTTATATGAGGAGATTGCACAAGACGACGTATTAGCTTTCTACTGAATGCCAACTTAGTTCTGTTGTCTAATTCTTTAGTTTTTTATATAACTCAGCACGTGTCTTTTAAGCTGCTCATCGATGACCCACCTTATCCGACTTCTGCTTACTAGATTTTGCTAAACTATTCGGCAGACTTCCCAGTTTTCTAGTTTGGATGCGTTTTCTCTAACAATATAAATATGACACTAAGGTTAGTAAACCTTAGGGGAATAGTTTAGCGAATTTTTCCTGTCTTACAACGCTACCTCAAAAGAGCCACAACCTCTTCCCCAGCAAAGACCTGAACAGTTAATTTGATACATGGAAATGTGTTCAGTTGATTTTTTTCGTTGAGGAACATGTGACAAAGACATCTCATTATCTGAATGTTCCGGATTATTGATCTTCAATTATTCTAATATAATTTTCGTCATTAACGCAATAACCTTAGAGTATGGTGACCTGTATATTCTTATTCCCTTTTTCGGTAAAAGAAATTGTCTTGAAAAAGTGAATTTAGCGAAGTGTAATGTTAAAATTTCTACATAATTTGGTGCCGTTTAATACTCTTTTAATAATAACTGGAGCAGATTTTGTACTAAGGAATATCTCATAGTCGAAACAACAGAATAAAATTTGACAAATTACACACATATTAGTTTAACTAAAATTTATACTTTCAGTTGAGTTCCAGGATGCTTAAAGCTTCGGTTTAAACTCTAGGAAGTGGATAAAAGTTCCTTTAAATTGCCTTATTCTTTACCCAGTTTTTTATTTCCTTCAGATAGTTTTATTATGACTCTTCCATCGACCTTTTCAAAAATCATACTTTCATTTTTCTAGTTAGAAAGCTGACCTCTTCTTCTTGTTTTATTTTTCCAAATATAGGTATTCTTCCATCTTTTCTATCTTTAGTTAGTGTAGATTTTAAAGCTCAGAGAGTAAAATACTTAGCGATTTTTCTGTTTTCCTGAGTTACCTACTTCTTCCAACTATGAGTTGGATAGATCCAGTTTATGTATGCCATATAAATTTCTGGTAATGCGTTTATTGGTCATATAGGATGAATTTAACATAGGTATTTCATCGTCTAAATCTTTTGATTATAGGTTTTCAGACGTTAATGACATATTATTTATCAAACAGATAATCTTAGAAAAAGGTGGCCTATATATTCTTATTCATTTTGTTTTGTAACAAAAAATAACTAAGGGCAGTTTTTCTTTTCTTTGACCTATGCTTTTAATTCCTACAAAACACTCTACTGTTTTGTACTCTGGAGCATAGTTTGTACCAAGTACAACGCTTTGGCATGCGCAAAGAAAAAATGGTCATGAAGTCGGCACTGATCATGAGAACCTAAATTTACTACTAGAGAATATATTAAATTCATGGTAACAGAGATAGCTTTACTACAAGAGATCAAAATCGCAGTGAAGAGTTGGGTACGGAAGTTAAAAGTCGAAATGCAAAAACCAGATACCTTTTGAACAACCACGTTCATACATGTACTATTTTAACTAAAGAAATCCCAACCAAATAATAACATTGGTCTGTAACCTGCAAGCATTAGTCAGCATGTTTCTCCGCTTACCTTGTGCTTTATCGATGATGCAATAGGAACGTGAGCTGCTAAGTACACGCTTTGTCTATTTCCCTCCCCTCTCTTTTTACTGAATTTGACCTGAGTACTTTATGTAGAGGTAGAAGGTTTGAAATGAGAACTGATATACTAGTAAACGTCTATGTACTAAGAGAAATGTTTAATTTTTACCTAGAACCTCATTGCAATGGATGCGAATGGCCTTTCTGACCCCTTCGTTGTATGCCAACTACTTCCAGCTGCAGGAAAGCGATTTAGAACTAGAACTATTCCACAGAATCTCAATCCTGTTTGGAATGAGACATTCACCTTCACCGATTTCGACAATCGAAAACTGGAAAAGAGAGTTCTAAGGTGCGTTGAATTCAATCTTATATTAATTTATTCGAGATCAAAACGCAATAACGTCCTCTCTTTAATTATGATCCAACTTCGCAACACAGAGAGCTCCATAATTTACCATATGTTCATAAAATTCTGAATCCGCTTTATTTAGGCTACTTTTTTACGGTAATTTGGCCCCCTTTATGTCTCCTTTATTTGCATATGAAGAATTGTAAACACAGTTCGTTTTATAGAATAATAGCTAGAAGGAAGAAGATGTCCATAAACATGGGCATTTAAATGGAGTAGTCACGTTTTACTTGAGGCTAATAAAAGGTCTCAAGAGGATATATCGTCAGAAATTAAATCATATGCATCTCCTACCTCTCCCCTAGAATTTGCTTCTCCATGTGATATGGGTTGAATATTTTCTTTTGCTCTTTGGAGATTCAAATTAAAAGAAAACGGAAAATAACTGAGAGATTGGTTGCCATCAAAACGGGGCAGAATTTGGTTAATGTCTTAAGTGCATGGTTGGCATTAAATTTACTACTAATTCTCAATCATTTTATTTTGAATTAAAGCTAATTGAGATATAAAATGATTTCAATTTATTTAATTAATGAAGAAGGGAAGAAAATGTGACATTTCTTTTTGAACGCCATTTCCTGCAATCAGGCATGGAATTTTTTGTATAATTGTTAATATTTTTTGCAAATTTGAAAATGACTAAATATTTATGGTATTTTAATCATGGAAAAGTCTATATATGAGAGATAGTGGGATAGTGCAGATAAGAAATTGTTGATGGTACAATCGGTTAAAAATATAATAACGTTTCGAGTGCCAAAATTTCGAAGTTCTAGATTCTAGATTCGAAGTATAATTCTGAAGAATACGGGTTATAATTTATGTCTTTAGTAAAAATAAGTGAACCTAAGAGGAGTTAGCTCTGTTGGTGTAGAAGAGGGAGTGTAATTGTACAAGTCTACTTATGAAACCCAGGATTCAGTAAAGACATCAGGGTGAAGCAGAGTTGAAAGGATAATGAGACGTCATTACACCTATGTGAACAGATAACTTTCCTAGACGTTTGAGTAGTACACTTGCAAACGTAATTTTGAAGATCATGACATTTTGTCAAATTGGGAATTAACATAGACAAAAAAATTGATTTTGGATCTTGATCAAGCCACTTTGGAGAATCTATCAATTCCGATATAGAAATAATACCTACTTTATACTAGCAAACATATTAGTAACGCAGAGGAACTCAATAAATTTTTACCATACTATTCGGTATGTTATTGATTAAATACAATTTTTGTTTTATTTTCTTGCCATATGATTAATTTTCAATACTAGCGACAAACTTTACATTAAGATATAATAATAAAAATGCAATAAAACATTTCACTAAAGATATATCAGATTTACTGACACCAGTTACATAGGAACAAAAAACAAAAAACCTGACTTGTCCGGCAAAATGCTGCATTTAGATAGATTGCAATTACATAATGCACATCCAGGTTCCTTTTACTTTTCAAATCAGGTTTGCCGTCCTGGATGAGGACATTTTTGGTGCCGATTGGTTGGGCGAATACCGACTAAGTCTTGGTGAATTGCTCCCTGATCGACTCTCTGAGTTTGCTGTGCCTTTGAATCCCAGAAAGCCAGTAAGTTGCAAGTCAAATAATAAGTCCGTTTGAAATATATTACTGATAATCTTGTTTGTTTTAAACATTGCATATACTTTTCCGGTGTGAAACACCCTAGCAACTTGTGCTTTGTATTACAGAGTTAATATTTTTGAATAAAAAGTACTGTTTTTATTATTAGATGGCATTCCGCTCCCAGTGTTATACGAACGGAAATAAGTTTGATTTCCATTTGTTGTTTAAGCTATCCGAAGTATCTAAATACCTTGAAATGTTTTTTGTTTATATTTAGTCGTAATTTACGAGGAAGACTGCATTTCGTCCCTAACCACCGACTTACTGTGATTACAGGTAGTAGAAGAGCCAGAAGACACTTCTAGCCTATGTCTTACCGCATTTTAGTCCGTTACTACTTAATCGTCTGAGTAGATAAACGACGTTCAGTCTGAACAGTAAAAATTCAGGCATAACCATGCATCTACTCGTCATTACTGTCTTATCAGATGTTTGGTATCTGTGTTAATTATGGATATAATTTTCCATTCATTTTAGTATACATTCGGGGATTTTGCCCATATGCCTAGGTCGCCGGAACTTAGACGTGAATACTTTACGGGTTTAGTCAGATTGGAATAAAACTCATTGATTTGGCTGATGTGTTTCTTTAATAGCTCCAATGTTTTAAATTCCAAGATTTCAATCACCGCTCGAAAATAACTTGCAGTGATATAGAATTTAAGAAGTCTTCATGGCCGACTAATAATTAATAGTTCCTGAAGCACTCATCGGTGGTTAAAATTTTCATCAGAGACACTTTACCTTAATACTCTTACCCAATCTAAATTGATAACAGAACGTTATACACGGGAATTCTGATATTAAGTCAACGTGCATGTGGTGGAGCCAGGTGTACATGATGGTAAATGGCCGCCTGCTCTCACTGTTTGTAATTTTCATGCTTCTTCGTCCTCACTTTATACATTATAGAGCCTTTATGCCCTTTCCTATTTACTTGCCTTATCTACGTGATATGCCTTAGTAGAGATCTATTTAAACCACGCTACCTACAGTAACTTTGTCAAAACATATAGATATAATAATGATTTGGCTTTCTTTACCTTTTTGATAATCGAGCTGTGAGCATAGCTATGAGTCATATTTATCTAATGCTCGCTATTGAAAGTACTATGAGCACGCCATCCCTTCTTCGACCATATAATCAATTTCTCTATATTCTTCTAAGGGGAAATTACTGTTAGGGAATTTTATGGTATGGAAGTTAGAACCAGGACCTGTTCTCTTTGTATACGGTCAAATTTTCAAGACTTATTTGCCATTTTCATCATTAGCGCGCAATAACGTTCAGCCTCCTTTCGTTCACAAATCTGAATGAGACACAAAGGAGGTTATCGACTAATGCTCTCTTTAACATTATAGAGAAAAACTGAATATGATGATCACAGAATTTAATTAAGAGCCTGCAACATTCAAAAATATTAGTATTTCCTTAACGTACGGTTACAAAATTTGATGGTTGAAACCCGACGATGTATTTCGACAAATTTTACTGAAAATTGCAATATTTAATGTATATTCATTCATTTTCGATTACAAAATTAAAAAGAACTTGCATTGTATTCCTTTGTTATCCAGTCATTTCTTACGATACATTAATATTTTAGGGATCGAACTCTTGTAAACAGGCTTTTATTACAAAAATATATGAGCGACTGAAAAAACAAAAGGGAATTTTCTACCTCTCTTAGTAACTAAGCGACTGATAATTTCGCGTGAATATAAAATGCATTAAATGAAATATATGCAGTGGAGTCTATGTTGCCTGCTCAAAGCTCCGACAAAATTCATTTCCGTTTTTGAGTAAATTAATTAACTCTGAAAAGGATGAAATTTTCTAATAGGAATGCAAATCAATCTCAATTGAAAACACTAAAAGTTGAAGGCAAAAAACAATGTGGCACATTTATAGATGATAACACGCAAATGGGACTTATTTTAGATTTTGAATTTACTAATTGTCAACAAGTTAACTTTTTATTTTTCCTTATTCTATTAAATTAAATATAAAATATTTCGAGGTACTCAATTGAACATGTCACGTTTTAATGAATACGTAGCGACATCCAATTATTACGACCCTCTGTGGTAATAATTTTCACAAAATTATGATAACATTAATAATAGATGTTCATTTATTTTATTCTTGCAGTGTTTGAGTGTTATTATCATTAGAGGCACCAAATGCCATACTATTTGGACAAACAGATGCCCACTTTTAAGCACGGGGAGAGAGAAGAGGGTTTAAATGGAAAAATTAATGATATTATACCGGGGAGCGAAGAAATTTCAATCTTTGGTCATGAGATAGCACCTGATTAAAGAGAACAGGAAGCAGATCTAAAAAATTTGAAAGAGGAAGTATATCAAGGAGTTAGTGGTTAAGTTAGGATGTCAATTTTTGTTAATTTGACTCTCCGGTTTATGGATGAGTATATGTCCATGTTATTCAAAACTTGATAATGAGTTCCATTTTGTGGTTATTGATACCATCTTAAATGGCGTGAATGAGACTTTCAAAACGGATCTTAAGGAATGCCAGTAAAATTTAAAGGTAAGATTTTTGAGAACATATGGAATATTTCAGGAGTCCACCGAAAGAAAACAATTCTTTGAAAGCCTCAAACCATGCAAGCACCCTCATTCAAAAATCCTACCTTAATATAACTTGAAATAAAACCCAATATTAATTTCGTTTTGGCTAATAAGTGCATATATCTTTACACAAAGGGTCTCTTAAAGGTTTCTAATAAAAGTGGCTAAATTGTGATTAGATTAATTTGCTCTTTAGCCTAAAAAATTAAGTAGTGATACAAAAATAAATCCCAGTTATTGTGCGTGTGTGTATATTGTAATTGACTACAATTTAATAAGAGAAGAAAGTAAGAAAAGTGATTTGATTAGCATAATTTTAAAATTCCATAATTAAAAGTAATATCACTTAATGTTTTGTTGTAAAACGATGATTAACCACTATGATAAATAAAAATGCAACTGCGAGGACATCTCTGAATTGGATCACTTTTGTTGTGCCATTGAAAGTGCATTAATTGACCAGGTAATGAGATTTTGTTGTTGTCTATCCATTAGGGATAGTTCACTAGCTAAATTACAAGGAAATTATTTGATTACTCTACCTTAAACAAATTAAGTAAACTTCTGGTCATTTTAATCTCTGCCAGGCATCCATTTATGCACTCAAGATAGGAACGATTTCTTTCATATTCTCTCTAGCTTCCCAAAGAAATTGATGATCTGGCGAATCCAACTCGGGGAAAAATACAAGTAGCATTGCGATACATTGATGAATCGAAACAACTCTCCGTTGAGGTTCTACGGTGTGCAGATCTGGCACCAATGGATCATAATGGATACTCGGATCCTTTTGTAAAATTGTGCGTTTATCTTTTGAAGTTCCAAAATCCTTGATGTAGAATCTAAAAGGTTCTAATAAGGGATGTTCAGATATTGGGATTATTCATAAGAATCAGAGTTGTAAAGGATTGTGGTTCTGACATCTTCAGTATTAAAAAAGACTAATGTTTAAATTAAAACCGACCAAGATGTATTAGAATTTGAAGGAAATCATAAGAAATTATATTAATACAAACCATCAGGATATCTGCTTTTTACATATACAGCTAAGAATCATTTTCAATTGAGTGATATGCAATTTTCGAAATTTAGGTATGAGCAATAACCTGCATTCACATGTGTCAATGTCAAACACGCTCACAGAATGAGAGTTTCACCATTATAAGGAAAAAGTAATGGTTCTGCTTATTTTTAATAAGTTTAAACTTAATAAATTAAATTATACATTAATAAAAACTATACTTGTAACAGAAGTTCTGTCCATTTTTTAAATTTGAATTAAAGTGAAAACTTTGTCAAAAATACATTTACTTAGTGTCCAACATAGTCACCAATTTTATTAATTACATCTTCCCATAAGCCTTCTCATTCCTTCTTCATAGAATTTAGCCAGTTTGAACTCAAAAAAAGAAACTAGCTTCTTCATTTCCACCTCTTCTCTTGAAGTAAGCCTTTGGAGTCTCATTAAATGATTCCATAAGCCCCTGAAAAGATGAAAATTGGTTGGTGCAAGACCGGAAGAATATGATGGGTGATGCATGACTTCCTAGTCAAATTCTTCAACGACATTTTTGGTTGCTCTTGAAGTGTGGGGTCTGGCATTGTCATGGTGCAGAATCACTCCTTTTCGATTGATCAGAAAAGGCCACTTTTCTTGCCGTTAACTGCTTTCAAACGAGTTAGCTGATGACTTCAGCAACTTCAGATGTTATTGTTTGATTATCACCCCTTGGTTCATAATAAACAATTCCCTTCAAGCCCAACCATACACAAAAAAAGAATTT
>CAADRB010000034.1:488394-771608 GCA_900708905.1 Hymenolepis diminuta | reverse complement strand
GGGGTTAAATCTCACACCACTAGTGTTAGCTAACCCATGAGACTGATCAACTGCTTAAATGTTGGGTGGAGGGTGGGTCATACATACAGGTATTTGAAGCAGGCAATTAACTAGAAACAAATTGAAAAGTTATTCCCGGCAATAGATAGCGCAGGTAATTAGTAAAATCATAACGCACTAAGTATTGGAACAAAGATTTTTGTAAAATGTATTGCTTGTTTTGCATCTGATTATAGCACATTTTTTATAGACTCATCAAATATGAACCAAACTTGCTGATACAGGCAGATTTACAATTTACGAGTATTCGATTTTGGGATAAAAATCCTCTCAAAAGAAGAAATCTTTGACATTAAAATTTTTGTTAATTTTAATAAGAAGGAATTTAAAAATTATTGCCTTCCTGCTACTTGGATTAATAAACGTGCCATTTTTAAATAAATCGGCAATAATTCTTTGATGTTCATCAATTTAAGAATATTAAATAATTAAAGTAATCATTTTTTCTTCTATAGGAATATTTATTTTATTCTTAAGTAATTTTAATTTAATATTCATATATTTACTTTTACGTGGAACTTTCTGAACTTTATATTTTGCTGATAAATATTTGGAAATATAACATGGAATAATTTCCGTAGACGAGGTAGATTCAAAAGTTTATTTTCTCTTTACTTAACCATGGCTGAGTTATAGCGCCGGTGGTTTTCTTTACCATAAAACAACTTAAGATGAAATTACAATTGTAAGGTAGCTAATTTTTATTCATTAGTGACTTTTATTATTACCCGCAGTAAAACACAAAAAAATTACAATTTTTGCTTGTGGGAAGCAACCAACATCAAATTGCAATTGTAACAATCAAATTTTCAAATTGACAACTCAATTTTTCGGATTAAGTGATAAGGAAAAAGATTATGAAGCTTTATCTGCTCTAAAAGTACGCTAAACAAATGAAGCATTTTTGCAAAATACGAAAACAAAGGAATTAAATAATTATAGAAAATATTAATTATTTGAAAATAATTTTATCTGGCTCCTTTAATTGGACCTGGAAAATTCTTAAATCAAATTGTTTGAAGCCATGCGTCAATATGTTTGCTTAAGTTTTAGTGTTTTTCATAATAATCTACCCATTTAATGAGCAAAAAAGTTGAGTATGCATAAATACTTCTTGTTAAAAAGAAAACAATTAAGATGTACAATTTAATTTATAATAGAAACAATAATTCTATGTTACATACTTAAATAATTTCCGCCGCTAGGGAGCTTGAATAACAAAGTTGTTGTCTTTAAAAGAGCAGACTCTGGATTTCTATAGACATTGTTTGAGAATAAAAACAGAATACATTATTTAAAAAGCTGATTTAGAGAACCTAAGTTGGATGAAATTTACTTTAAATTGAGCGAACTCTGCCACGATTTGACTCCCTACACCCAAGACTATAAATCCCAAACTCAAATGAGGAGGACTGTGTCAAATTAATTACATAGAGCAGAAATTTCATACGGGGCGAGTTTAAAATAAAGAATAATCGATATCTCGTAAGAGGAAAAGATTTTCAAGTTAGTAAGAAGCAATATGGTCAGTAGTCATAGAGAACAAATGAAATATGCGGAAATGTTTAAAAATTGATTAAGAAGTGATGATGCACAAATCATGCATATATAATAAAATTGAACAATTCTACTTGATTATTTTTGTTTATAGCAATTTTACTTTAACATGGATGCTTCCGAAGTTAATAAACGAACTCTTGAAATCACAGTCTGGGATTTTGACCGAGGGGTGACCAACGATTTCATCGGAGGATTGACCTTGGGAGCAAAGGCCAAAGCTGAACGAAGGGAAGTTTGGCAAGCTGTATTTCGTCCACCTTATCGAAGATTTGAAGCCTGGTTCCAATTAGCCTCACGATCCGATATTGAATATCCAGGAAGTGAATCCCAACGTGGATTAGAAGGCCTTATCGATCACACTTCCACTCCTGGAATTTGTGATTAGTTTCGAAGAAATAGTACCCTCTCTTCTCCCGATTCCCACTTCTTTCCTCTGTTCCAAATGTTGTTCTATTTGACTTTTTCTCTGCGTATTGGTAATGTATACAGACATGCGTCTTTCCTCTGTACTAATGAAGAGATTTATTCACTTCTTATCATTTCATCAGTAGTAAAATGGTAATTTTCCTCTATAACTTCTTCCTATTATTATTCTTCTCGACATCTTTTCCGCTGTCTGTATATTTGTATGTGGCACGTCCTCATTCTGTGCAATAATGATCTTCCTTTTGTTATTGAAATTGCTTCATTTAATCTAAAGGCAGGCATGGTGAGATTAAATAAATTCTTAGGAACTTTCAAAAGTAACCTATTATCCAATTTTTCAGAAAATGAAATTAATATTATTAATTTACATAACAAACCATATATTATCTGTAAATATTTGTCTGAAAATAGTTCAAAACTCCCAGAAAGTAATGATAAGCCTTTTACTACAAATTATTGTCATGCTTCTAAACTTTGCGGAACGCAAAAGTTAGCGTATCAAAAAGTTTTGTTTAGGATTCATTATGTGAACTCAGGCTCTAATGTTCCAAATGTGAAAACAGTGAATTTTTCTCCTGAATTTCGCAATGAATCTCACAAATGATGGTACTACTTTAGTGGTACCATCTTACTTTCTATCAGCCAAAATACTAATAGAGAGATGGTAGCTGACTTGGGTTTTATATGATAAAGTTCACTGGAGTTTGGTCAAGAAGCAATCACTGTCTAAGCACGACAGTTACATCTTTTCTTGTCTATTCTGAAAATTAAAAATCAGCTCTCTGTCTATAAACTTATATTAATCAGTATAGTCAGTGTATGTCCACCGAAAGAATTTTGTAACTTCGAACTTCGGAAACATTATATAGGGAATAATTCACCCACGAGCTTCATACCGTATGGTCCATTTCCAATTTCAATTAAGAAATTAAACAATACTTATAATTTTCTCCCCATTTAAATTTGTTAAAAGTACTTTTTAGTCAACTATTATAGATGCATCTCGTCCTTTCAAATTTGTTATTTTAACACATGCTATTTTAATATTAGAAAAATAAAGAATTTCACAGTTATGATTTTAAAAAATATATGTAACATCTAAAAATCTCCCTTCAGTATAAATTTAGATGAAGACTATCCTGTCCCATTTTATGTTCTTTTGACTAAACGAAAATTTACAGCACAAGCCAATCATCAGTTAAATTTCGACATCAACCTGATAAGAGGACTAACAAATTCTAGGTTAGAGGATTTTGCATTACAGTAATAGGTGGACAGCAGCTTTTCTGAAAGAAGCTGCTTGGTTGATTAAATGGAGTGAAAGAGTCGTTAAAGTTATCATTAACTTCCGTTATGCCTGACCACTGAGTAACGTAATTTATTAGTGAAATACGAAAGTGAATTTTAACTTGAGTGTTAAGTTAGTTAAATATTAAGTTAGTGAAATTGAATTCAATTCTTCTTTAGATCTATCTACTATGTAAAGTTGAAGCCAATAACTATGTATTTTGTCAAAATCATAAATTTGTAATTTATTTAATGCAATTTAGTTATCATATTTCAAACTTTAATGAAGTCGAAGTGACGGAAATTGATATAAAAAAATAAATATTAAATTTACGTTATTTGAAAACATAAATAAAGATTTTATTTAACAACCTTAAATATTCATTAAGACGAGTTTAAATATTATCAGTTAAATATTTCCATATATAAAAATATTCTTTGGCAAAACAAAATGGTAGAAAAAATTTTTACAGATCGCACGACAGATTAAATTTGCTTGAGCGCTGAATGTACTTTTAAAAGAAATCGTATAAGGAATTTCCATGAATTACAAATGAAGAATTTGAATCGTTCGAATTTTAATTTTAAATTATAAGAATTGTTATATTTGATGAAACAATGCCCATATCAAAGTCAAAATATATTTTACCACAGAAATTACTCATTTGCTCAAAGTATTACAGATTTTTTGGTGCAATTCCTTTGGAATGGTCTGAGGATGTTACTGGAATGTTTATTTCCCTGAATTTTTTATAAATGTTGTACACTTTATCATCGTTATTATTATTAAAACTTGCAATTGTCATTGAAAGGAAGAAAAGAAGCAGAGACTTAGCCACATTCCAGTACTAACTCGTTCAATCAAATTAGAAATAGAATTACATGCGAATTCTCGTTGAAGGTACCAGTAAAAAATCTGTTAACTTCTGTAAGAGGTTTAATTGACGAGGATATCTTATTTTCTTTAATCAAGAACGCTTTAATTGAAGAGTATTGTTTAGAACTTAAATTAGTTTTGAGAAGGTACTAAGTCCCCATTTTTTGAAACTGAGTAATAATTTATAAAAAACGGCCTGATATTTGTGAATAGTGGAAAAATTTTCGATGTACATATTTCTTGCTTGTAAAAATAAAATTCCCAAAAGTTTAGAGAAATAGTGTTATCCTTAAGTATATATATATATATATATGTATATGCAAATGTAATAGTTTCAGACTCATTAAGCTAAAAAGTAAAATCGAAAGGTCTAAAAAATGATAAACTGACTCAAAACACATTCAAAATAAAATGACATGACTTCAAGTCCATCTCAGAAAAAATAATCACACTTCCTAATGATTTAATGACAATCAAGTGGATCGTAGAAATGTGGTTTTCTAAATCCTTCATGACAAAAAAGGCGCTCTTCTTTGAGTTCCCCTGATCAGTAAGATCTTATTCAACCTCTTCTGATAAAATCAACTACTTAGTGAAATTAATAAAAATGCATCAATTTTTCTGGTAATCAGGGCTTAATGAAGGTCAATTTAAGCTTCCTTAATATTTTTGTTTAAATGATTATATACATAATCGGCCTTTTGGGTTTGCCTTTCAGTTTTTAATAAGTGTGTCGCTAAAGACAGTAAGTGATAACTTATTATTCTCTCATTATATTATAACACACAGCAAAGGTGAAGAATTTTACCATCTTCGAACGTAGAAAAGCAGCGGAACTCAGTAACGGTAAAAAGAGCTTAGTAGGGGAGTGTAGGAATGTAATCAAAGGAATGCGAACAATAAAGAAGTCTTAAAATGATCATAATTGATCTAAGCTCTGGAATTGGGATGTATATAAGTTTCTAAAGGTTTCAAAATTTTAGTTCCATGGACTGTCCATGGATTACTGAGTAAGTTTTTGACCACAATGTCAAATGCTATTGGATTAATTGAGACGTTTGGTTGCACTGCTTCGATTCAATTATTTTCTTCTCTCGGTGGCTTAGGAAAAGCGCCATAATATTAATATGCTTACGTTGCACAAGCCTAAATGCTAATTTTGAAGTGGATTTTCGAATTTTCCTGGCTAATTTGTCGTTTTTTCAATTATGATCAGACAAAATTTCCCATGATGGATACAAATTAACACTTAGGTGCGGTGTAAAATTAAAGTAGGAGCTGTTATAACCTTAATCTCCAAAATAACAATAGATCTCCGAACCCTGTACTAACGTAGAAATTACTGAAAAGCAGCGAGCCTGCAATTTGGCTAACTATAACAGATGTACAATTTATGCGAATAATTAGAAATAAATTTTTTTATTTTATTTTTCTTGGATGGAAGACGTTTATTTTACATCTTTAATATCCTTTTGTGCTGTCTCTTATGGCACTTCTTTTCTGCTCTCCTTTTCATGATGGACATCTTTCCCTCTTTTTTACCAATCGCTCTTTATTTTTGTGTTCTCAGCTTGCATTTCATTTACCCTGAATTTTAGAAGGCCCGTGCACAGAACTGGATAGTTTTCAGTTGATTGCTTCCAAAGTACTTACTTACATTAATTGAAATTTCGCAGCAATATTATGCCATTAATACGTGCTTCCTATTGCCCTAAAATAAAATGATGCCAATCTTAGCGTAGAATGGGCAGTTTTTAAAGCATCTAATTTATTTCTTGATGATAATGTTTTGCTTTGATCGTGCGAAGAGATTTTTCTAATATTCTCTCGTCAGATCATTCAATTGAGAATATGCACGGCGAAGAAGGCTGACATTAAATTGGCCCAAATGATAAACTCTAAGTACAAACATCATAAATGATCGTTCGGATTAGTTTCTATGTGCCCTATTTGAAAAGTTACAAATGATGTGTAAGTAAATTCTTATTTATATTGCTTTAAGTCATATTATTTTCCTTTGACAAGAAAATAATTTCTGAAGCAATAGGTACATTTTTGTGTCAAAGTATTCGTCCTTTTTCTTTTGACTGTTTTCTCAAACTCGAGGGCTTGATTTGCTATTTAAGCAAATCCAATAACTGCTGTCTTTATGAATTCCATTCCCGTGATCTGATCTGAGTTCAATCTGTTCTCAATGTTCACGCAAATCTTGCTAATTAAATGCTTTCCCTAAGTTCAAATTAGGCTACTTAATTTCTTGATCTTACCTCTCAATTTAAATTACTTACTTTTCTCTTCAAAACCATACCGGGCGTGTAAGGTGTTCGCAAAGCACTTATATTTTTGCAATTTAACCTTACCTAATAAAAATTAAGGTGTTTTTATTATCAGATATCCTGGCAGATACTACTATAACTAATGAAATAAAAAGACACACTGTAATAGTGTCTATAAAAGCGAAACAAGGGAATTTGGAAATTACAGGATTTCTACAAGTCGACACATTTTTCTTCTGCGAAATTAGAAAGGACCTGCTGAATGAAAAATGGGGATTAATAGACCGCCATGAGCAAGAGAAAAGAGCATTATCAACGCTTTGCTGACTCAGTCAGACCACCTGAGTTTGTCAGAAAAGTTCATGTCAAGATGGACGAAAATCATGGGAAGCCAATGCGCGATATCTTGTCAATATATAAGGAATGTTGTTTATACGGATGCATTCCGTAATGTTTATACTTCGGATACAAACCATACGTTCTTAGGCGAGGTCCGTTTATATCGACAAAAACACCTCAAGAGAATCGTTTAATGTGTACAAAACAACTCTTAAACTAATTGAAGCATCCAAAAGAACAGGAATATCTTTGGTTTTTCTTCTGCGAAAAATACTTCTACTAGAATGAAAAAGTCGGTCGGAGAAATGATAAGTGGCTGGCTATGTGCAGGCGGACCCCACTGAAGTTCTAGCAACTGCATGCACACGATGTATCCACCAACAGTGATGGTTCTCAATGTTATTGCTAACAGCGAAGGGCTTATCCTGACTCCTGACGCCTTTCAGTAAATGCCGATTCAATTGCATATGTAAGACTCTTCGAGCTTTTCTTGTTAAGCCACCTTGGATGGACAGCGTAGCCAACGGAGAAAGGCCCTATGTCTTCCAACAGGATTCGTCTCCATCCCATAAACCTTTCAGAATCCAAGATTATGTCGATGGCCGAGAATTTTCGTCATCAGGTTACGCCAAATTTATTTTTTCCTAACTCAATAGACTGTAATCCTTTGAATTATTACGTGCGGGACGGGGCGGAGCGTAGTTAAAAGGAAGTTTATAAGCATTCCCATAACACCAAATCGCCTCTGATAGAATTAATAGCCCAAGCAAGGGAGGACATAAATAAAGGCCATCTCATCAAAGTTTGAAGTCAGTCACTTTCGGAATTGAATTGAGTCTGTGATAGAAGCCGGAGGATAAATGGAATAAAGTCTAGGCTAATATGATGTTTATTTGTTTTAAAATAAGACATTGTGGATTTCAACCATTAACGATTCTACTTTCTGCCTTTCTAAAAGTGTCCTCAGATACCTTACGCAGCCTGCATTTCAAGCTCCAATAAAGGCAAAAGGGCAAACTCACTCTTTAATAATTTAGTTTGCAAATTAAGTCCGTATTCCTCTTCTAAATCTAAGAAATATCTAATTTGTTTCTACATTTTTATTCAATTACTTCTGTATTTCTTTTATTTTAATATCAGTTATATTTGGCAATTAAGCAGTGTCCAGCAGATGGCAGCAAATGTGTGGCATTACTCATTGCGCCACACAAGAGGCCAAGTCAGAATGAGACTTTTACAAAAATTCTCATCTTTAAACGTTATACTCTGACTGATATCACAATTATTTATATAATTCTATTTGACATTTTAATAGCTTGCAGCAGTAAGGATGTTTAAATGTGAAAAATTAATTAATCAAAGAATGTCTAAATACCAGAAATAAATCAATTGTTAAATGTTTGAAATTAAATACTTAACCAATTCAACATATTTCCTTCTCGTCAATTACATTTAAATAAGTTAGTTTATGCTTTTTATATTTTTAACTTTAATTAAAAGTGATGATATGTGACACAAAGGAGATAGAAGGAATAATAATTTTGTTATTTTATCTAATAATTTGTTAATGAATGCGACTTGTATATTGAATAATTGAAATAAATAACAATTTGTTTCTCTGAAATGCGCATCATTAAGAAATATATTTAAAATGGAAATTCAGTTTTTCGGATATTTCAATGTCCGCCTTACACCTATGAAGCAAAATATCAGTGTTTCAATAATGATTATTTTCTGTGATTTGTAACTGAGGAAGATACGCATGTATTCAATACTTTAGAGCAGAACTGTTTAAACTCTGGTATATTTGGACTGTGATTTTGCAAATTTATTTATATAAAAGTTTCTACACCAATTTTTTAATGACAAAAAATGTTCACTTGTGTGGTTGTTAAAGTAAGAAATAAAAAATCCAATCCTTTTCTGTCTATGCTACATATGTGACAGAAAGATAATGAACAGTTACCCCGTCTAGTTAAATATGTTGCGGTTAGGATATGGAATTTGCTAATTTGGCTCCTTCTGTTATTATTTTTGAAATGAGATTCTAAGGCTATAAATACACCTGAGGCATGGTCTTGTAAGAATTCACGTAAACTTGCTGGGCTGATCTGGCTGATCTGGATGGGGAGGGAGGTTAGAGGTTTCTTCAGACATCATTTTGTTATTGTTGAGAATGGTCGTGTCTTTTGCAGGGTCACCAATTTGTTGCGGTTGGAGTAAGAGTTAACAGCAATGAAGCAGAACACCGAGAATCAATTAGACCAGGATGTACTGAACAAACCTCAGTATAGACACCCAAGAGGAAGAGAGAATGGAGGAGAGGAGGGAGCAAAGGAAGATGTGTCTGATAAGCGACGGTCTGTGTGTGTATGTATTGAAAGTCTATATATATTTTTTTTTTAGTTAGTTGAGGACGCGCGTGAGGATGTAATTGTGTGTGCTTTAATTAGACGGGACGGTTGCAGGAAAAAGAAGGAACAGTGGGGACAGGACTGGTTCCCAATATTAGCCGAGTCAGCGGTGTCTCTGCAACTATCACCCGAGGTACACTTAGCCTTTCCGATCGATGAGGATGAGCCACTTGAGGACACACGATGTTTATTTGTAGAGAGCTTGGAGTCACAATAAGGTTGACAATTTCACACATCACTATGAGGAAATGACAATTAAATTTTGGTGACTAGCGATGATGTTAGAAAGATATTTCAGAGAAGTCGGGGTTCATCCTTCAAATAACAGATGGACTGTCGAATTAGCAGAAAGTAATGTATGATATTTGTATGGCAACTACCAAATCAACTCCCTTTTGTACGGAAAAATTTAATTTGATTTATGAATTTCATTATTAAAGCAGTAAGTATCTACCTGAGAAAATAAAGACTTTGAGACAAGAGAAAATTAATTCTTGAAACTCCATTTCAACCGCATCGTACTCAAAAGAAAGTTACTTGTTTATTTGATACCATTGACGGAAAAATTAAGACTGTCGTATATTTTATCTTTCATTAGTTCAGTTTGTTGTACTGTGAAAGTTAGTTTGATGACAATGGTTAAAATACCGCTGATGAACGAAAAAAACGAACTTCCCTAGGTGTCTGAAAACGGATTGATTGGACAGCAGAAACGCAGGTTTATTTCATCAAGTTTTATTTAGAAATGTCCAAATGAAGTGCAATTAAAGTATTCATTAATTCTGGCTGTATCATTAACACATATACTCTACTTTATGCTCATACGAATCATGTTCTTTTATGATCTTTTTTATTTATCTTAACTCAATAACTGAGAGTCATTATCTCAAATTATTACTTTTCTTACTATCCCAACACATCACCGATAATAAAAGTTACTTATTCTCTTTATACTTTATTTAACATTTTTTAATGTAGTATGATTTTTAAGAAATAAACGAACAAGTTAATCTCCAATTATAACGTTTTAAAATGAAGAATTTTATTTATTATATTAAAAAAGAACATATTTTATTGCCAACGCGATTTTATAATCCGCACATTCATCAAATATTTTTTCAGACATCTTATGTTAAACTGAACTTATTAAAACAAAATAGCTGTTTTTAAAATCAGCAGTATTGAAATAACCTAATTAGGATTAACTTCGATCTGAAATGCGTTACATTTAGCAAAATCTTTTAAAATTTAAAACGCATTTGTGCTGGTGTTTCCAATTCAAAAATAACGTTTTTTCTGGGTGGTTTCTTTTAATAAGAATTCCATTTAATTTATATATGAAATCACATTAATTCTAACCTGCATATTTAAATTTATTACCAGAAACATATCTAATGATCTTTAGATGACTAAAATAAGAACACACATAAACAGTAAAAGAAAATTTCGGTTTTATTACAAAGTCGAAATCAAATATTGGCCAAGTGAAAATTGATCAATTACAAAATCATCTTCAGATTGAAAAGAGAGAGCACCAACGGAATCATCCTTCATTTCAGTCGATTCATCTCTTAATAATTGGAGAATCAGAGGTGTGCCGGCTGTGTGAAAGAATCCTGGAAGAAGATCTATTCCGCGGTGGCAGATTAGGTGGCCCATCTTTCGGCGTATCGGGACTTTCAACCACCAAAATAGGATTTTTTGAATTTTTGGCTTTATTGCAGTCAATCGCCATCTAGATTATGAAAAATATCTTAATGAAATGTTTCAATATAAATCTTCATATTTTGATAGTGAAACGATAACTCTTAAGTTTATTCTCTTCGGATAACAGTGATATGACTCTATCTCAACTAAATATTTGTGAAATTAATAGCTTACTTCCTTTATAACTATTTACTATTGAAACTGTTAAAAAAGCAAACTTATTTGCACAATTTTAGTTCTGAGTTTTCATTATTTTCCAATCACTTTTCATAGGATTTAAGCTTTTCTCAAGGAATATATTACTTAATATTTACTGCAAGCCGCTGAATAACGTGTAAGATCATTTTTTTCTTCCCGATCATTAGAAGAGAAGAATAATTGAAGTGAAGGAACCAATCATTATAACCAAAATGTCACTTAACAAGTATTGGACATTGTAGACAAGCATTTGATGTAATCTAGGGGACGAATTATGAAATGCAAATTTTGGAACGCAAACTGCCCAGGAAGTAGATAGTGCACAACTGGAATTCAAAAAACCAAATGAAGTTGGACTCTTTGATACATTGGTATTGCTCTCGGCATCTTTTTGATCCCTTCTCTATCATTCGGTGAATTTTTCATTTACCGACTGCACTCACACAGTTAAAATTTGTATACTTTTTATATCTATGGGGGTAGTAAATAAATACCTAGATAATAAAGGTAAGATAGGATTCAGAAATTTTAGGATCACTCGTAAATTTTAGTCATTATCGACCTAACTCTTTACTTTCAAGCACCTTCTCTTCCTTTGGGAATCGCTTCAATATTTACAGCCAAAGTTTCTTCAGAATTTATAGTACAGTGACCGAAGATGCCAATTTAAACACGGAGCGCTATTACATTTCACTGTACTAAGGCAAGTTCCTTCCAGACTGTGTAACATAACCTTATTGGTGATCGAGATCCGCATACACTCCCTCACCGTCCCATAATCTTACATTCTATTCTACCGTTAATTTTTGTCACTATATGTTAACAATATCTTAACGGAAGCACAGCCCCTTTTTAATACATGCCCATAATTTTCAGTTGTTTACAGGCGTTATTTCTTGGGAGTGATGGGAATGTTTGTTTAGTCATTTTAAGTTTGTACGATCAACAGCTTAATAATAACAAAAAGTGATATTTGTATGTCATAACAGCAATTACTATACTCAAGTTAAAGTCTATTACATCCTACTGACTCAAAAAACGGGCAAGAGCTCGGAAGAAAGACTAGATGCGCTATGGACGTCTTCGTTGCTATGCGTTAATAAATCCAAAACAAATAAACAAAATTTATGTGGCCAATTAGTATTCCATCAAATTTGGATTAACTAATGTCACTTTCGACTAGTAATTAACCTTAGCTTTTATTTTTTGGTGAAGACTAATTTGTGTATTTACACTTGCAATATAATGATAATTAGTTCTTTGTAAATACATAAATTTTTAATCAACTAAAAATTATATTACGCAAATTGAGTTTTTACTGTAAAATGTTGGAATTTTTTTCACTTGAGTTAACTTGTAATTATCCACCTTACTACGCCCAAAAATTAAGTGAATTTTTTGCTAACTCAGCAGAACAGTCTTATTAATTTTAACAGCGAAGAGTTGGTTGGAAGCATTCTGAGTAGTACTTGTGTTCGTATAATGACCATCCTTTATTTGCGAAATGTGTTCATAAAAGTTTTATAGTAATCTTTAAAACTACTTCATTTATTCGCCACAAGATTAACGCATCAATTTTACTGTGGTGGAATTTGGTATCATATATCTATTGAAATCTATTACACTACATTGTATGCCGAGTGGATGAAAAATATTTTTTAGGGGAAATATAACTAACCTCAGCCACATTTTGTGTCATCTCCTGCCATTTATGTTTACCTTGAATTTTGTCAGATAGTTTTTTTGCACGCCGCGACTTTAATCCATTCAAACTGCCCACACTTCCAAAATCTCGTTGCTAAAATATAAATGACGGATCTGAAATCAGAAATTATTTCATCGGATAGATCTTTACAGAAGTGTACTATTTAGATTAACCAAAAGCAAATTTAATATTTTGATTTTAAAGTTATGCTATCTAAATATACTAAGTGAAAACATTATTTTTTGCTTAAAAATAGACTTCGGTTTTCATTTTACATGAAAAAATGAGTCTAGAATTCTAATTCGATTTCTCAACATTAATCTCAATTTTTACTCCACTTCCTCTTTGTCCCATTAGCAACTTTATTCCCCATATATAGATATTCCCATAATTAAATTTGCAAAATTAAATTATTTTGATAAAATTTCTGACAACATAAGGTTTAAACATTAATATTCTCAGTAAGTCTAAGATAAATAAGAACTAACTTTTTGGTCTTTAATTTATTGGATTCAGACTCTAATTCTCCAACATTACCTGCTATCTTTATACAGTCGTTTCATTTTAATTAACAAAATCAAATTTTTAAGCTCTAAGAGACGGAAAATTTCAATAAAATTCATAAAATTTGGGACATGGTTCACACTATAGCGGAACCAAGCTTTTAGTAAACAAAAAACTCACTGTAGAATTTGGAATGAAAGTCATAATGTTATCTGAACCGCTTTCTTTCTCGGATACCTCATCAGATGAACTTTCCTCGGGAGTCTTTATCAATGGCACACGTCTTGAATTCCATGTGGAAGTAGTCAACGGATAAGCTATTCGAGGATCAACAGATTCATCGAAATCCCTTTTAAAGGCATCTACTGACTGACCTCTAATTGAATTTGAGAATAAGCTCAGTTGATATGTAGATGAACCTGCTGAAGGGTTACGCTGAAAGACCTCTCTTTGTTCATAATTTGGTCGATAACTACGAGCTTGGTGGTTTTTACCCCTCGGTCGGTCCTTCATTAATGCGTATCGCTGGGCACGGGTCATTGGTACTCGTCGATTGCGGCTTTGGGGTCGAGTTTTAGATTTGTTGTGAATCATGGTGCCTCGCTTTTGAAGAAAATCTTCTTCTGTGAGGCCACACTAATATTTTAGGAAAAGTAGCAGATTATTTCCGATATCCAGAGGAATGGACAGTTCTAAAAGTGGTCTGCTGGGAAAAATACTTGTAAATACATCTCAACCAAATACTTGAGAACAGTGCTTAAGGTAGGAAGCTTTATCTCATAGTTTAAGAATATTATTGAAATAAGAGAAAACTAAAATTAAGGTGCTCGCGTTATATTTTGAAGGAAAAGTGGTCTAAATAAATATTTATTAAAGAACGTGTTACGGGTAAGGTAATATTAAAGGAAACACAAACTTCTACAGAGTCCAAAGGATAAAATGATGGTCCACGAAGAATTAAAAGATGCAACGTTGAAAGGAAGTGACCGTTTGATCACAATGGTTACTACCCCTTTCGCTGCAAGGGACCTGAAGATGAGTATATCTTGATAAGCCAGATTTTCATTGGCTAGTGGTTACCCATGTTGTTATGCGTAACAGTAGGTGCATCCGTACCGGCTGGTTGGGTTGATAGCTGGCCTACTTCCAATACCTTAGGTGCAGCATATATGGCGGCCTACAATTGATTTTAAACTTTGACATGGGTCTTCTGAAGTTTCTGTTATGTAATGCACCAAATATGTTAGCAGGAACAAAAAGATTTGAAAACAAATAACTAGAATGGTGAGAATTGTAGGTTAAAGATGTTGTCTTCATTTCCGGATTGAATCATGTCAATGAACGTTCAATAAAATCGCGAAAAATTTTAATTAAATATTTGAAGAAATGTGGAAATATTCTTTAACTTAAACTGAATTTACTGCTCATATACTATTGCAAATCCTTTTCGTCTAATATAAGGAAAATTAATGTATGTTACAATAAATTAACTCTGCTTTTTTATATAGCTTTTTTCATCCCCAAAGTACATTAAGTTAGTAATAAAAGTTGTGAAGTAAGAAGTAAGACCCAGAAATAGTATTGCGTGACATACCTCTGAATAGAAGAAGTGTAGACTTTTGATTTTCCAGAGTGCCTTCAATAGTTGAATTGCCGCTTTACTGCATGTTTCCCGGATATCCGACTGTATGGAACCTTTCTCCGATTTTAAAACCTGAATAAGACTGTTGAGACGTTGGACTCCTCCCAATTCAATAAAGTAGCTAAAAGGTTAATGGATGAAATAGTTGGCCTCCTTTTAAAATAATTATACATTAAGATTTTTAAATAAGCTCTAATATGACCGATTCTGATTAGTAATGTAATATTTGAAGATATAAGAATAGACAATTGAACCACATGGAAGCTAATCAGTGATTGAGAGTAGCCTGAGTCTATCTTGTGTTTACAATGGTGACCTCTACTAAGCTCAAATCGTGTCAGCTCGTATCGTCCTATCATAAAAGGAAAAAATGCAGGCGCAAGCGTGTACCAACTTACAACTCTAAGAATTTGAGAGGGAAAGGGCGCGAATACCCTATGGTTTGAATCTAGTAATTTCGAGTATAAGCTTTTATAACCACTCAAATTAATTCTAGCAAAAGCAAATCTTCGCTCTAATACTTTCTAACCCTAGCTGCAATCGTAAAGAATACTTTCAAAATATATCGAGACATGGAGGTTTTAATAATAATCACAACTAGAAGTAAAAATACATTTCAGCCTCAAGACTAAATCTCCAAATTTCACTTCCCCTCCCCTTATTAAATGTATATTTGAAACTAATTTTCTCTCCGTACCCAAACCGTATCCTTCGCTGAAATGGAACAAATAGTGGCCCAAATTCGACCTCATTAGAATTTTCTAAAACCTCATATTTACCTTAAATTTTGTTGTTAGTAGGCAGGTGCACTTAACGAATGCTCAAAAAACCGTGGGAAATTTTCGTCAACCTCTAAATCTATTCATTGAATTTCCGTACTCCTTAAAAATCAGGATAGTAAAATGTTAGCTAAACTGTCCGACAAGAATAAAATATATTAACTTTAAAAACAAATGAAATATTATTATGAATATTGAAATGAGCGTGCGTTACGTCACAGTTACCTTTCATTCACATCCTGTAAACAGGCAAATTCTCACAATCTTTGAAATTTCTTATTAAATTAACCTATAAATGTAAATTAAATTAATTTATTAAAATAAAAACATATGTAGCATGTAAAAAATTCTCAATTAATTTTTCAATTAAAACCAGCTGGGCCAATTTGTCAACAAGGGAACAATCGTAATTTTTTGTTGTTTTCTTTTAAAACAAAAGATGAAAAGAAAGTAATTAATTTACTTTCTCTCTTCAAATTAAATCTTCTTCCTTTAATTAAATTGGGGAAGTAAATTCTGTACTACTTTATATTTTAAATTTCTGATGCGTTTTTGTTCGAAATAACAAGTGACTATAATGGCCTAAAATGTGCTTCTCTGTGCTCAATACGCTACTAATCTCCCAAACTTTAAGCGAAAGCTTGATTTATGACATCAAATATCGATCCTTTCTTATTGCAAATTTCAGACAAATAAACCATACTTGGCTGTCATGATCTGAAAATCCAGCCAAATTAAAGTTGCTGGCCTATGAAGTATGCGCAAGAGAATCATAGAAATCAAAGTAAACAAAAAATGTTGACTTTTTATTAATTGTAGCAAATAAATAAAATACTTCCAAGACAATTAAAGGAACTATAAACAGGACTTCAGTTAGAAAAAATTTTCTGTAGCCGCAATGCAGTGAAAATCACATTCTATTACCTTTCTTGTCGATTAGAATTAATCCGGAAGGAGGGCTGTTCTTTCCAACGGAACTACACTAATGAGTATTGATTTTGTGACTCTTGACCCTGCCAATGTATATATTAATGCATTTATAAAGACAGGTTCTAAACTCATTAATGATTGTACCAAAAACATGGATAAAGGAGACCGAGTAAACGTAGCGAACATTTTCTTCTAAAAAGCTTCTACAGTCTCCGACTCAATGCAATCAGCCGCGCTTTTGAAACTATTATAAACTGGTACTTTCCGAATATATGCCTTAATGGTTTGTATTCAGCGCATTTTTCTCTTGTACTTACGTATATCTATTGACTACTACTTTACCTTCATTACTCTGGATATTTGTGAATTAACTTATCTACCTGGCCAACATTTACCTCCTTTCACGTTCTAAGTACCTCATCTCTCATTCTTCGCCCTCGGCTATTCTCTTGTTTAAACTTTGATTTTCTCTATTATATCTCTGATATCATGCTCAACTCGTAGTAATTTACTATCGGAGAGAAGCTTTTGTCTGCTTGTAGTCTTTGAGACGGGTAAGAAGTTCGTAAAAATTTATTCTGAGGCGTCTTTCTACTTACCAAATTGGTTATCAGAGAGAAGAATATTACCTTGCAAAATTATCCTGACAAAGAACAATTCTGGAACACAAGCGAAGTACAGGCATTATTATCTGACAGTCAACATTGGTAGGGATTTTGCAAATGGTTGTCGAGGTTGCAAAAGATGTCAAACTGGAAAGTGAACGGCTGCGAATCAAATCTGATTCTGTTGTAAGGCAGGTTACAAGAGTTGAAAGTGAGTGTCTTCCAAGTTCTATTAGAGATTCTCGTTCCAAGATGACATTTTGAAGGGTCATTGCTACGGTAATAGCGACGGTACTATCGGAGGAATGGAGCAATTCTACCAGAGTTGGCAGTCCTTGTTGTAGTCGAACCTACAAATTTATTATATGCATCTACTTACAATTTATAAGTAGTACCTAATTTAGTCTAAGAATCTCTTACCTCTGCACGAACAACTGTGGCAGGAGGCCACTTTTTCGAGGCCGTCAAATTTTGAATAGCTCCAGCAGCGGCTTCTAGGCACACTGGATTAGACGTCCGGCGCAAAATCAGGAGGAAAGTGGCTACTGCATCGGGATGCCACAAGGCAGATTCTGCCGAAGTTGGACCCGGTTCAGGTGTGTCTAAATACAAGGCATTTGGAAATTAGTAAATCTATTAAAAACACAAAAGATTATACTTTTATTACAATGTGCTAAGGTTACATTTGCACGACTTGTAAAAATTTGCTCCACCTCAGTTAATACCAAATGTAGCCAAAATAAAATCATATCATTCAATTGATCTGCGGAAGTAATACATTAAAACATCTATAAGTTCTGAAGCATTTCATATTACAATTTTCCATTTATTTTCTTTCTGTTAAGAGCAAATAGTGATGGATGTTTCGATTGAAATAGTACTAGATTAGTTTAATATTGATTGCAATCAGTATTTCATTTAGCGTGACACTGTTTAATTTTCCCATTTAAAATATGTTGATTCTCTAGATATTGGCATATCCTCAAAAGTTCCCGTCCATAAGGTAGTCTACTTAGTTTCTCTCGTCACAAAGTATTATTATTTCACTTTGTTAAATGCATATTTTAAGGCCACAGCTCTAAAGAATGGAAATCGCATCCATATCGGACGCTGATCAAAATTTCATCTTGATTAACCTATTAGGGAATATTTCGTTGCATATTATTCAATGACCTCATTAACGTCCAACTGTGAGTCAGCACGCCATAACCAGTTCACATTCATTCACCTTCACAAAACTGAGACATCATACTTGTCAGTCACTGAGTCGACTTAACCAAGTTGGACAACCTGCAATCTTTGAAACTTTTTACTTTAGTACTTAATGTATATTTCCCCTTTAATCCTTTTATTAAATCAACCCCACGAACGTCATCTCTTATATTTCTATCTCCGATTCTTTCAGCATTATTTTTTTACTGTCAACCGTTATTTACTACATGCTTTCCCCAACCCGCTTTTTCTCGTCTTATTCTTGGAACTTTTTGTCATCAGAAAAGCGAAAAAGCATGGCGATCCTAGAGGAATTACAGACGGTTTAATTTATTCCACCAATAATAGTGCACTGATAGAAAAATCTTCGATAATCTCTGAGCAGGGAACTACTTGCTTGTGGTCTATTTATAAATGCAATTAACTAGCATGATTAAATAATAGTAGGTAGATTTTGAACTAGTTTTATATAATTAGCTTGACTACAATTTTTGATTAAGAAGAAATTTCGCCACAGGCTTTGTGATCGTTTAAGGTACTCTATGTGATTAATCGAGCGTCTGCTGGTCATTTACATTATGGCACAACTTAAAAGTAAATTTGGGTAAAGTGACTTGTAAATATAATCAATTAACCCCTCCCCTCCCCAGCAAACATCCCTGTACACTAAAACAACAATTTGAACTGAGGTATTGATGATCAAAACACTAATGACTAACAAAGTGATTATCGCGCCAATGTGATATAAATTGAGTTAATTAATTCAAAGCACGCGAAGGAGATTGTGAAATCGGACTTCTAACTTTTTGTAAAACGAGGTGAAAAGTGAAATCATTCAATGGCTCAGCTTTCAACTATATGGGGGTGTTAAGCATACATTTTAAAGAAGCTCACACCTCGTTTGGTGAAAATGGACTGTTAAGCTGACCCGAAAATAAATTATAAGAATTGTACTTGCGTAATTGATGAAACTCGCACCAAGAAAACAGAGTAAGAAATGTTTGCTTCGTATTCCACCGTCCCTCATATTTGCCAGAATTACCCAGTGCATTTGGCTATGCGCCGAAGAACAAACCTCTGACTTAGCTGAAGTGTATGCGGATAACTGTGACCAAACTCCACCGAAATATCTATCTGCACATTCAACCTCTTATCAATGCTACCTAAGAAATTACTTAATCGATTCATTGAGATAGAAATCAGGAATTGAATGAAATGATAAATTAGAAATCTTCTACCTGAAGATTACAAGAATATTTAAAACTGTTAGTAAAACATGATAGGAATATTCAGAAAAATGGTTTCCACTGGAACAAACCAGAAAACGGGAGATGCAAAATACCGAATTTCTGTTAATCGATTTCAGTTATATCCCATGGTTAAAAAGTGTGATTTTTTTACCGCTGTGAGTAATAATAGTAATTTTGCAAGTTTCGATCATTTTATATGCTGTGATTTAATCTACACTACAGATATTAACTTCAGTATCAATCGTATACGTGTTGTTATCTTCGAAATTATTCACAAAATGTCAACTGAAGCATAGCGGAACACCCAGTACTTAATAGATATCAGAAAAGAATGTCTAGAACGCACTTAATTGCAAGAGATAGTAATGCTGAAGTTTTATGGCATTGAACTTGGGGGGGGAGTGAGGAGATAGAATCTTAAATCCCCTTGGTAAAAAATTTGATTTTATTAGGCAAATTTAATTAGTGCGATTTACAAATTTTCTAACTGGATCTGTACTGATAAGTGTCATACGCGTGACCTCGGAAATTGCGGAACCAGGTTAACCATTGCGCCGCCATTGAGCATGCATAAGACAAGGATGTTTTCTTAAACAATCTCCGTATTAAAAATATTAATACTCCACGCAAATAAACATTAAAAATTTAGTTAAAAATTTTTTCATTATTACCATACTGAACAATTTCTGCATTAATATAAAAACATTGATATTTCATCAAAAATGATTTGGCATTTTTATAAATTTAGCTCCCCCTTTGCATCGATTTTCTCAATTTGAGATTACTTATTCGCATCCTCTAAACACCGGTAGAGATATTTTACAGGTCATTATTCAAAAGAATTGCATTCATTTTAAGAATAATTGAGTACTAATATTTTGGCGCAAACTTTTTGAAATGTTCCATATTGTAAGCTATCACTATTTTGGATGGTTATTAAAAGCTTAGCCCATTTTGCGCCGTCTAATGTCACAGTAGAGGTTCCATAAGAATTCAGAAATTATAATTCAAGGGACATTCAATCACGAAATACTACACTTACCTCTTTGATTACTCTCCTCATTTAGCTTATTTCGACTTAGAGATCTGAATGCCCGATCAATAAGTCGACTAGCCAAAGGTTTGGTTTCATTACTTATAGAAACCCTGGTCTCTCGTAATGCATAAGCAAGGTTCCTAATTGCGCATGTGCAATTTTCCACAGCTTTCATATCGGCGAATCCTGAAGCTGATGCCATTCGCATAACTCGTAGCAGACTTTCGAGCAGTCCACGACACCGTCTCACTTGAGACCGTACCCCTGCATCATTACTGCAGCTCATATTCCTGAAAGTAAGCAAATAGTGCAAGAATATTTACTATAATCAAATGTAGGGCACATCTTTGTATAGGTTTTGTTACCGGCGTCCAATAATAAATTAAATCTTTAAATAACTATCTTCTCATACTGAGATCCATCGTTATTCCAATTAGGATTAGGAGCTTATAAAGATAATTAATGAAGGAGTAAATTATTTAAGTCATTAGATTTCTAATGAGAAATAAACGGGGGATTGTGTGCGATCATAGCAATACGTTGAATACGTGCATGAAGCTTTTTATCTGAATACTGATCACCATGCAAGGTCGTCTGGATCAAAACAAAAATTGATATATTCGTCTAATTGTAAGGTAGCCTTATCAATTTTAATCATATCGGTTCTTAATTTCTTTGTCGTTCGAAATATTACTTTAATGAAAATTTGACTTTTAAAAGCCAGTTTGACTTTAAATGCATGATTAATATGAAATAAAATTAGAGATTGAGGTCCCACGTTTTTAGTTAAATTGCGAACTTGGAAGAAGTTGAACAATAAGCTACTAACATGAGAGTAGCAACGTTAACGATAATGAGGAGGTAAAATACCCATGAAGTTTTAATGAAGAACTCTCTTGGTGTAATGAGACACGGTAGAGTTGCTCTAAACATTCCTCAGGTATTTTCAATCTGTTAGAGATGTTGTATTACTACGCAATATGATTTCTCTCCGTGTTTTCTAAAAAGTGATCCTATTTTATAACATACCTCCAATATTTATTGCCATGAGCTTCTAAATTAATTTGTCAAAACAAATCATTTATCATTATTTTGTTTCAAAACAATGGAAAAACTGCCTAGTAATGCGCTGACATAAGCGTTAACGCAGATAGGCAGTAACTACAGTCATTAAGACGGAAATGGCCTGGTGTTTTCATATAAAAGCATAAAATAACGGTATCTATATACATTTACCGAGAAATTTTTCAGTTCGGAATGAAAGAGTTGGATGATGCTCTAGTCAAATATCACAAGGTAGAGGATAATCGATGCATAATCCGTGACAGGAATAATCGAACGGATCAGTCAATATCAGCTTAAGTACAGATGTCACATAGGAAATTTTCCAGAGTTTACAAGCTGCGTTCACTATTCAATTGATAGAATTATCTTCAATGACTTTTAGATCATTATCAATGTTATTTAACACCGATTTGACATGAAGACATTCAATTTCTGAATTTAATTCAAAAGGCTTAAGAAAGTTTTTTGAATATTTTAATATGTTGTGTTCTGTAAATAAATTGTATTAACTAGTTTTTTCAGCCCTTACTTCAATGCTTAATATTCGAATAAAAGAAAAGGTGTGGTGATAAATGTCCCCAAATTAGGAAAGTATGTGATCTAGAATTGAATTTCGCGGCGCCCACAATATTTATATTTTAAATCCTTTACATAAATATAAAACAAATTTTTCGAGAAACTTCAAAATTTAAAAAATGGATGTGAATATTAAGCTTTGTTGATAAAGAACACTTTTATTCATATTCAATTTCATAGACGAGACGAAGTTATGAACATATCTATTTTATAAACAGCTTTCACGCTCAATTAAAAAGTGCTTATGATGGTCTCATGCGTTGCTATTTTTTCAAATGCTTAATCAAGTAATATATAAGTAAAGAAAGAGGATTTCCAAAGGCGGATGGTCAGTATGATTTAAACTGGCTTGATTTATTACGGCCAGCTGGACATATTTATGCACTTAAAATTATCGCTCCTGTTTTAGAATCATCTTAAGTGTCAGTAATAAATGAAGTGTAGTGGCACCTTAAACATGTCCACACTTACGGCTCAAAAAAGCGGAGGTCAGATGCAATGATGTCGATGTCTTATACTCTGGAACATTTATTCAGTTTTGAACGGTTCTAAACATATGAGTACCAAGTATTTTTATAATGTTATTGTGTGTGAGTGGTTGTCATGCATATCAGTAAATTCCTAGGTCACAAGCTTGATACTCATCGGTGCACATCGAGTGATGTGAATAGCTAATACTATTCAGTAAGTCCCATATCCCCTTTTTATGTAGATCAAGTCAACTCAACTTAAAGAATATATAGCATCACAAAGTAATGTCATATGAGGGAAATCGTACCGATTATGGGGAGTCTTCTGAATCCCGTCAGACATGGATTCCTGAAGTTCTCATTGAGATGAGCATGTCGGACCAAATCTGAGCAGTGTTCAGTCGCCATTTGCATTCTAAAGGTCATCTTACTGCCTGCATGAATACATCTTTCCAATAATCAAAAACAAATCCTGAATCCATCTGGACGGTTCCAAATATTCATTAGAACCGATACATTTTGCTTAATTAATATACTAGAAAAGAATATTTGGCCAACTTTAACGATTTATTGCTTAGTAACCAACTACTGCAACTGGGAGTTTACTGCTAAGTTGTCCATATTTTTCACATTTACCGAGACAGCGTCTCCCATGACTGCGAGTAAATATAGAAAATCTATTAAAAATATGCCTTTAACCCGAACAAAAATGGACAAAATTAGATTGATCCAATCGCATGCAAGTTGATATTGATACCGGTAAAGCTACAAGTATATGATTTGGAGAAAAAAATCACCATTTTAGCGACAGCACATTTTGCAGAACATCAAACCAATCTTTCTTAACAAAAGTTTCCTTTTGTACACTTTTAATAATATAATTTATAAAATATGGTTATAGTGGTTAAATAAATCCATTGGTGGAAACCTTAAAAAAGCTGTGATAGTAAAGTGAACTAATTATAATTTTGAACGCATTCAATGAGTATGTATAATTATTAATCGGAAAATGAAAAATGTAATCCGAGAAAAGTATAAAATTTTACCATCTATTAGAAAGGAAGTAAATTACCTATTAAACAAAAAGGAAACTTTCTGCACCTTATCGTAAAGGAGTTTTATAAGAGTTTTCATAATAAATACAAGATTGCGGTAAAAAGATGCGGTACTGAGACAATGCGGCTTACTTTTCTTTCGATTAACAACAAAATGAAAGTTGCTAGGAATCTATTATTCGAATAAAGAAGTATTTATTATTGTTAAACCTAAGCTTGAGAAAGTTAGAGTTAATAATACCATGATTTATACAAGATTCGTCAATCCTCAATCTCTTCTTACTCGGTGAAAAAATTGCTGTCTATTGCTAAAATTATGGCGCTGTATGTTGATAATGTATAACAACCTGAGTACAGAAAAGAATTTAAAAATGCGATTTTTAAATACATGATGGGAATCGCCGTGACGGAAACAAAATCGAAAAAATAGAGGAAAGCACTTATGACCTTCCTTTGATAAATTTATGGACAGTTTAATTTTAATTTTTGTAAATATACACAGATAAACTTAATTTAACCTCTATGTAATTAACTTGCCGAATGACAGCAGTGCAGTTTCGATAAAGTACACTTGAATATGGTGGTAAATTTTCCTTTGCATAGTTGTCAAAATTGTGAAAAGATTCTTCCGAAACCGGAATAAGAACAGCAGATGCAAGAACCGGAATAACTATTTCTGCCATCACACTGCTCCTCATTTCTTCAATAGCCGAAATGTTACAGAGAATAGCGGAAGCGTTGTCCAGAGTTTTTTGGATACGTTCAGCAGAAATCTTTGCCCTTTCGTCATTTGTATTTGGGTTATTTTTGAGAGCTACTTTCTCATATTGGTCGATAAGCCAAATGATTGCATTCAAACCGTTGCACTGTTCAAATTCAATCTAAAAGTGAGAAATCTGCTTCAAATTCTGGAGAATTTCAAAGTCAAAAGCTGATGGAACATCTTTAAATATGACTTAAGGCTATAGAGAACAAGCCTTTTTAGGAACGAATTAATTATATTCCGTCGTTGGACGCCAATTAGCTGGTCACTCCCGACAGTCTGGACAAAATTGTCATCCTTCAAGCGGTGGGCTGACACTCATATCAATCTACCTTGATATCATATCAAGAATACCTTTATTATATTAAACGGCTTTCGTTAAATTAATAAAATGCCTTGATGGTACTTTTTCTCTCAAAAAATTGTATTGAGTTTGAATCCGCTGAGTACGTTGCACCTGTGGCCATAATAAACCTTTTCAAATTAATGGTGTAATGGTAAAACTTGCCAGCATTTGATTAATTGATGTACCGAATGAGCATTTCGAAGGAAATGGCCAACCCACAAACTAAGCTTTAGCCAATATAATTATTATTCTTTGGGAAATGCAATTTTATACAATGTTAGCTTTGATAATTACATGCTTATGACTCGCATTCTGAATTTAGAAAATTATTTAGTAGACGAAACAATCAATAAGAAATCATACACAGAGCCGAATATTTGAACCGGAGGTTAGATTTCGCAAGGCGCCGGTTGAATTTGCAACTACGGATGGATCATCTGAAATCAGAAGTTTGATCAGCCCGCTAAGCGCCCCAGAACGCCTGAATTTTAGAAAAAAATTAGAATCACCGATAACTCCAATAAACTCCACTGGTTAATAAGGGGATTTTCTTACCAAGCTTCATTCTTCGCATCATCATTTCTGTAAATAACATGCTGTATGCAGGCGGCAGCGGTTGCTTGGACAGTTGGATTTATTGATTGAAGTCGGTTGACAAGACATGGGATATCACTCGAGGTAGATAAATCAGTATTGGATTGATAAATACGAAAACTCGATCCAAACCGACCAAGACTGCCTGCTGAAAAAAATATATACTTATATATACATATATATATATAATTATATATATTACATACACACAATTCACGCAATTTAGTTATTATTTATGATGTAAAAGAATTGCAACGACGCCCAGCTTACTATTATTTGTTAAATTGGGAATCCTCAGATTCCGAGATTTCTTTAAATATTGTCTTCCATTTGTTGATAGAAGTTCACCCCGCATATAGCTGACAGTATTCGATTTGGTCAAATCTTCATCATAGTATGTGTCAAGGAATTCTTCGCTTTGAGATCTTAATGGCATTTCAGGAAGATACTAAAAGGTATGAGACAGCATACAAATTCTGCACTTTGATTTATCTTGTTTTTAATTGTTAAATAGCAGCTTTGCCTCACCACACCTCACATTAAGTGAGAATTCATTCAGACATAGTGCTGATGAAGGTCGTTTCATAAATTACTGTGATTCTAACTAACAAGACTCTGCTTAATTAAAACATAAATTTAACTATTTCTCTGTGTTAAATTGGCTGAGAGCTTCAAAATTCCACCAGTTCATGTGGTAGAATTGGCTGAAGTGTTCGTGCTAATCAAATATTTTTTCCACTTATATTTTTTCATAAGTTGTGGAAGAAACATTCTAATTTTTTAACCTTTTATTATCCACATTGACCCAGTACTTCTCATATTATATCTATAATTTATTTCGAAAAAATCACCAGTTTTTCGGCACAGAATTGTGCCAAAGATGAATGTGAATAGAATTGCGATGTAACTCAATACTGCTAAATTTTCCTCCAGATTAATTTGTTTAAGCATATAAATCTTTTTATTTGTGTCATAGTTTGACTAATTTTCTTTATTTTTTGTCCGTACGTAATCAATTTTCTTCATTAACGTCAATTTTACCATTATCCGGCGGCAGGTGTTTATTTTGATTAAACATTTCCCTATTAATTATATTTTATTTCCATAGCACAAATATGCACTTCAGTAGATCATAATAGGCGAAGGCTTATATAAATATTTTGGGCTCTTGTTATAAAGACCATACTGTAATGATATTATTTTAAAATGTTTTTCTTTGGCCTGTACCACAAAATGTATTTTTATAATGATCTAATGTGTGAACTTACATATAGCCCAAGAATTTATGCTCACATTCAAATTCGGTCTATTTGAACTAATTCCAAATGAAGTGACATTTGAAGTAGCTATCTCTTAAGGTAGTTGACAGTGCACAGCGATATAGGAGGAAATAGCTGTGGATGTGATTCACTTGCAGTTAAAATCATTCAAGATAAGATTACATATGCACTTATCATGCAAATATGTACCAAAAAATGAAAAGACCAGTATGGTCGTCATGGCCTGCTCTTCTACGTAGATAACTGACATTAAGTTTTTCTAAGTAATTGTACTAGTTATGAATGCGAGTTGGTCAAATTCAAATATCAAGAACATCAAATTTTTACTAATATCGGGTGATTTGCGTTGTAAGTCTTTTTCTTATTTTATAAAAGCAAAGAAGTTAGTTCAAATGTAAATTCATTAATGGTGCGGTAAGTTGAGAGGTGGAAGATAAAGAATATTAAATAGAAACATTGTATTTCATGAAAATGCGTTTGCTTCTATTTGAAAATTGTAAATTATCATTTTTACTATTAACCGTTGACAAATATCGGAAGTTCTATAAATTAATTGCATTGTAGTGATGTGAGCAAGGAGGATACTATTTATAAATTTGCATCGTATCTCCATTGCCCCGTTGTTTCAGATACGATCCCTGGATATTCGTCTCCCGGTAAATTTGCTTTGGGTCTCAATATGTTAATTACCAATTCAACTGATTAATCTGCAACGAACTTGAAGATTTATGCCACTACGCAATATAAAATCGATGCATTATAATCCCACCATTTCAGTTGTGAACATTTATAAACATTCCTAACTACAAAAATACACTTGCATCTTGTAATAAAGTTATATGGACAGGCCACGTCGATTAAAGAATGGGAATAAGTCAGGTCGTTTATATCGCAAAATCAGTATAGAGATAGCCGAGAATCGATTTCAGTTTGTTGATAAATAGATAAGGTTTATATAAAACACTTCTTCGTTAGACATTAGTCATATCCCATCGTCAGTGTCTAGACGTGCTGACCGACACGCACACAAAGTTGAATCGTCTGTGGATACTGTAGTTGAGGACTCATCGCCAATTAATCACTTCTAATCGCTGGATTTTGATTGACATTTGCTCTCTATAGGACTATCCCTCACTCACCTCACCTTATGGGGCTATCATTTTTCCCAAAACTCTATCTTGCTGCCCCGATTTGAAAAAGATTAAAAAAAACCTACCTTCCAGTTTATAGTAATGCGACTTAAACAAGCAGATTTAAATTTTTAGATAACACTCAATTCCGTTCGTTTCCTTAATGGTAGCAAAAACTATAACTAATTGTACTAAAATATTTTCTTCGGTATCTTTCAGAAAGGAAAAACCTCCGCTTTTATATAAACGCATATTTTATGCACAAACATGCATTCATAAAAAACATTTTTTAAAATTGATTGACGATAATTTTTTCAATGAGCTCATGCAAAATAACGATGAAAATATTGTAGATACTTTTTGCTATTGCCAGCAAATGTCTATCACCACCTAGCGATTGGCAATAATTGACTGGCGATAAGATCTTCACTACAGTGTCCACAGGCGGTTCTGCTGTGTCTTTTTGTGTTTGCACATAAATACCTAAACGGGTATGTGTTATCACTCTGAGACACCGACAACGGGACACGACTGACGTTCAGCGAAGAAATGTTTTATATATAAACCTAATTAACTTATAAATAAATCGGAGGTGGGTTGTCTGCCACATCCGAACAGATCCGGCAATGTGAGTGACTTGACTTATTCTATCTATACGATTGATGTGACCCAGATGGACTTTCTCGGCATTATATAAATATTTCAAACACAACTGATGCTCAGAGTGTTGGCAAAATTAGAACAATAAATATCACAATTAAAAAGGTAAATTTAAACATCTTCAGTAATTTTAAACTGTACACAAGATCATTAGTAATAAAACTTAACTCCGACTAAATTTATTACTGATTGATTAATACATGAGTCAATAAAAAGGTAATCTGAGGAAATTTTCGGTTTTAATTATTCTATACGTAAAACAAGAAAGGAAAATGAATTTTGTAAGAGCCAAAGGATTTCAAAAAGAATTTAAATGAAAGCAACCGAAAAAACCAAATGACCTATATTTTGCTCATAACGCTCTGTTTATATTACAAATCCAATTTATCAAACTATTAGAAAAAATTTTAAATTACAATTTTCATCACAATATGAAGAAATAACAGCTCTCTAATTAAAAAATAGGAAAAAGTAAAAAAAACAAAGCATGCTCTATTCACTCATAAAAAATGAAAATAAAAAGCTTTTTAAGGTAAAAACGTGGGGATTGTTTTAGTCTTCCTCGAAAAATTTCCCTGATCAAACTATCGATCTGTGTGGGCTATGTACAACGGAATAGGTTTACCGACTCCTCGAGGCAGTGGAACTAACGGATATGTTCAGAGGAACTTGGCTTTTCTCACTACCTATAAGGACAAAATCAATTATAAGACCGATGAGGAGGTAAAACACACAGACGCAGTTCCTTTCAAGGAGCCTAACAAGGAGATTCTCATGCATGAGAAAAAGCGCAAAGTTGAGGTGAAATGCCTTGAACTTCAAATGCAAATGGAGGATCAGGGTTATACTGAAGAGGAAGTCCAGTTAAAGGTGTCTGCTCTTCGAAATGACTTGCTCTCAAAATTGACCGACGATGTGACACCCAAACGGATGGATGAGGT
This sequence comes from Hymenolepis diminuta, assembly GCA_900708905.1. NCBI lineage: Eukaryota > Metazoa > Platyhelminthes > Cestoda > Cyclophyllidea > Hymenolepididae > Hymenolepis > Hymenolepis diminuta. Next base: position 741,921 of record CAADRB010000034.1, on the reverse strand, counting down.
CTTTAAGGCCAGACCGACCATCATTCCGGAGGTGAATAGGCTCCTTCCGAAGGGCACTCATGAAACTGCAGCTGTCACCATTCTCAAAAATAATGTCTTCAAGAACGCACTGGGAATTGGAGATGACTACGAAGTGGGAACAGCAATGCAACGTGCTGAGGAGAGACGTCGTCAGGCTGAGGAAGCCAAGGCCTTGTTTGAAGCTCAACAGAAATTAAAGTGAGCTTATTTTTAGTTGGCCTTGTACAAACTATATTTTTTCCTTCATTCACTTTCTCTACAATTTTTTCCATTTCTTGCAGAACTCTGAAGTCCTCATCATCTGAAGAAGAGTCAGCTAGCGACAGTGACGAGAAAAGGAAAAAGAAGAGGAAGCACAAATCAAAGAAGTCTCACAAGAAATCCCATCACAAGAAGCACAAGCGCAGTCGGAAGCATTCCGGTTCGAGTGAGGAGTCGAGTTCTTCTGACTCCGAGTCAGAGGAGAATGAAGTCAAGGAAAGGAAAAGGAAGCACCGTAAACATTGCCACCGCGACGACAAGGCTTGAGGACTTGCCCCTCTTTCTTGTTGGGCTGAGTGTTGTCTTTCTATTTCTCCTTTGACCCACTTGTACATACACCTGCATGTATAAATTACGCCGTTTAAATCTAATTTTATGTTTCATCGAAATGTTTGAAGTCGACTCAAAGTCATTTGTACTTTTTAATACTAATTGTTTGGTTCAACTGTTCATATTTCTTAAATTCATTTGAAATTTTTTGTTAAACTTCATTTTAAATTTACACGTACCCGTATTTTAATCGCGTTCATGCTGATTGTTGTCGCTTGCTTGCGTATTGTTAAACCAAATTCTTTTTTTACAAAGTTTCTTAGCAAATTAACGCAATTTGATATCCAATTCAGGTGCATCTTCGAATGTTATTAAACTGCTCAAATTTCCGAAATCCTTAAATAGATTATGTGCACTATCAGTGTTGTGGTCAGTGTACACATTGTCAGGTCAGAGGACTGTGAGATTAACGATCATTGATACACTTCCATTTGTACGGTTAATTACGATTGGCAGGACGAGTGTTAAAATATGTGTTTACAGCAGGGAAGGTTACTCACTACCATTTCCATCCACCTCTAATCACAAACACGTTGTTAACGCGGCTAAGTCAATGAGTATGTCAGCCTCTAAGATGCACTTACCCGCATGCATTCTAACTTGAGCGAATATGGGAGAACAGTGGCCATTGGCTAGGTTAGGAGTTATACTGGTCATCATTTCCCTTGTTTCATACATCTTTCATTCATTTTACAGATTGTTACTCCCTTTCATATTAATTTGCTTTATCTGTAAGATGTTTCTTTATAAAGACTTATTTAGGTCACATCTCCTATACTGTCCTATCCAAATGCTACTAATGCTTCCTTCAATGATCTTGGGATATAAATATCGCAAGTGCTCAAATATAATAATGATCATTTGTCAGAACAACTGAATCCGCAAATACATATTGACCTCATATCTATAAATACATGTCAAGTAGGCCTTAATGTTTAAGTAATTTTTCTCAATGTTTGTCTGCAAGTTAATTTGTAGCCAAGAAGATCATTAAGTTACCAACAAGTTATGCGAGATACGTTGATACAATCTATGTTTGATTTTTAAAAAAATGACGCAGAACTCAACTATTAAATAAGCTAAGAAATTATTTACATGCCAATTCTTCAACCAATGTTATTAGCCAGTTATCGTGAAGCTGTAAGAGGATACAGATTAGCAATTATCCATATAAACCGGCTAGTTTATTGCCTCTTTCAAGTCACAAACGTTTTCACCACGACCAGATTGGAAGTAAGAATAAACTGCGGCTGGATAATTTTATTAGGCAAAACAGAGAAGACACCCCTACTATAACTAGCAAACTGTACACTTGGTTAGATAGAATAAGGTAAAGCTTAGCATGCCGGATAATGAACAAAGACAAATCAAGAGGTGGGTAATATGAAGTGTAAACCAAATGCCTGCTGAAAGTTGAACTGCAACTTAGCACACCGGCAACATAGGCAAAAATCGTGGATCAGGGAGAAGTCGAACCTGTGAGACCAGTATGACTATATCAAGATAGTTTTACGCAGTTCATTTGGGTCGGAAGTTAGTGATCATGCTGGTAAGATGGTAGCTTCCTCTTGCACTTTTACTCTTTATACTTCTAGGTCCCTATTTATTTCCTTCAAGCATTTTATAGGCTTTGTGTCCCTTCATATTTACATGAGTGCTGAAATTCTTTCACTAAGACATCTAAACTAGGACATACCCGAAACGAAGATTCAAAGAAAAAAGAGGAATCAATAGCGTCTATGACTTCCTATTCGCCTCTCGATTCATGTGGCCACGTATCTGTCTGTTCAGTTTCCATTTTTGATTTGAATACTAACTAATCTCTTTTCCATCAATTAAACTAAATGAACATTCCCTTATCTTCAACGAATCCTCGCATATATGAATTCCGAATTTAGTATAGCACATATTTTGATCATCCCGAATAACTCTGTGTAATAAACGCTGTCCTGTACCACTCAGATAAAAACTGACAATACGTGGGTGTACCCCCTTTAACTGAATGAATTACCGACCACAATAAACTATCATAAGAGTGACTAAAATTCTACCTGAGTAAACGGAAGCAATATACATAGAAATCTCGTGATGTGAGATATTCACGTGAACACTAACAAATTGATAGAAAAATAACTTATAAAAATGATACCCTAATTACAAAAAAAGTTTCAGATGTAAATCTTTAATCGACCGAATAAAATAAAAGATAGCACAGACTAAGCATGAGGGAGTATATACAAGTGGGTCAAAGGAGAAATAGAAAGACAACACTCAGCCCAACAAGAAAGAGGGGCAAGTCCTCAAGCCTTGTCGTCGCGGTGGCAATGTTTACGGTGCTTCCTTTTCCTTTCCTTGACTTCATTCTCCTCTGACTCGGAGTCAGAAGAACTCGACTCCTCACTCGAACCGGAATGCTTCCGACTGCGCTTGTGCTTCTTGTGATGGGATTTCTTGTGAGACTTCTTTGATTTGTGCTTCCTCTTCTTTTTCCTTTTCTCGTCACTGTCGCTAGCTGACTCTTCTTCAGATGATGAGGACTTCAGAGTTCTGCAAGAAATGGAAAAAATTGTAGAGAAAGTGAATGAAGGAAAAAATATAGTTTGTACAAGGCCAACTAAAAATAAGCTCACTTTAATTTCTGTTGAGCTTCAAACAAGGCCTTGGCTTCCTCAGCCTGACGACGTCTCTCCTCAGCACGTTGCATTGCTGTTCCCACTTCGTAGTCATCTCCAATTCCCAGTGCGTTCTTGAAGACATTATTTTTGAGAATGGTGACAGCTGCAGTTTCATGAGTGCCCTTCGGAAGGAGCCTATTCACCTCCGGAATGATGGTCGGTCTGGCCTTAAAGACCTCATCCATCCGTTTGGGTGTCACATCGTCGGTCAATTTTGAGAGCAAGTCATTTCGAAGAGCAGACACCTTTAACTGGACTTCCTCTTCAGTATAACCCTGATCCTCCATTTGCATTTGAAGTTCAAGGCATTTCACCTCAACTTTGCGCTTTTTCTCATGCATGAGAATCTCCTTGTTAGGCTCCTTGAAAGGAACTGCGTCTGTGTGTTTTACCTCCTCATCGGTCTTATAATTGATTTTGTCCTTATAGGTAGTGAGAAAAGCCAAGTTCCTCTGAACATATCCGTTAGTTCCACTGCCTCGAGGAGTCGGTAAACCTATTCCGTTATACATGGTATCTGTAGGTAGCTAATTTAAAACGAAACGCAAAAAACTGACCTATTTGAAGTAAACATCGCTTGCTATATGTTATGATATCAGTTCTTTAGATAATAAATATTTATTAAAATAAAAAGGTAAAAATTATAACCTTTAATCCTAGATGTTTAAAATTTTAGGTATGTGAAATATATCAAAATATTATTACGATGATTATTTAATTTTTCACCATTGACATTTCCTAAAACAATAATCGAATCAGCTTACAGGAAATACATTGTACTCAGTCGAGCATATAGGTAGTTTTCCTTATATAAATTCAGAGGAAAAATAAGTAGGTTTTTTTTATGCGCTTTGTGACTTTTCCTTCTTTACTGTACACTGATTTTTAAATTTTGAAATGCGTCGTTCTAGCCACATTTGTACTCTATTGAGATTTTGGGCTTTTTGAATAGGGATTCTAGAACTCGTTATTTAATGCTGTGCTACTATAGCAAGTAGCCCTTTGACATTATAATTTCCCTATTAATCATTATACAAACGTTCAGAGACAGCTGGTAGCCATGTATGTAATCTTTTATTCAAGTTAAATAGGCACATTTTCACAATTTTAGAGACGGGCATTCGTATTAAAAGTTGCTTAATTTGATGGACTGATTTCTTTTTGAAATTTTTTCTCTCCGTCATTTTCCTGCATGACACAACCCCTTCCACAATAAGCATGCGTTATTCCGCCCCATTACAAAACTTGCTGGGCTTCACTCTCTGCTGTGCCCTCAAGCTATCTTGCGGAATTTTGAAGCACTACGCTTAGGTGAAATGGTTAAACTTATTAATTGGCTCTGGATCATTGTTAGGTCTCAGATTCTCCCGACGAGTATTGTGCCGAGCAATCTTTTTATTAGTGAAACTCCTCTGTCTTAGCTGCATATGCATACCTCATCTGTAAACACAAACTGATACGCACCCTTGGTCTATCTCACCTCATTCTACCTAGCTTACAATTTGTAAGCAAATGAAAAATTCTGCCAGCGATTTCCTAGTTTACTACCTTGTCTAGTGTAAAATATCGGTATTTGTGAGAAATGGATGGGTAATACTGTATCTACGGAGTTCAAAACCAAAGAAAAGCCACTTTCGGAAAATGTTACAATATCCATCAATAAGTGCAGTAATGGCGATCTTTGAGCATTATTTTATGCTATAAAGAAAATTTTTGACCAATTACTGGTTTGTAACTATTCAATTTTATAATAGTTTTTAATTTGCTCAGAGAGTTGACTTTAGTAACAACTGGCGTTGTGCCGCTTAGAAAATAAAAATTTTTACAAATTTCTTTCAAAAGTATGGGTAAACCCAAATGAAAAATCATATATTGCGTTTATCCATGTAATAGTGCTCAAAGCTATATTTAAAGTCACAAAACTTATCTTGTCATAATGATAATATTTTCTTATGCTGTCGGCAAGTTCAGAAATATAAGCTGATGAATTAAGAAAAGAATTAAGTCCAAAGTGTAATTATTACGTTTGAAGATAATAATAGTTGTATTAATATCAATGGATTAGGTAAAGGGATTGCTTGTGGATTTTTAAATAAATATTACATAAGTTGTCTGAAAGAAATTAGAAAATAATTGGACAAGTGTCTGAATTTAACTTTGCATTTAATGAGTGATTTGAGAGGCATCACTTTGATCAAATGGGCACTTTTACATGAGGAATATTTTAATTTAATTTAATTTAACCGTAGAATTTATTGATAAATCAGATACGTATGACCCCTGGACTGTCTAACTTTAAATTTTAGTCTAAAAGGAATATATAAGCTGTTTTCTTCGTATTTTTAGTAGTATTAACAAATTTTGATAATAAAACTTAAATGTATTTATTTAAAACTTTAGTAACCATTTTATATACTTTGTTTAACCGCATCAATTTGCATGTGAATATTTCTGTCAAAGCAAGTGCGAAAGCAATCGATACTGCTCTGTTTCCAATATTCTGTATCTGAATAAAACAGGATGACTCATTCAAAGCGTAACCGCGCTTTGTCGTTTTCTGATGTAAGAACAGTTTATCTTAAACATAGTTATATTTTCAAATTAAGTATGCTTTTTTCTTGTCATTTTATTATGGATAATGAGACTATTATTGCGCATTTTAAAATGGTGAGTCTTGAGGTGGTGGGCTGAAGACTTTGTGTTTATAAGAACTTGTTTCATTAATTTTCATTTGATTCGGTCTTATCTCTCGTCCTATTGTTTAATTTTTAATGTTTTTTCATGTTGATAATATTCTGAATAAATCACAATAATGTGCTGTGAACTTGAATGCTATTCTGGTAAAGTGGAAATTTATGTTCTGTTTCTTTTGTAATATATCTACATTCTTTTTAGTGTCCAAGTTTATCAGAATGTCTGGGCTCTGGAAACGGTCGGTCGCAAACCTCATCAAAAATTAACGAATCCTTTCGTAGGGTTAGGACTTTTTCTTGTGATGAGTTCGTCAGTTCAATTGGCGATCTTGTTCGTGAGGCGGAAATGCATACTGCTGCTCTTCCGCTTTCTTCTGAAAAGACAAATAACCCGGTTATTCGTCTTTCTCCATCCTATTCTCGTTTCCGTTCTCTCTCATATAATGACCAATGCCAAACTAAACGTAAATCCTCCAAAACAGTTTTACCCTCTGCAAACAATCGCATATGCCAGTCCCCTCCCAAAGTGATCTTTGGTCAACCCATCGTCTCCTCTTCCCCTCCAACAGATCACACTCTCAGCTCCTCACTCCTTGCTAACTCTCTTCTTATCGAATATTTAGCTCTCGTAAGTTTATCCTTTTCGGTACTATGCTATGTCATCTGATATTTTATTTTTAATTGCTTTACTTAATCCTATCAGATATCACGAGTTCGGTATCCATGTTGGTTATACGGATGCTACAAGTGATTGAGTTTGGTCCCCTCCTTAGGCACTGATTTATGGCTTGTCAAACAGGGAGACCGATGTTCTTTTCAATATTTCAATGCTTTATACTTTATTTGATTCATTTCGGTCCTTTATATTTTGAATCAAGATGTGAATTGAGTAGTGGATTGTATACGTCAACGTGCTACTCATGAGGGGAAATAGGAAATAAAGTTGTAGTATTTGGATCCTCAGAAGTAATTGGTCCTTGTCTTATTTGAATTTCGTCAATCGAACCTACTTAATCTGATTTGAGTAAAATACCTCACTGGTTTTTGCGGTTTCATGTTCAAAGTTTTGCATTTACATCATCCTCGTAGTATTGGATTTCACAAACCTCTTCTCATACTTTTTGCATAGGAAATGCTATAGAGCTGCTAGTATTTAAAATGGGATATTGACGCCACTCATATTTAGAACTAAATAATTTAAGATTTGAAGTTAGCATGATTTAAGCTAAAACTGAAGTTTAATTCCCCATTTATTTATTTCCTCTTTTATTTGATTAATTAAAGGAATTATGGGTAATCTCGATTTGGGGTCGCGTGTAAATTTGTCGTAATTTCTCTTAGCCTTTTTATTCTGAATGATAGTTATACTAGGTATTTGTAAACGCTATGATGTAGCGTTTTCGCACACATTTGACTCACTATTTGGATTATGTATGAGGGCGATCAACTTGCACTTAATTATCAGTGGTTAACTTCTTTTACTAATACAATGAACTCCATTCCGATGTGCTTCGTTGTTAAGTTCATTTTATCCAAAATGATTGGTTAATGTTCATGTTAAAAATCCTGGCTGAGCACTGAGATGGAAAGCTTTCAAAATTGTTTTCACGCCAGATAAAGAAGAGTAATTTAAGGATTTCGTAGGATTAAATTTATCCATTTTTATCCAAGGGAAATTAAGCAAACACTTTATTGTTAATTCTTCATTAGATTTGTGTTTTTGCTAAACGTGCTAAATTGCATATTCGTTATTTTGCATAATTTTAATTAAATAGCTGAAGTTTTTTAATCCCGTGTTGTTATTGAGCTAGGGGATTCGTAGCTATTTTGGTGGCAATTGAGCTATAACAGACGTCCACTCTTGAATGTAGAGATTTCTTATAATATCGGTTAGAAATAGGTGCCAATGTTCTTAAAACTTTCTTGGTTTGAGGGTCTTAAGTGAAAGATCCTTGAAAGTAAAATTGAAAATGTATAGATGAAAAAACGCTCTGGATATTATATTACATTTTCATTGTCACGAATTCCTAATTCCAGTATAAATCTTTGATTTTAGTAGTGGTGGCATCACTTCCGTTCTGATAGATTTAGAGTGGTTTGATTAAGATTTGCTCACGATTTGCGGTTAATGAAAATTAAATCTATCTATACTCAGCTATCTCAATTAAGTGATTAATATACTTTAGGCGTGCATTGAAGAAATGTATAGACTACGCTTTTTAATGAATTCCAATTTTATCATTCATCTGTAATCATTTTTTTAGTGTAATGATAGTAAGCGTGAGGGCTATCATGATCGTTAATCGTCTTTTGATCGTCAAAGGGCTTTAATAGTGAATTTCGCCTTTTCAGGTAACGACTGATAATCCCTATGGAGGTCTAGTGGAAGATCTTTCAGAGGACGTGGAGTCCAAAGAATCAGAAGTTTCTGAAACACCTCCACGACTACCCTCTCCCTCCCCCGAACCACGAAATCGCAAACACAAGGTGGGTGTTACTGCAGGTCCCTACCTAGCACCATCCGTATTGCCCTACTTACAGGATGGCAATCCAAGTGATGGCATATCTGGCACATCCACACCTCCGAATCTTCCCTCCCACCTCTCCCCCCTCCTGGATTCAGCAGTTTCGCCAGCAAGACGAAGTGGACGTTGTGTGAGTACTATTTGTCGTCCCACAGCCTTGGATAAGATCAACCCGGATGAAGGTGTGCGTTTGAAGAAGCTCTCCACTCAAGTTGAGGTGGATCAGTTGAGAAGCATGGTGCTTGACTTTGAACGAACGCATCTGCTTAAAAACACCACAAAACGGACATCTGTTACTGGAGCTCCGCCAGGTACTTTCATTATTTTAGCTTTTTATATGAAGCTTAGTAGGAAAAGTGGTACCTTTCGATCTAATTTTGTAAAGGTGATATTCTTCGAATCCTAGTGTTTTTAAATTAGGGATTTTTGTTGCTATTTTGAATAAGTGTGTGATAGATATTGTACAGACTTATTTTTGCAAGCTATTAAAAATCTAGAAGTGTTTTACTCTTGTTGGACTTCGGACTGCAGTCGACTGTTCTATGATACTATAATATACTTACTTTTCATCGACTATTCACATATGAATCGGTGCGCTGCATTTCATTATTGCGTGTACATAGTACATACTATTGTTATTGCCACTGGGATAATAAAAGGTACAAATTTTAATTACCAAAAAGTGTTGTCGACTCTTAGATTCCCTAAGACGTTGCACTCATTACAAATACGATCCGGCAAAACCACGATACAAAACGATCCAAATCATTATATCAAAATAAGACGCACGTTTTCGTACCGGTAGGTCGATTTATATTATGCGTCATTTACAACCGTAATGTAAATAAATTCGTTCGAATTAGAGGGAATTAAAAAAGCAGAAATTAAAAAATGGAGAATAATCTTAAATGTAAAAATTATTTTAGGGAAATGTTATTTTCTTTTATGTAAAAAAGCATCTCAATAAAGGAAATAAAAAAGGTTGAGTAAGATTTAAAACTGGAGGGAATCAGTAATAAGTAGTAATAAGACCTTCATGAATCGTATTTTACCTGAATTGTGAAGAATTGAGTTGTCCATATTCCCATAAAGCAGATTATTTCATGACGTCCTAAAATCTAATCTGCACTATTTAACCCCCATATTCGTGGGTGGAGTTGTACTCACAATGTTTAAATCTTGTTTAATTTCGTCGTTGATTAAGCTGCCTCGACCTCTGTATCATTTTACACCGAAGAGGAGGTAGACGAAGCTAATATCACGGCACTGCTCACTGCAGTTCACTTAAAATGAGTTGTAATAGTTATTATGGATATCCCCCTATGCTAATGCTAATCTGTTCTTCCCTTAGAATTAGCGCAATTGCGAAAGCAGTCGGCGGTTAAGAACACTCAAGCTCTCTTCCTCCTCAACAGCATTTCCGGTTTGACACCGAAGCATTCGAACGTTCAAAAGGAGGCCGAATTGGAAGCGCTCTCAAAACTTAAAACTGACGCCACCCAAGTACCCCTACCTGGCCTGGGAAGGACTCCCAACATTTTAATTTCCAAACCCACTCACAGTGAGACCAGGACTCAGACTATTAGTAGTCGGGAACACAATATCATAGCACCACTTTCCTTCTAGTCTGTACACCCAAAAAAAGAAAATTCAATACTAGCTCCAAAGAAAATTTTATCCTGCGCCCCTCTCCTTCCTCCACTTAACCTTGTTCTGATTTACTTTGCTTTCCAGCTCTCTGTACTGAACCGGCGAAATTGTTAATATATAATATTACTATGTAGGCAATGGACCAAAATGTAGAATTTGGAATTGCATTCTTAATTTACGGCTTGTGAGGGAAACGAAAGCCTTCATATGTATTGCGCCGTTCTCTATAATACAGTCAAGGGATGTGCTACATGTAATATGCGTAAACTTGTTCTTTCGACTGTAATTGGTGCGTTGTCTTTTGAGTTTGGTTGGTTTGTTAAAGTTTTCTTGTTATTAGCGTTCTATTGTTTGGCTAATTAAAGCGCAAAAATTTCAGTAGAGCGAACAAAAACCTTTTCCGGAATGTTTTGTCATGTGATATTACCAAAGAAAGATTGCTTGTGCCAGCCAATTTTCGCTTATGCCTTATGTTGGTTGAAATTAACTTCGTACATTTTAGCTACTAATGTTAAAAAGTCGTTGCTTGGCTTGGAAAATTATATGACTAGTGACATGGCTACTGGCACCTGCAAGCTAGTCATTTGGTTTCCTGTGACAGCAGCTGAGCATTTTCTTTGAAAAGGGGAAGTGTATAAACGTATAGGGGATTAAAAGTTACCCAAAATTAAGCACACAGTTTTTTTGGGCGCATTTTTGATAATCGAACGGAAGTGAAGTTGAATGGTTGATTGCTTACTTCTCAGTTTCCTTCTTGTTATCCGTTCAATGATTTCGCTGCTGATAAAGATAAATAACCTTTAATTAGATATTTGAGCTTTCATCAACTTATGATTGTATGTTTAGACAAGGCTTAATTACACCCCTGTTTAATAGTTCTCAATCGGTATTTGAGTACTTTTACATTTATAAGGCTTGAAACTTGCTAAGTGCTGCACCTGGTACATGGCACCAGTAATAGTGTACACTCGATTATTGCGTTATTTATTATTGGTGTTTATTGAAATGGTCCAGTCATTTTCTATTGTTTATCCTTTTCTGGATCAACTACGAAGGAAATCAGGAAAGAAGATTGAGAGCAAATTGAATTTCTTCCTGAAATTTCTATGGAATCTGTAATGTTTCCTATTGCTGGAGTGGATTACCTGCCTTGGGCTAAATTTAGCTCAAGTGCTTTAATGTGTTTCCAATAAATATCGCCGCGTTCAAATTTGTGTTTTCTTATAAATGATAAATGTTTCGAGAATCTATGTCATTTTTGTAAATAATGTAGGTTAATGGCCTGTAACGTATTAAATAAGGCCTGGTTGCCAAGATAGAACATTTATGAATACTAGGAGATTGTCTGTGCCGCAGCTGGTTAGTAATTGGGAGACTTCATCATAGACAGTAGATAGTACTAGGGTAGGTTTGTTGTTATAAGGTTCAGTATTATTTTATTTTTGCTCATAGTAATAAGAAAAATATTTGTTATTTTTAGTTGTGGGAAGCAACTGGAATCGGTTAACAGTTCATTAAATGTAGATGGGGAGGAGATAAAAAGGATGGTGGGCAAATGGTCTTTCTTCAATTGATTTTTGGATTCGGGTTGTACAATATTTACTTAATGGGTGGTTCACGTTTCAAAATTTATGATTCGTACTCTGGATTGTCGTAAATGCCTGACTACGATGTCGAGTTCTTACTGGTCGGTTTTTTAATCGATCTTCCCACTTGAATTTATTTTTCCCTCCTGTGCTTAAATAGGCAGAGTGATCTTATATAATATTCTGCATCTCACAGCACAAATGAGGTTGCTACGAGGTTCAATTAACTTGGGAGTTGTTTACAATCACACAAGTCAATTATCACATACTTAGGTTAGACATGCAACCAGCTCTCCTTCCTACAATTATTTCTTTAATCTCTTCATCTCTGCCGTAGTCTAATACATCAGTGTTCCATCCCAACTCGCATTCTTCTAATTTGGGAAAGACTTTATATTAATCAGATTATGAAAGTATTCTTCCTGGGATTAGCACCATTTTGAAGGCAAAAAATACGGCATTTAGAAAATCCGAATTTTAGTGAAATAAGCTGATTTAATTAACCACGAATCTTAGTTTATATCAACTGACAGCTTCAAATGAAAATTTTGGTCAAATAATTAGCTCTATTGTCAAACAAAATTTTTTCTACCAAAAATATAAGCAAATACAAAACTTCACTCTTGAAAATCGATACTCAGTGAAATATGTAAAATGCCTTGAAAATATATAAAAAAAAGAGAGGCAGGCCAAAACTCGTTCTCTGGAGAAATTTCTGGTTGATGGCCACAAATTTCGACTTTTATTTTCCTCCCCTCTCATTAGACTTTATTTTAAAATTCTCCATCCCCTGTTCAAATATAAATTTTTGTTGTAAACAAAGACTATTTCACTCTCTACTTATTTAAGGAGGAGAAAAGAGATCATGTAGACCACCTCTGTCTTGGAGAGCTTAACCTGAAGTACTTCTGCTACTTCTTTTTCTTAAGCAAACCAACTGGGCTTTTACTCAAGTTCCAAAATTTCAGTGGATATGATAGAACGAATTCCGAATGTCAAAAAATGCCAAAGCTCATTGATTCATTTTTTCGACTATCTCAGCCAATTTGTAAAACGGGTATAGGTCAACTTAGCTATAATTGATCAGAAAATTAGGAATAATGGAAAGAATAAATAACAAGCTTATCACTACACTAATAAAGTATCAATTGTCTAAAACCGAACAAAAAATTCTATTGCTTGAAACACTTGAACTTTGATCTGTGAGTTCAACAATGGCACCAAACCGTGACATTAGTGTCTGAGATTTCTTTGATGTCACGCGGTGAGGCACGCACCCTGACGTAAAACCAAAGCATTAATCAGATAATTGCGTATTACCTAAGTGCCTTCGAATACGACATTCTATATCGCTATAGATAGCTGAACGTTGAAATAGGTTGGTGCTGTTATTTTGAAATTCTACTGTGACTAAACGGCTTTGCATCGAAGTGTCATGGCTAATAGAACTATTTTTACCTGATCTAATCAAATGCAGATTAGAAGAGAAATATGAGATTTTCAAGTTTAGTGACACTTAAGTACATTTATTAAAAATCCCATAGGTTGACCGATAAGCGTGTGTATGAATGCGTGAGAACTCATGCATTTTAAACCAAAGATTTGAGAGCATTTTATTAATACCACTATGCTAAATTCTCACAATTTAGATTAAATTTGCTGTGGAGGCCATCAATACACATAATGAGAGAATATTCTTAAAAATGCAGAAATACGCTGTTATAGTGAAAAAAACCGTGTAGATACTATGCATTGATGAAGAAGGGTATTTAAAGTGTAGTTTTATAGCCAACGGTTAACCGTAAATTTATAAAATCTCCCAACCGAGAGCCTAGCTATTATAACCATTGAAAGCCCTAGATATGATATATATCAAGAGACATTATGTACCATTGCGTGGTGATTTTTCAAACTTGTGCCACTTAATATTTTTTTCATTTTACCCAAATAAAAAAATATTAATATCTGGGCTTGATAAAAACATATCGCATTTTATTAAAAGTCAAGTACGTGAACCGCAATTCTTTTGCAAATGATGGAAGGAGAAGATGGGTTTCATCTCGAAATATTGGAATAATCGGCAACCATCGTGCCAATGACTTTCATGGTCATAAGCAAACACAAAATGCCGCACAGACGAAAATTTTATGGGCAATGCGTCACGTGTAACACACTCAGTAAGAAACCGGAAACTTCTGACTCTATATATTACAAATTCCCTATTATCAAAAGAAAATAATATACTAATTTTTAATAAGCAATTAGTAATATGTCGTGAATGCGAGGGAGACAAAGAAATAATAATGTAAATTTCAGCTCTCGGGCTCATAAACTTGGTCAAAGTGGTTTCAGAAACACTTAACCGAAAGAAATCGTCCCATACCATAGAGCCGATTATTGAATAATGGTTCATCACGTGCAATGTTGAATTATGTAGTCACGTGTGTCTTTAGGTGACTTTTCACCCTATTCGTCCAACCATAACAAATGGTATTAATAATACCTTTCTACGCATTCTAATTATGGTTTCCGGAGGATTTATAAAATGGTAGATAATGCAATTTCTAACTCCTTCATCTCTAACTTATTTCTACGTTGTCAGCTTGCCAAAAACACAATCAAGTTAAATAAGTGACCAGTTAAAGTGGGTATAGTAAGGTAGACATACCCCGACCTAAAATAACCCTAAAAAATAAGAATGCAATTTCTAGTGAAACAGAAAAAGGGTTAATTTTCCTAAATGAAACGAACTTCTGTCGTTATTGTCACTAAGAATGAAGTGACTGGAAGGTGACATGCCTCTACTGTATATTTGGCATACGTTGTCTTTGTTCTCGGTATGTGCGCAAAAAGTTGGCTAGTTAGTGAAGACCTGCGATACCATTAACGTCATAGTCCTTGGGGAAACTACGCGTCTTACTGAATCTGAGGTTGGCATGACTTTAGTGTAGCATCTAGTGAGCAACAGCTGCCTTAAGTTTGTCTAGGCGAATTTCCATCTCAGTTAGTTTTTTAGAGACGAGGAAAGGATTTGCAATTAACTCAAATATGAATTACTCTATTGAGAGAACATAGATCAATTTTTATTTTAGCTGAAAGGGCACTATTCATATGCTTGTAATTTTGACTACGTTCTCAACTGGGTTTTAATTCGAATAAATTTCATTTAAACATTGTCTATCGGCTTTTCATTAAAAATATCAAAATAATGAAATTCTATTATTACAATAAGCAAAAGAATTTCGACATGGTGCGGTCCTAAAAGCCATCCATAAATATCTTTTACAATTATTTAACGGCGGAACTCTATTAAAAAGTGTAAATTAAATAAGATGGGTATGTTCTTAACATTTTTATTAATATATAATTCAAAAAAAGATAGCATTAAAACACAAGTAGCTAAGTATTAGGTACCTGTTCTAATCTTGGCTGGGTTAAGCTGAAATTTTCTAGTCCCATATTCCATTTAAATAGGTAGCTCTTAGCTCTCAAGATGAGATTTGTGCAAGCAACAATCTTTTAATTTAATCAATTTTAGGCGTAAGGTTTCTAATACGCTCAAACAAATTTGAATTTAATTTGAGAAATCCAGAATGTAGGAAATGTAAGAGAATGTAGAATTTCGCTCTTGAAAATCTACATCTTATGTAAAGGTCGCTCAATCACCGAAGGAATTAAGTTTTAATTGAAAAAAACGCCCCCAAATATCTCAGATCCAGTTGTGATAGTGAAACCATCGGATATGACATTCCTCACCCCCCCCCCCCTCAACAGTCAATTTTATGGTAAAAGCTATACAGTCGCGTCCAGGTTATATTTTGATACGATCTTTGATAAAATAGACGAGAGAACAGGCATTTTCATCAGCTTTGTATTATTACCTTTCAGTTACGAGGGTTTCAAGCAATCTTCTTCTTACACATATATTTAAGCTTTCTTCCCAAAAAATGGACGGGAAGTAACTAGGATTTAATCTAATTGTTTTATGTGGTGCTATAAGGTGCGGTCTGTAAGATTCTTAAAAATTGTGGTTAGAAGTAGACTGGGAACCTGCTGCTGGACCAAAGTGAAGCAATGCCCAAACACAGAGTGAGGAAGCCGAACAGGAAGCTCGGTTTGGCCATGGGCTAAATCGAATGATATCATCATCAATTGCTATCTTTCAGAGTGAAGTTAGGGCAACATGAAGCGAATAACTATCTGTTTTCAGTGGTTGTAATCGTTATCCTCCTGGTCCTTACTCCCATCTTTCTTATATCTTATAGCTTTATATCATTTCATATACACCTGCCTTGCCTATATGATATGACATAATAAGAATTTGTTTAAACCACACTACCCCGTCTTCAGTTTTCATGAAACTCATTTACTTTTCTTTGCGTTTATGTCTTCCCGTGATTAGGTTTTTGTTTTTTTATGAAAATAGCAAATAGTTTTAACTAGCTCGACTGTATTAGTTAATAACTCATCGAATTCTCGTTATCTACTTTAAATTCTACTGCCATATTTTCATACGCAGTTAAAAATTATCTGTGAGCTCATGTTTAATGTCATAGAGTGTCACTTGACTGCTGTACACCCACCATCACCTATTTTAAGTAAATCCGAAATGTAACGAAAAGACGTAGGATACAATCACAACTATAAATTGTTCAAGTGCAGTAAAATATAGAAATGCTAGTGATAATTGTTGTTATTGTAATGTAGAAAATATTGAATACTGCCTCGTTGTTGACGGCTTTAAGAGAAGAGGAGGAACGAAATCATCTTTTGTGGTTGGATGATTAGATAGTGTTGATGTACAGCGGTCTTACTTTGAATTTCATTTGTCTATTGAAAGATGAAAAGAAACGAATCGATAATATAAAGTAGTAAGTTTTTAAAAATAAATCTCTTTTTCAAATTACTATTACTTCCCACAGTAATAAAAAAGTGTACAATTTTAAATTGTGGGAGACAAGTGAAATCGGATAAAGGGAAAAAGTTCAAAAAGATACCGAAAGCAACGTCAAGGTACCAAAGAGTTTTACTTTATTTGATTTTCCGATTCGGGTAGTACAATATTTACTAAATCGGTAGTTCCCGTTCCAGAGTTCACAATTCATGAATCGACCCCTAGATGGCAGCAAATGCTTGTGTACGGTGTCCGGTATTATTTGATCATTAAGGGTTGGTCTTGACGCTTTAATCCAATTTTTATCCCAATGACTGAGAAGTCATTACGATTTAACATGATATTTAGCAGCTTACAGTTTTAACACATAACCGAGTTGATATGGCTAAAAATTTAAAGGTGGTATAGCTCCGTAAGCTATGTTCACTCAAGGTCGAAAAATAACTCTTCTTTTTCATCGCTTAGGTGTAGTTAATACTTAATTTTAAAGTATTTTTAAAATATCTAGAAAACATATCAGTGGTAAACGTTAAAGAATATTCAACATATTTGCATGAAATAGAACATCTTCAACCATGAAATGGTTCAAACAACAATATATATAAGACTTCAACTGCGGAGAAAATGAAAGTGGATAAACGAAAGTGCATTCGTTCTTGGAATTTGTTCTAAGAATGATGCTTTTATAGTAACTCAGAGAATGCACACTTTGTTGGACAAACTGTACTTTTTATCTTCAAATGTTGAAAAGACAAATATACTATTAACAAAATGGTAATACCATGGTAAATATGGCTTTTATTGAGTGTACTCCGACATGTTTTATAGAAAACGGCTTATTTCACGGGCCCAATGTTTAACTTCGAAACTAGGCTATTTTTATACAAGGAAATGACTGATTAACAAGAATCGCTTTTCACAAAACGTCGATCCGACTTCTAATGCACTTTCATACAAGTTTTTTTCCTTTAAATTCCAAAGCTCTATTTATAAATGCAAAGAAATATTCTGGGAAAACATTTTCATATGACACTAGTGACATTGGCCTACTGCTTATTTTTATTTCGCATCTAAAAACCTGTCTGACTGTTTTCTCGCTCTGACATACAAATATCCTTACTTCAATGCCCTAAATTTTTTCAAGATAGTCTGTGGATCCGCTCTTGAGTATTTTCGTTTATGCACTCGTAACAAAGCATCTCGTTGGAAACGAATATGAGCTAATATTACAAGGTAATGTAAATACAAATCACTCGTTGTTATGATTAGATATTTGAATTCAAAAGTCTATGTTGAACAGTGGAACTAAATTATGTTCTGATTTAAGGTCGCCGAGATCCAGCACAGTCATCTGTTCATTTAATTTTTTAGAAACTAAAAATATAAAAAAATAAAAAGCTAACTGAATATTGGTAAGTAAAATTGCTAATTTAATATATATTACTTTGAATGATGATTTATAGAAAAAATAAATGATAATAAGAAAATATGCATGAGCCCGTAACAAGAGGGAAAGCTGTAAAAATTACATCATTCCTTTTTACGCCACAATTAATCTATCAGAGAAGTCAATTCACTGACAAAATTTCATTAACTGAGTTGGACTCATTCTTAAGTTGAGCAATGCTTCCTTGACGTAATGGTCTGTAATATGCAATTTTTTTCCGAATGATAGAATCTTTGATAGATCATATCACAGGCACGCAAATAATAATCCTTAATTCAAGATGACCACTTCAACTTAATGTGAGTCCATTTGAGAATCGCTTTTTCAGACAAATCTATCTTGTCACTCTCATTTATCACAAATTTACAGCTGAAAGACATGGTATTGCGATATTTCATAGCATATACATATTAATGAAATGGAAGTCTACCTATTTATTCCTACACAACATCAGACGGTGGATGAGTGGACGTCGAGGGAGAATGTATTCCACTAGTTGAATCTGTGATGTCCAAGAAAAGTGGATGTGGTTGATTTTGCTGCTGTCCAAATAGCTGCGACGACGGTGGCGCCGACTGTGGTTGCAACTGCTGAGATTGTCTACAAAATTGCTGAACACCAACCGGCTTAAGTGGTCGAGCTAGTGTAAGTTGATTCCACTTCACGGCGTAGGTTTGGGGAATTATTCCATCCCCTCGAGAAAAGCTATGGACATAGTGCGGGGTTGCTCTTTGAGGTATTGTTGTAGAGACGGTTGGTATGGTGCCCTCTGCGAGCGGTGAGTGTTGCTGCTGTTGGGGTAGTGGTGAAGGAGAGACCGAGGAGGGTAAATTCTGCTCGAATACGGTTCCAGTGAGTCGACGTTTGAGCAGGTCATCTGAAGTACGACTGCGAGATTGAAGGCGACATTCCCAGACCGTGGAGCATACCCCCTCAGCGAGAAGCACTAACAGAGAGCCCACCATAACAGCAGATGTTAGGATGTCCAGTAGTTCCGCTGGATTATAAACAAGACATAAAACTTTTAGAGAAGTCTAATTCCCGATCTTTTATGTTGAATTCCCTGAAATGAAAACGAATTCGTAAACCGACTACAGGTTTTTAACGGAGAAATACAAAGTGGACCTACCATTATAGACTAGGTTAAAATTTTGATAAAACTTTAATAACATTTTTCTATGTTTATTTTGCCATTTTTTAGTATAATTTACGTATAAATTCTTTCACTTAAAATTGTATTCTTTTCACTTGGTTATTTGAGTAACATTTCAACCTTATTTGAAGGAATTGAAGCCTGAACGATTTGATTAATGATGAGATTCGCTTTCATATATAGGATCCTATCAAGAAAACAATAGTTTTTTCCAGTAAGCGGCAAATTTGGAAGCTTACCTAGAAATACATATAGGCAAATCACTCATTAATAGAGATGAAGGTAAATACTGACCTAATACATGCAATCGGCTCCAATTTCCTTCCAGAAAGTGATATTAATTAGTGTGAAAACATTTTCGAGAAATCCAGGGACATAATTGAATTTGGAGTGTGACCATGACCATTCGTAATCTTATAGCTTTTTGATGCAAATAAGTACCTAAGGGGTACGATACGTATTCGCTCCATCTGCAATGATTGATCCATGGTTTCTTTATTGAGTGCCACGCCCTGGCATATATGAATAGATTTCACAGAAAATTTCGGAATATTTATATTTCGAATATTTAAAAAGAGTGCTAAGTAAGCACATACAGAACTAACGGTCAAATGAAGAGGAGGAAAACAAAAATCTTGAAATATAGGCTTTGTTTGGCAACTAAATAAATTCGAACTGACTTCTGAAATGTCACATTAAGAAAAGAAAATAAAACAGAATGAAAAACAATAGCCACTAGACAATCTATAATGGTGAATTGCGATCAATGGTCTTAAGAATGGAGTAGCGTAGATCCGGATCACGGATCGAAATATTCATATTATACGCCTCTCTGCTGATTAAAAATTAGAATTTCCTTCCTTGGAAAAGACGACTGAAATGAAAAGTTATTCCTCTTAACAATGTGTCCATATCAGCCTTAATATGACTCACAAAGCCAAATCCACATGATTGGTATAAAATCGGGAAATTTATATGAAATGAATAATCCGGGATTGTTTCAAAATCGATTTAAAAACGGAAGGAAAAAATAACTAATAAATTTATGCAGTTAAGTTTTACAAATGCCAGGTTTAAGGTTTACAACTTATATTGGCACAAAGCTGGAAGAAGTTATTATCCTTCTTCCAGATTGAATTATTGTATTATTGAATTAAATACTTGATGAAGTAAAATTTTTAAAGTGCAAGACGTTCAAGACGATCTGAGAAGACAAATAAATAATAAATGAGAAAGTAGTATAATCAAAGCGTAGGCAATTCCATTTATGGCTGTCACGAGATAGGTGTAGTCGGCATGTGACCGAAGCCCCGATTGCAAAAATAAATCACACCCTTTTCGTAAAATAAAAATAAGTTGGCTTTAGACTCCTACCATTTTTGTTGAAAACTGTTCCAGTAGATTTCAGCCTTATTGACCGACTCTGTCTGGACGATATGTGTACCGTTACAGCCACTCGACTAAAACGGAAAAGAGATAGTAAGTTTTGTCTCTGGCAGTATATACTACTGAGTATTTATGAGTACCTATGTCGCTGCTCCATTGACGATTGATATGACAGAAGACCTCTCATCTCCAATATCAGGATCTTATTCTCATCATATAGTCGCGAAAACTCGGCGCTCAATTTGTTTAAAATCGAATCTGTTGCCAAAAGCATTGCTTGAAGGGAGGATATGATATTTTCATTTCCAGTCGGCATATTCCCCGATTTCGCAGATGATGAATTACTCCTTGGGAAAAGATCTTTAATACTGAAGTTGCTCAGTAGTCCATTGAGGTTGTAAGCAGCATCAAGGCACTTTTGTCCATTTCTTCGAAGATCAAGGACAGTGACATCTGAAATAAGATCACTAATTCGCAGATCACTTAGAAGTCTAGAGAAATCAGCTGGACTTCGTTGAAGAAAGATCATAACTAAGTTCAGTTGTACTCTCTGTTGACTCATATCGAAGAGAAAAGACTCCTGTAGTCGATTTATGAACGCTTCACTAAGTTGACTGACTTTAGCAAGCATTCCAGCGTGCTCAGATTGATCAAGACAGTTTTCATCGAAAAGTGCACTGTTCACTTTTCCAGTTGATTGAAGAAAACTTTTCATTAGGCGACTTCCTCCACCTCTTGAATAATTTGCTGCTTGACTGATGACTTTCACAACCCGTTGCATTATCTTGCTTATCCGTTGGAGGCTTAATAGTTTCTCATCCAGACTCATTAGTTCATGGAATACTTTTCTGTTAGCTTCACGAAGACATGCCCATAATTGAATAGATGCTGCTAGCTACAAATTACATAATTAGAACGACAACTAACGAAAATGGATAGATTTAAGTGCCTCACGAATAATGTACCTGGTAGTCCCCTTCACGCTGGTTAGGTGAGTGGAACCAATAACGACCTATCGAACGAGCGACTTGTGTGTCCAGACTGGATTGATTATGAATGGCACGAGAGTGGACGGATTGAAATTTCCAAGATCCTCGAAAACCAGGAAAAAATGGTTTCCAAGCTTGAGTTATTGATTCATAGTTGTAAACAGTTTGCCCACATGGACGGATGCAATTGCAAGTTGATAGAGATAGAGAATCTAGAAAACAGAACGACAAAAGTTTTTGATTTATGTAGTATTTTATGCAACTTTCTGTAACTTTAATTGAATTATTATTGGAAAAAATCAAACAAATTGTAAAATTTCATATTTTAGTGTGAAAAGATATTCATAAACATACAAGAATAACTTTGTTTAGTCTATTGGCGCATGAATTAGGATAATATGGAAAGTTTCCTGGTTTACTCGTTTCCTTACTTATAACAGTACTCTGGTTCATGTCTCAATTCTTGCCATCTGGGTATATAATAAATTAGAACATAACTTAGAGTCAATATGCAGTTAAATTTAAGTCTAATTTTTGCATTTAGTCGAAATTTTGATATCCTTATACTACAACCAGTAATAAAACAAAATGGGAACTACTAATTTGAAATAGGAACAAATTCCGATTGTTATTAGGAAAATAATTTTTTATCAAATTAATGCAGCCCATTCTCTTTTATATTGTGGTCACAGAAGGGGTCTTAGAGAAACTGTTCATCCATGACCGAAGTCAGATTTAAATAAGGAACAACAGACAAATAATTTATTTGTCGATTGGCTAGAATAAAACTAGTGTAATCCTCACAAAATTGAGCCATGCATTGTTAAAAAATTACAAAATTAAGAACAGGAAAGAAAATATTTTTTGAAAACAATAGACTTACCTTGTATTATATCCAGTTGCAGACTGCAGCCAGATATTGAACTAAGATTACAGCCATCATTGTTGGCTAAAATAATAAAATACAGAAGAATAATATGAGAAAGTGATGATAACATTATGACATTATAACTCATAGGACTCGATGTGATCATACTTCCGACACTACAAAACTACATATTGCAAGAAAGATCTGGAAAAGAATGTTAATATCCTTGGAAGATAATCATGGTCTCGTAGAACCCTCCCTTTAATGTAAAAAATTGTTAAAGCTATATACTTTTCTGTCAAATCGTATTCTGGATTCGATCTTTAAATAAATGAACTTATTCCAATACCGTAAAAGATTATTTGACCAGGTATTCTAAATAATGGTGCTATTAAGAGGTCACCCGTATAAAGCAAAAGGATAAAAAGAAAATATCAGTTGAATGGAGCCTGCGGAGTTTAGATTAACGAATCTAAAAACATACTTCCTTCTCTGTATCTGCAGGTCACTTAACTAAACAAATGAGATTTGGATAAACACTGATTCTGCCCAAAGTGAGCTAGGCAGGCTATAAATACAAAGCACTTATTTCTGTAAATAATGATAGAGATTCCTTATCCCCCATTATCTCACTTACCATCACAAAAATTTGATCCTCCTTTCTTCATTCCGGATTTAATATGATCATACTAACCCAGCAAATGCTTGTTTGGTAAGTTTCAAAGCATTCTATTTAATTATTCTGAAAGTCACGCAACAAAAACTCAACAATATATAGTCCTATGCCACTTTCAAACCTCTACTGACAACAAATTAATTGCATCAGTTGGCTGAAATTGTAGGTAACCCGATAAAATTGCTCTAATACACGTCAAAGTCGGGGAGAGATATTGATTAATGCTTCATCTATGTTGTGAACACATGAAATCCTACGTCGAAGCAATCAAGGTCGAACAAGCATCCACCATCAAAAAACTCCCCGTGAGATAGCATGCTTAGGATACTGGAGTTATTTTATAATTGATCAGAATATAATTTCTTCTGAATTGTCCTTTGCCATGCGAATTGGGACTTTTAGAATTGTCTTTTTTTGCCAGCAAAACAACCCCTCTCTAAAATTTTGTTAAAGTCAGCTTTAACGTGCTGATTATTACATACTGTTTGGGAAAAAAGCAGTATTGATTAACCAAGCTTCTGCTGTTGGAGTTAAGAGTAGTAGTTAGCAGCTAACTGTAGAAAACCACAATCGGAAGTCAAGCAGAAAACTAAGAGTTGAGTGCCGACCAAAGTCTATCCTATAACAGTGGTTGGAACACGAGAGAACTGCGAAAGTGGAACGGCGACGAAAAGCGGGAGGGTAGAAAAAATAAATGACAAACGTGTGTCTCTGTATGCGTGAGAGGGAAGCAGTAGCATAAACAAATAGAATGGTTCCGGACATCGCCGATCGGGAACCTGAACCCTAGCAAAGCTCACTCTAGGACTACTTAAGCGGCTTATCTCGCTAATTAAAACAAACTACTTGAGGACACTAGATGATTCTCTAAGAAAAACTTAGGGTCACCACAGGATTAGTCGCTTCAAATACGACTGGGAGGTTGATAACAGTCTTGAGATTGCAACAGACTCAAACACTTCAAACACCACTGTGAGGTCGGGATACTTAGGTCCCAGCGATTAGTAGTGATCTAGATAAGAATTTTGGAAACACATAGGGAGTAATCTTTCATGGCATTTTGTATCAAACGTTTTCAACTATGAACCGAAGTGCCAATAGGTGGGAAAGTAAGGGAACAGTTTATTTCAGGATTGTTGCAGTTCATGGTCCATGGACTTCTAGAACCTGGAACCATTCCCTTTTCTAACACAATCTTTCAATATCTCAGAGGTCTAAATGACTTAACGATGGCGTTCATGGATTATATGGAATATTTAGTTTTGAGACAAACTGACAATAATAAAAGTTTATTTATAAATGCGAATGCGTGTTTCCAAAGAAACAACATTACCCGATTAGACAAAATAGTTATCATGACAAGTATTAAAACTGATTTTAACTCTCTTGTGTCTCCCTCCTTCATACAAATTCGCAAAAGAACGCAATTTAGAATGGCACACAAACGATACAGTACTGTTTTCGATTGACAATTCGATTTCACCTCCCATGGGTGTGTCTTTAGTGCACAAAGATTCACATGATTCTGGTGCAGTTAGCGTTGAAATTTCGCCAAATTTAATATTAACATTGAACAAAATAACAAACGAAGAAGCTACACTAATGCAAGAAAAAAGGCGAAATGGAGGAAATATAAGAGTGAACTCACCGCTGAATATACAGCGGCATTCCTTTTGTATCTGATTCATGAGACACTTATCAATGCACGCCTCCCATTTTCGGAGAGAAATACAATCGGATTCGAATACCTAGCGAATGAAATAAAATTAGTATAAAGTAAACAAATAACAATTTATTATTGACTGCCTTTTTCATTATGAGGTTATAAGGAGAAATATTGATAAGAATAATATTTCAAATAACTCGTAGCAAGTATTAACCATCACAATTTATCAATCTGGCGAGACCATTTAAGAAAATTTAAAAATAATTGTAACAGAAGCAACAATTTTATTGTAAATTATTTCGTGAAAAAGTAAGCTTTTTATTTAACTGAAGCATTGAATCGACAATGAAAATGCTAACAAGTCAGAAAACATATTTACGAAACAAAAGCAGTGAAAAGTTATGGAGTTTCTGCCTTATTCGCGGATGGTTCGGTTTAATAATTGTAGAAATTAAATGACTCTCAAAGAGCAAAGAATTTAAATACAAAAATTTTTTTTTGATATATATTTTGAGGATAATAAGTTCCAACTCATCAACTATGGCTATTTCTGGGTGGATAAACTTTACATTACTTATAAAATTACAGTAACAATAACGTGACTACAAGTATGGTGTTAGAAAAAAGATGGTTTGACTATCATAATCCATATCACTTCTTCCCCAGTGGAGTATCGAATTGAGTGATAAGTTTTTTGTTTAGAAACGGATGGTGGCTATCCCATACTGTAGTATAAAACAATTTAGGATAAAGAAAAATTTTTCTTTAGCGTTAGGCAAAGGAAAGACTTTGCATAAAAAGGAAGTTGTGGCTATTGCCACAGGAAATATTGTGACCCACCCATAATTTTCCTTTACGTACTTATATGAAAAATAGAAGAGCAACAGCACAAGTCATACATGTCATCAAATACAATTCTATTATTTACAAAGTCCTAATCTGTAAGGTGAAAATGTTAACTCGATTTAATATAGATGCGGACTCCAATTATAATTCAGCATTGTAAAATTTGCATTTAGAGTTGATAATACTTATAACTACACTATTATTATTATTCATGTTGATACAATGGGGACTTCTGTGGGTTTTAATCATGAGGCAGAATCTGAAAATGAGAAATAAGGGAAGAAATGGTGGCTTCAAAGGCGTACACAATGAGGTTACAATGTCAAGAGTTTTACTTTTCTTAAATTCTGGAAGTCCTGAGTTATTCTCTTTCTTATGAGAAGTTGCAGAGATAGCCACTGGAGCTGACAGTTAACAACAGTAATCGATAGTTCCAGAAGTATAATACAGGAATTGTGTAGACCAAGGAAGATTTGAGAAAGTAAGATAATGAGTTATGGCAGAGGAAAAGAGAGAAGATAAAAGCGTAAGAGCTGGCAACTGCTTGGTTCTTTCGCATTTATATAAAAGGCATTTTTATATAGTTTCAAGGAAAAAGGATAGAAGTTGTATAAACAGATAGAAATGGTTTCTGCTGTAACCTGCTCTTCTTTGAAGGATATCGTAACCAACTCTTAGATTCCCTAAGACATTGCACTAGTTACAAACACGACCCGACAACACCACGATACAAAACGACCCAAAGCATTAAAATAAGACGCACGTTTTCGTATTGGTAGGTCGATTTATATTATGAGTCATTTACAACCGTAATGTAAATAAATTCGTTCACATTAAAGGGTATTAAAAGAAGCAGAAATTAAAAGGTGGGAAATAAAGAATCTTACATATAAGAATTATTTTAGGGGAAATATTATTTTCTTATGTGTAACAGTTTTGGACATAACTGTGGGGAATAGAGATCAAAGTAAGATTTAGTGACACTATGAGAACGAGATATATTAGGTCTCAGGGATCAGCAATGACTTAGGTAAAATTTTGGTAACGCCCTGTGGTTCATCCTCCATTAAGGTAATACTAAGATGTTCCAAAGCTCATAATTTGGTTCTGGGATAATAGAATTTGATGAAAAGTTTATTTGGCTTAATAGTTTAATTTATTCGTAAATACTTACGATTATGATAGTTTAGATGGAATTGTCGAAGGGAGAGCCCACAAGTTTCCATTACAGTTGAACTTGTAATGTACACACATTGACTCATACATCTACGCGTCCTAGCTTCAAATGACAATTTTTTAATCGGCCGCTTATCTAACGAAAAGAGAGCGCGAAACCATTCAAATCATTTCAGCATACCGCAATTCATCCTGTTCACCTAAACCAGGGTTCCAATTCCCTTCACTTCATATTTCCCATTCCTTCTTTACTCCATTCTCTTCCTTCCTTTAAACATGCCCAATATGCCTATGATTCAACTCACCCTTGGGAAAGGCACTACTATCCTTTAGAAAGAGTATTGATTTTATGAGAGAGTGCTTTAATATATAATTTTTCCGGCTCCTTAAGTAGCTCTATTGACAGGCCATTGTTAGTTCAATACGTTACGAGAGAGGTGGGTTCGCTGCTCATCACGGCACTTTTAGTAAATGGAACGATCCCCTCTATTAGTCAAATATTATCAATGAGGTGATATCAGAAAGCATTTCTCACATGAAAATGCTTTACTTCTTCCAAGATGAGTGTTTGAAATGACTTTCCTCAATAACTTGACAACTACATCGCAATGCTTACCAAGTGGCTACACGGATGGATTATAATTAGTATTGAAAAATGCAGATGGTTTAGAGGACTAGGACACAAATGATTGAACTGTTCCATACAGTTAAAGGACAGAACGTAGGTCTGAGATCTTTTTATATAAAAGATCACAATTCGAGCATTTATTTCTGATTCATCGAATTATAAAAGTAAAAGGAATTCTAATCATTTTTAACCATTTCAGTTTGCATGCAATGATTTCTCTGAAACTAAGTTCGGTTTTAGATGCGACTTAACTATCTTTGGTTTTACTCTTCAAGCAAAATGCCGCCGTTCGATAAGGCATATCTTACGGGTTTTTTACGCGCAAAAATGGTATTATCCTTCTCTTCTCTCAGAACATTATATATTATACGACTTCATAGACATGTATTCTGATATCTAATAAGTATGACAAATCCACTTGAGAGAATGAAAGTTATGTTTTATTACTAATCATTTAGCATTTATTTTTTAAATATTTTTGCGATTTATTTTATAAACGCTGGTGTCACGATGCTATTTCTCAAATGAATACATCGAAATCATGCATTTGACATTTTGAATAAAGAAACTTAATATAAAAAGATAAAACCGAGTAAATTCATTTAACAAAAGAGTTCTCTTTACAAGAAGTGTTGTAGGAAATGACTAGATGATGTAGCGATTGTGGTGTAAATTTCGACAATTCACATTGTTTATATTATTTAACCGTTGATAAATGTCCACTTTATTACACACAGCAATGGACAAAATTCGTGCTATTTTTAATTGTACAAAGTATCTGAAATCGGTTAACAGAAACTTCAACGAATGATAAAGGAGAGGGAAACAAAAAGATGCTAAGAAAAACATCATGGGTTTGAAGAATGATCATGCATTTTCCAAAGTTGCTCTTTAGTCATATCCTTTATGAAAATACGTTGATTTTCCGCCTCTGTGTTCCTATGAGTCAAGACCCTATTTGTCATGTCTAGACGAGTTTATTGATTATCCTTTATTCTGTAACTGTTCTGGCGTCATACCACACACGCGTCCTTACCCAGGTGACTCATATAAATCGTCTTTGTATTTCCACTCACATACATACAAAAATACGCAGACACACGCTTGTCTTTTATGTGCTCGTACGCTTTCCTCATATCACCCTTATTCACATTCAGACCCCATAAACTAATCGATCATTTCAAATACTTGCATGAATTGAGCAAAAGTCTACCAACAGGTAATTAATAAAATTTTTCCCTATATAGATTTCCATTAGTGTGACAAATTAGAAAGGGCATAAAATCTTAAGACCCCATGATTAAGTAAGCACAAATCCATGAGATTTATGTGCTATGAAGTTAAAGAAGTAATTGCATAGAGTCTGAATAGTTTCAAAATTGTGTCACTCTTGGTAATTTGTTTTACACATTTTCATATTCATCCATTCATTAAATAGAGCTATAAACCCATACTATTTTAAAAACAATATTTGTTAAACTTGCTTGAGGAAAGTTAGTTTAATTCTGTGTATGATAAACCTGTGTTACTTGCGTAAGCTGACTCATAAGTCTGCTCAGCCTAGAAAAAAGGACAGCCTCTCTCTACGTGCTTTATTTTATCCTTGACAAACAATTTCTCTAGCACATACACAGTTAAGACGTGTAACCCAGCTCTCTCTCTATCGACCTCTTCTTTTCTCTCTCCCTGCCTTCGTGACCGTCCAGCACGCAACTGGTCCTCCTCAACTCCCGTTCTTATGATTAGGGAAATTTTATAGTATTATATCAGCCTAATTCAGTAAGATTATAAAAGTAGCTACTTCGGATCTATATCCTCTACATAATCATCTAGTAACCAAATTTCTGTAAATCCTCATGAGTATTAGTCCCTGTTGTTTTCCCTAAAGCAACATTTTTAGTTAATAATTGATAATATCAGTTTATATCAAGCCCTAATTTTGGTAGCAAATTGTTACTATCATCTTAAGTATGGTTCTGAATTATTGTGTGTAAATCAGTAAAGTAACCATAAATATCACCGCCAGAAGAACAGTTAACCAAGAATAAAGAATCAGCATAAACTTCATGAATCCATTCCCAAAATAACACAAATACACAATCATCCGTACAGAGTAAGCAGAGTTTAATTGAACGCCGATTTAACAAGTTGCAAAGTATCGGTAAAAACCACCGGTATTACAACTGAGCACAACCATTTGCTCTTCTTTAGCCAATATGTATCTGATAAGCGCACCATAGAGAGAGAGAGAGAGCGGTAAATGCTTTGTTAACAGCATGATAAAGTAGGCTAGTTATACAAGCTATTTCACTATTTTCCCTCCTAAAATTTTATGATTTGCTGATAAAGTTGGTCATGGCCACCCTTTTACACCAATAGATTGGTTCATTAAAAGCTGTAATTAGGTTTTATTCAAGTTTCAAAGATGAAGACCAAGGTATATTTACAGAAATGAAAAGTTATGCTTACCTTAAGCAAATATTAAATATTCATAGATAGTGTAAATATAAAACAAATTTGCTACAAATTTTCAACGGAAACAAGGACAAGTATTATTGGATCCTAGATGATTTCCACAGAGGATCACCTACGATTTGTAATGAAAATACTACCAATAAGCTAACCATTAGTTAATGAAATAATTCTATTATTGTAAATATTGGTCTAGATTTTGATTGTCAAAATTAGAAAATTATAGAGATGTAGATTAATTCATTGCCCAGCAAAATTAGACCCAATTTATTTTCATTACAACTCATATGTATATATTCAAAAGCATGACGATGTGGGTTTAAGGCTAACAAACCTTTGTAAGGACCTATTATAGATCTATTATTAGAGTTCACCTTGAATGAGCTCTGCTATATTAAATCGTGTTAGTATCTTGACTATTAGGAGGTAAAAGCATCTAATATGGTTAACCAAACGTCGAAAGTAGAACAACCTGATTCCAACTTTTAAATTTCATAGATTCCTTTTTTTAACCTTTATTGAACTAAATGACTATTTTCTCTGTTTAAATGCTTTCCCACCTTACCGTGTCCTACGGTATACCAAATCTTTAATTTCTTTGCTATTACAAGGCAAAATGTATTTTCTGCGAATCCCGACTTATACCATCTAATAAATCTGTAAATCCAAAAGTGGAATCTTCTCAATTTAGTGAAATCGATTGTATGCCTTCTTCAACTATCATACCTATGTAAAATAATTTGTAAAATGCCGAATAATGAAAATATAGACAGAGGCAAACCTTCACTCTTACGCACCTCTATCAGCAACTCCCACCCGGACGTCTTTATACCTGGGCTTTAAGTAAATGAAATACTCCTGAATGTACGACCCATGAAGGCACTATGTAAAAAGAGATATCAAATGCATCTAAATTTATGTTGAAATCATCGGTACATGATCAGGATCTTCAGCTTTCACAATTCACTTCCCTTTCCTTAGTAAATGCAATATTAAAAGAAAACATGCTTTGCTCAAATCTTACCCTTGCTATGAAATTTTGACTTATTCCTTAACCAAATCTTAATTTAATGCAAATATTCACCTATTTTTACAGTCGAATTGAATTAATAATTGGCAAATATGTAAACATGTTATATAGGTAGTTAAATAAAAGAATTTTGTAACTTGAAGACATTCGAAAAAAACAATTTTTTAAATATAGAATACACCTTAAATCTGAGTGATTTAGATACACCTTACTACCTTTAACGACTTGCAGCTTTTCTTCAGTAATTACCTGCTTTCCTTTCATTACCGCAAGTTGCAATCTATCATACCAGAATTAGGTCCTTTGAGATGTTTTGATCTATAATTAGATACCGAGTTGACGATATTCTCGCCTTTGCTTGTTTTATTTATTTCAACTATTCGCGCAATGCGACTCAATAATATAACAAATTCAATTTAAATTAATGTATATAAAGACGATTAGAATTTTTTCGGGTGTATGATTTACGTGTTTCGTAATTAACCTGCTGCTGAGAATGACTCTTTTGATCTCTGCGCAACATTTAGAATTTTGTTTAAAAAACCTAATATTGATCAAAACTGATCTAAGAAGGAAGGAATCATGTTAATTAGGGGCTTAATGACTGATTAACAGAGTAAATAGTGAGTCATTGAAATAATTATGACTCATAGTTAAAGTATTATTAATTGAGAATATATTGTATATGGTTACAACAATAATTATTGCACTTTTATTTTATAGATAAACAGTCCACCATTAGTCATTTTGCAGAATTAAGCTAAAAAATCACTATAAATATTTAGATGCTTCAGTTTTTATTTTTTAGAAATTAACCTGAATTACTTTTCATCAATAAATTTCCTAAATTTACGTATTCTTTACCGACCATTGGCTTTTGGTGAAGAAGTAATTTTACAATTCTACATTGTACATATGTTCTCGAACTTATTCCTAGAATATGCATTATTATGTTCATGGTATCGTAAGTTTAAATCATGGGAAAGCGCCCGGATAGAGAAAAAAGAAGACTGTTTCAATAAGTTTTGAAACGTGGAGGGAGTCGCAAAGCTTCATTGAAGTCAGAACCTTAATAGCCTTAATTTGATGGGATTCAGGAAGCGTTGAGCTGGTCACATTCTTATATGAAACATAGTCACTGCATAATGTTTAAATTAATGCTTTGACTATCAGGTCCAATGGGTAAGATTATGTTCGCTATATCCAAGACTTGTCGACAGGTATTGGATTATGCTACCTCAAATTGTTGATAAATTACTTCGGTCAAGAGCAGATAATTGAGGTCAGAATGACTGTTTCCTAGCAAATTACAGATCACTAGAGTTCACTCAAGGCGAACTGTAAGTAATATTTTGTCTACTTTCACTCATCTTCGAGCAAATTTATTTAGCACTGTTTTTATAATCATAATTGACAGTAGTTTGTTATAATAAACATTGTCATAATACTAAGTAAACCACCAAAAACGTATTCAATTGTATGAGTATTACCTTTCGAGTACCAACAAGACGAAGCATTGTATGAAACTGTGCTCCAAGGAATATGGCTGACTGATGGTAGACCCAATGAGGTTCCGGTGTTTCGTGAACAAGGAAACGAAATCCCACTAGTCCGCTGTTGGGGATGAGATATTCCACAGACTCCGGATCTAGTTCTAAGTGCAGTGTTTCAGAAGCTGTTTTAGTAAGAAACGATTGCAGGTAAATAAATAACTCAGAATGAGAAATCGATTTTGTATTAATTTTGTACTTATATAAACTATAAATATAAGAAAAAGGATAACCAGATAGGAACATTCAGACGAGTTAACGATGTCATTTTTAGGAGGCATCAGGTTCTGAGCATTATGCAATTCTCTAAACATTTATGTCATCTTATATATTAGTTTGCAAAGAAACAGTCAAATCTTTATCCCATTTAATGGTATGCTAATAATACCAGATTTTGGGAGAGTTAAATTATTGAAATTTTGCATTCTACCAGACATCATTTGCAAATATTTTTCAGCGCAGTTGGAATTTCCAGTTGAAATTGCATTATTACTTCATTTATGGTAAGTTATATATTCTTACTCAAAAATGAACACGGGTTGATTATATAAAATTTTTTATCACATGGCAAATAATAAGATAAGATATAATCTAACTCGAAATTCACATGTGTTTAAAGACTGATACGCTTATTGTATCCATATATTTGATTAAAACACTGACGTACAATGGCAATAAGCTGGTTTTTACGAATAAAATAAAGTTTGAATGAACTGACTGTAACTGACTACCAAAGGGTGTTGATTAGTATTTATTTAGATGGTACTTTGTATCCATTGGACGTTCACGGCAAATGAAGTCGAAATATGTATTTAATAAGGCAAATGATAATGAAGTGTAAAAGAGTAAGATCCACTTTCTTTTTCGTCTCATTCATGACACTTCGTTTGTTTTCTTAAATTCGGACAGAAACTGTCGCTGTATCTGATACACTTAAATACATACAACAGATAATAACAAGGTATCATATGTTTCTTAGTTATGTAACTATCACCTAATACTCTAAGTACTTTACCGCATTCAATCTTAAGACCTGAAACGTTCAGCAATAATTACTTCTTATTTGGGACAAATTAATCAAGCAGTGTATAAAACAATTTAAAATATTTAACTAGAAAACGGAATCGGTGAATATTACACGATATGCATGCGTATAACAGCCATTTAGACGTATCCCTTATTAACTATAGAATATTCTTGTTGGATTTTTCAAACCTTCTTCTTATTATAATAAGTGTCGTGTTATATCCCTCCGAAAAGAGTTTCAAAGATCTCCAAGTGGAAAGTTCGCATAGGTAGCTTAACTGCCTTTTATTCACTCGGATAAACCGAAAACATTCCATTCTAAGGTGATATAAAATGATAATAAGAGAACTAGGACTTTTTGCATAAGGAAAGCGGTTTTAATTATTGTTCCCAAAGATATGTTACTTATTAAGATGGAGTTCAAAACATCAATCTCAACCTGCTCCTTGGAGCCGGGTAAAAAGATTCTTGTGAGATTATCATTCATATGATGTATTCGTGCCCCTCTCCAATTTCTTTTTCTGAAAGAGTGAGTTTTTATTTCATAAAAAGACAATGCTAATACTACGATGCATTGAGTAATTTTGTTATCTTGGAAAGACATAAATGGATTGAAGTAGTCATAAATTTAAATACAAAGAAAATTAGTCTGGACTGCTAGAAACGATACGAAAACTATTTCCTAGGCCAAAATTTGTATGTACTGTTATGGTCCACTAATATTAGTATTGTCACACCTAAGCCACCAGCATAATGTCATAATTATTATAAAAGTTGAAAGAGTGGACGTTTTCAATCAAGACGTTGATAATTATGACCTAAAGAGGCAGAATATGGTGAATTCAGTAGCTGATCTAGATTTCTCCTTGTCGTTCTAATCAGACGAAGATACAAATTAACACTTTTATGTCAAATTTTCACCTGAAAATATACAAGTCCACTGTAGATCAGACAACGGTTTGACCTTCAGCCGTCAACCGTCAATTATGAAAACAATTATATAAACAGCCATTTATAAATGCCCATCATTATAATTTACTCTTTACGTCGGTGTGCAGAATTGCTGTTTTTATGTAATAGATTAACTAGGTCCAAGTTAACTGAAGCTAAAGCACATTTTCAGTTGCTATTTGTATTGCAAATTCTAACCAAATTGGTTTAGTGCTATAAAGTATTTCTTTCTTTTAAAAATGTAACAGTGATTCGTGAAAGGGATTATAAATCTAAGCAAAAACCAACTAACAGTAATGATGACTTAATAAAAACAACCAATGCGACGTGAACAATTCAAGCTGCATATCTTTTCTAATTTAAAAACTGTTTTTATTGCTATTTAATGATTTCACCTTGAGTGAGTTGTATTACATTAGATACATCACTGATATTCCCATTTGCTTACTCTTGATTGTACAAAGATAAACTAAATCGGGGTGGCACGATCAATCACAGAAATAAATCAACCTGTCAACGAGTTCCGGATATATTGATTATAATTTTAAGCATGAATCTGGTTGCCAGATGATGAGGATTGAGATGTCGTGACGTTGATTGATCTGAATAATCTTAGATATTTAGGGCCCGAACGATCATACTGACAAAGAGGTACTGCCACTATACCCCATTTAATATAGTGTTAAAAGATCTACTTCTTGTCATCCAACCCAAAATTATTACAGATATAGAATAATTCCTATCTTTTAATCAAAGTAACCTTATAAAGAAAATTGAATAAACGATGAGGAGTATAAAATAATTTATCTTAAAACGTGTTAGAAAGCGTTTCTGATACCCTGATACATCTACTCTTTGATGTAAGAGGATGCTTGGCTAGCCAAGGAATTTAAATTAGTAGAGTTGTCCCAACCATGAATCTGCAGTCAAATAAAAGTAGGAGAGCTAGGGTATCATTCAGAGACCTATATTTCTCATGAGAATTTGGAGAGCTAAAATCCACGGACTAAGATTAAAGTAAGGTTATTAATGCCTGAATTCATTATTAATGTTTTCTATCCCCCTTCACCGTTTCATAAATTATAAGAACACTTTGAAGATCCCTATATTTGTTTGCTATCCAATGATTAAAACTTTTTATGGTTTTTTACAGTTCCACGCATAATAATAATGCCAAAGGGTGACTTACGTTTAACTTCATCGCGAAATGTATAGCAAACTCCCGAAGGTAGGACATACTTGACGAAATGTGTATGCGAACAGGTTTTTGAGGAAATTCTGCATCTGCAGAGAAAAACATTTTCTTCGGTTAATCTCACTTTCTTATATCATTAAAGCAAATTAAACATTCTAACGAACAAAAAATGACATTTTGACAGATTAGGCGAAGCATTTTTACAGTTTTGGTATTAGCATCCTTTTTCAGTAAATATGTCAGAGGGCTGAAATAAGCATACGAGAATTTTAAATAACTCGTTTAAAGGAGAAAATATAAATAACATCATTATTATATAATATATATTATTTTAAAAAGTTGAATTACGTATTTTTGATAACAGATAACTTTTCAATCTTCTTCAAGTGCTTTTAATTCTAATGAGAACTTCTGAAATTAGTTATAAAATTCATAAAAAAGATAACGGAGACATACATTTAGAAGAAATATTTTTTGGTGAAATTTATTCATTTTCCCTAGGTGATCCGAAAATCAGGGTGTCGTAGTTAGTGTAAAAGAAGAATTATTAATCCTGAAAATAAAATTTTTCTGATTTATTTAAGTTTAATAGAAAGGTACTCCTTAATACCAAGTTTATCTGCTTCATTAAAGAAATGTAGCTAAGAATGTCATTAGTTATTTTACCGTTTGGACTTTCAAAAACAGTGTTATTTTTTAGTTGTTATTAGCGACGTAGGGGCAGTAACATTAGCCGGACCAAAGTTAGCAATTCTATGTACAAATTATAAATTGCTACATTTAGCACTCAATAAACTACTTACCTCGTAGTATCTAAATGAATATTTTAATTCTCTTTTCCGAAGGGTTCAAGAAAGCATATAGTGTCTTAATAAGGGAGGAATATGTTAATTTTGTGAAAAGATGATCACTATAAAGATATGCATTGTGTATTCATCATAAATGACAAATTAAAAGAACAAATATTTACAGGAATCATTTTAGTGATGGAAACCGTGCTTTGTTTAAAGCAAGCCCACCGACTGTTTCTGGTCTTTGATTCCCAACCTTTTGAATTCGAAATCTAGGCTAGCGATTATGAATTTCAGAAGAGGTCTTAAAAATTGAGGATTTCGAGATTTTAATTAAGTTGACTAATATGCTCTCGCTAAGGCATTCACTTCGATCTTCAATAACTGTATTATATACAACTGTTTTTAGTAAGATCTATGATATTAATGTTACATAAACTGGTCGTCCCATATTTGATTTGACGCACATATATTCCTGTCGGATCGTTATAGTAATGTAAAAAAGGAATTACAAAGACAAATTTAAAATAAAGCTTATTATTTGTTACGTATTTTTATATGAATTGAGTTTTATAATACCATTGTTTAACTAATAAAAACGATTTGGCTAAAATATGGATGTGAAGTCTTAAGATAATCAAATAAGACTTTTAAATAAAATTATAAATTATTTTTTGCAAATCCTACCCGATAAAAAATATCAAAGCAATATTATTTTGGTAATCAAAACGTATGCCTTAAGCCATCCATGCATTAAAATACCAGTTCACTTGGTTTTCGTGCATTTTAAATATCTTTCCTGCTACAGAAAGGACCTTTTAGAATAACTCGTCAATAACCAGCATAACTAATTGTTAGTTAATAAATAAAGTTCATTCAGAGTATAGGCTAGAAGTTCCTCTAAGTTTAAAGATGTCTGATGCTTTCAATCACTTAATCCCGGTTGTAAAGAAATATCAGTGGATCGAGGCGGTATGACTAATCACTGAATTAATGCAACTATTTACTAAGCAATCCAAACTTCCCTACCTATCTAAGAATAACGAAATTTAAAGCGAAATATTTTAACATCAAAAATTAACCTGTACTTCTTATAATAATCAAACGAATTCATATATTCATTATTTATATAAAGTCATATTTTTTAAATCTTGATTTCATTAAATCATTATTGACAAGAAGGCAAATCAATGTTTCGTCGTAACCCGAATGAGCAATGCCACGTCATCGCCGTGTCACTTCTACGTCATAACCATGACAGGTCACAGAATGATGACATCAATCATCTTTCATCAAATGGTCAGTCGTCTGATCAAATTGTAAACAGTGATTGGTTTATTTTTCACCAATCAACAGCAATCCTACCAAACCCAATTTTGAGTGTATAAATAGATTCTAACTGAATCAATGAATCTAGTTTGGTGAGACTAGTGACTAATCTAGTTCAGTTCAAGTTTGGCAATATGAAAGGTGAATTTGTATGAATTTCACACACTAACGACTGGAACCTCAAGGCTTTTCAAGAATATTATCGTAGTGATTTTAGCAAAAAATGGATAATCTATAGCCAAATATTTTGAAAATATTGAGCCGCAAATACAAATGAACTTTCTCTTAAGGCAATAGGTGATTCTTAACACAAATAAATTAGAAAAATGTGATTTTCTTTTTTATTAGTTGATTAAATTAATTTTGTTAATAAAGTCATCTGACATCTTTATCTAACAAATGAGACCAAATAACTGTAAGGTAATTCTACCTTTTTCTTCTTTATCGTAGATAAATTGACATTTTAAAATTGAAATCATCTGAAATCAGCTTAATAACTGCTAGTTTATGCTAAACAATAGATCATAGTAAGATATTCATAACAGGGTTTAGTCGACCGTGGTATCATTTTTCGATCTCATATTATGAAACAAATGCGGAGTCAATTATAATTTAATGAGAACCTTTTCCAGTTCAATGCCGTTGTTTTTATCTATTTCTTATACAAAAACCACTAATGTTATTATTTTTATGAATGAAGAGAGAGCAATTAATCATAATATCGTTTACTTTCTCTTATTAAAAAAAAGGAAGGTAAATGTTATTCCAAATTATTTCGGATTGCAGACTAACGGAATCTATTTGGTTAAAAATCGGTAATGATCCAATATTAACAGAATTAACTCACATATTTTGATATGCAATACATGAATTTTCTATTAGTGCAAATTGGGCAATGAATTAATAACATCATAGCATTTTTATTATTATAAGAATTTTTGAAATTTTTATCATTATTAGAAATAATAATTATTATTTACGTTTAGTAAACATTGCTCTATGAACTTTTGTGGCGTTCGCCTGCAGAGGTCTCTAGTCCAATCCTCACTCGAAGATATTGTTAAATCTACTACACCACCTTCCTGCGCTTCTCGACATGAACACTCTCGCACTCTTGCGGTTGAAGAGTTATCTTACCTTCCCGACTGGCCGATTATGCACATTAACTAATTATCGAGCGTTTTTACCTTTTAGTGATCTAGCAACGCTCTAGGGGGAGAGTACTGTGGCGTTCGCCTGCAGAGGCCTCCAGGCAATCAGCAGTCCCTAATCCCTGCACCTTAGCGTTTTTTATATATAAGAAACAAGCTCGCGGACAACATCTCATACGGAGCTCTGTTCACACATAAAATAAAATTCTTGCTATCTCATCGGCATGGATCAATAAACCCTCTCTACTCAACACCTTTCTTGTTCTCGTTACTCTGAGAGCAGCCTAGCTAATTTCGGGAGCAAAACTATAATAAAGGACCCTGCTAGACGCTATCAGAACTGCTTAGGATCTAGAAGGATTACCTAGATATAGCAAAAAGGCTTATTGGTGTAGCATCCGCTACACTTTCCTCTGTTAAGACTACGTAAACTGTTTTAGACAATGTAATATCATTTTGCTTTTAAGGCCTTCGAAAGAGAATGTGAAATGAAGAAGGAAGACTGACAATCATAATTAAACAACCGCTAAATAAACATTGGAGGGATGATAGATAAAATTTGATTAGTAATTCATGGGATCAATTATGAACGTGAAGCATTGAACTACTCATTAAATAAGAATTCTACAATACAACTGCAAAAGTCAAATGAAGTAACTCATTTGACTTTTTTTCGATTTCCTCTCCCTACCTCTTATTAAAATTTTGCTTAGCCAATTTCAATTGCTTTCTGGTAATGAGTGTAAAAATTTCGGCCTCACTCTAGGTTATAACATTATAAGGCCTTATACTCTACACCACTTGATTGACCGATTTCACATCAGTAACTTTTACACAGATCTGAATCGAGAAGTTTAGAAAATTTCAAAATCAAATATGTATCTTAAAAATGTATAGTAAAGAGTTTAATATATAAAAAGAAAATTTCCACATTATAAAGAGTTGATTAACATTCTGCATTCGAATTTATAAAACCAGTTCTTTGCTATTTTAACTCAAAATCTGCCTTGTGGGATTTAACTCCCTTTACAGTCTTGAAATGTTAAAGCTTTCTTGTGACCCTTCTCGTATTTCTCGTGTTTTTTTAAAGAAATGGAAGTTATAAATATTTATTTAAATAACTAATAACTGTTGTCATTTTTGGATTTAGCATATATGAAATGGCAGTTGTGAATAATGATGGTCTGCGAATTGTAATTCTCGTTAATAATTTATACTTTGGGCGTCTTTACAAAACCAAAATCACAAACATCCTTTCTCCTACTTCTTCTTCTCCTCCTTTTCTGCTTTTATTTGCAAGGTACAACCGGAAGTCCCCTAACGGTTAAGATAGCAATGCTCAGGAGTAGGTTTCTATTTGTCAGACCCTCAACGGTAACCATCGGTAACCAGTCAAAGTTATGATTATTGGAAACGCCTGTCATTGATACCTTGATAATAAGGCTCCGGAAAGGAACCAGACTTGTATAACTCCGAATGTATTCATTGAAAACAACACAGTCCTCCCTCCACTTCTATTTGCATAATTCCGCTACTATCCATTGTTCAACTTTTTGGGATTTAAGAACAATCTGGGCCCCATAAGCCGACTTTGTAGTGAGTCTTATGAGAAAATAATAACAGTTTCCCCCACTATTTTATTACGGTATTAAAATGCCATAAAACGCGAAATAGTCGAGAATGCAAAATTTTAATTAAATTTACTCAGTGAATATGATTGCGTACGTGTTTTGAGAAACGGACGTAGGCTAATAAGAATTTTGGGTGTTTAAATGAAATCAGAAGAGATGGAAAGAAAACTTTCTTGTGCTTATTGAAGCAATTTTAATTAAGTGCGAAAAAAGGAAATGGATAGAGATTGGGGAGAGACGGAAAAAATACACGCAAGATTTACCATCTAGCAGTCAAGATGGTGGAAACTTTTCCCCCTTATCCGTTATTTGTATGGGCGCGCCATTTCTTGATAGTGTCAATTGATGTTTTCTTTTTGATAAAAGCAAAAAATGTATCGTGGTTGTCTAATTAAGGCTTTAATAATTACTGACTCCGTATTATTAAATGAAAAATGTTAATTCCTCGTTCTTCATAGAGAAAAATGATGTACATTTGAGTTTCGACTGGACATACGTAACTTGAAAGTTTGGGATTTCAGTTTAAATTTTTAATAATTGAAGTCAAAATGTCTTTGCTAGTTTTATCCACTTGATCATGGCTCTTATGAGGTGCAAATGAATTTAAAGGACGTGATTAATCATTCAATTAAATTAACCAGTGAGAAAGTTCTGCATATCGCGGACTTGAAACTTAAAGATCGATTTATGAAAATTGAGTTGCTGAACGCTTGCATGGCAAAAAGTAAATAATATCACTAGAGATAAGTGGATAACTCTATGCCTTCAGAATTCAAATGTAGTGAGACTCTTAATAGCCTATTGTTACTTATTTCATACTTTAATTACTTCCTTTGCAATTTGGCTAGTTCAGATGGAATGCCACAATCAAAATTTGAAAAGATCTGCTTGACTACGTTTAATAAATAATACATAATGTAACCTTAATAGATCATTTACCTATGAGCAGAATTCACTCAAATTAAGTAAATTTCTTTGAGGGAAACTTGAATTACACTCATGAAAATTGCAGGCAATTCTGACAGAAATTACGGTTTTTATTCCTGTTTGATGTCACAATATTTATAACTAATATTTGTGCGCACTGGTGATTGTTCAGTGAGCGTGGAAACCGGTTTGATCAGAGGCCAGCAATTTAGTGCCCGACGGTAATACTAGCATGTAATACTATGTAGCTCTGAAATAAGGAGTAGTTTCGCTTTTTGACTTTTGAATCTTGCGCTTATTGAGATGTACAAATAAGCGAATAAATTAGAGTTGAATTGAAAAAGAGTTTACTTTTATTAAAATCAGTTCCTTCGATAGGTGTCTCAATCCTAAGTCTTACCCGAAACTAAGATCCTTAAATATTTCGAGTAATGAGAATTTTAAGAATATAGCAAATAGGTATTTAAATTTCAGAAAAATCGTTACTTTTCAAGACGGATTTCAAATTTTACTTTTCTGAATGTTCTTTAAATTTCACACTAAAAATGATAAATTTCAAAATCTAAATCTATAGTAATGAACTCTGAACTTTTAGATTTAATCAAACTGATTAAATGAAATTGCCAAAGCCAAATAAATTTCAGAATACGCTTTCAATGTATAATGAATTATAGTTATATGTATGTGCAAAAGATGTCGAGATATCTAAGCTATAAGAATTAATTCGATTTCAAGGGTTTAATCAAATGATTCCTAATTTACTAATCACATTTTAAACTTCTTCATTAGTCACAGAGATAAATATAATATTTTAAAGATCCAGTTCTTGACAGATGGATATTAAGTATTATGCTACAAAATATTCATTGTATTGGCTAGGGGAAATTTTGAGTAATTCGTCCTCAAGTGATTTTTTTGCTTTAAAGTACCAGTATTAAGAAATGTTAATATTTTTCCTACTCACTTTTATCCAAGATCCTAGTCATGTTTAGTCACCATATTATTTCAAGAATGTTAGAACCAATCCCTCAAATCACTTTATGTCCGTGTGTGTATAATTATGTATTAATTCTTAACATTTTAAATTTCATAATTATCGTATATTTCTTGGGAGGTAGAAGATAATGTTGAGACTTATTGACTAGCAATAAATATTAAATGGAAGAATATATCTAATTTTTATTGAACCTTATTCACAGAAATGATGGAAATATAAAAGAGCGCGTAAACACATTGTTACTAAGTGCATATATCAATTGAAATGATTTGACCATATTTGACAAACGTGGAAGAAACTTTAACTACCGAATAAAAGTTTTATTTAAAATATAAAGAATATGTTTTGAAACATATATGCAATTAAAGTAGAATGCATTGAAATTTGAAATGGTATAGTTTCATGATTTATAAAAGTAATGTTTCAGCAATAAACCTTATTTGAGTTTAAAGCACTTTATGGCAATGTGGGCTAGTCATTTATGGGAGGTCTAATTCTATTATAAATTCAAAAAATTGATTGAATCTGTCATTGGTGTTTCAATAAGCCAGTTGAATTAAATTAAATTATACCATTCGATTAATGCATTCAAATCTCAATATACATTCAAACTTGACAAAGTCAACACATTCTGTTCAATATGTCACTTACATTATAAGCAACGGTTAATCTGTGAAATTTTTAACACAAAACATCTTAAGTCCTTAAGAAATTTTGAATATAAAAAAATTTAGAGTTTGAGCCATGTTAGCAAATCTACGTAAACGGTTTTTGAGACTAGGATAAAACCCGGTCTCTTTTTAAAAAAAGAAATGTAAGCTTTTTAATTTACTCAACGAGCATATTTTTCAGACTGTGGGCTGTGTGATTGAGCATTAGATTGTAGTTAGCATTCTTGGCGCCTGGATCTCCGTTGGTTTCCGATTCCAAAATCTGTGGCCGAGCTAAGTGGGCGTCGAGAAACCGCTCGTACCATACTGAACTTTTCCCTTTATCTGGTTGCAAACCAAATAAAGCTGAACCTCTACAAGAAAAAAGAAAGTATTATTGAATCAAAGGTTATGGCATTATTTGGCGTTAAAAGAATGAAATATTTTCTTGGGAAGAAAAATCTGTGAAATCATTCAGTATTTTATTTATTGAAATAACTTGGCATATATATTTTAAGTTTGGCGTTTCTTTAGGTGTGTTATGGAGAAAATTCCTCTTTTTGAACCGTAAACGCAAATTTTAAGTATTTATTTAGTCTAAGATGTTAATTTTTTGACCAATTATCATATTAGTATTAGAATACTCTCGTATAAAACCAATTTTGGCTAGAAATCCCAATAATTTAAAATCGAAATATTTGACAAAATGCAGTCACGTAATTTGAATCACTATTGTTACCATGTGATTTCTGTCGAGGTATTATATTTGTTAAATACCGTTGTATGAGATAAAATTGTTCCCTTAAGAAAGATTAGTGAATTAGATAGAGACTTCAATGACAAAACTCAATGTTTTAATGAGGGATCGCCTAAGGAAATAGTAAATTTTGGTTAAAAGACTGTGGATTGGTTGCCTTCTTAAAAACTTAGCAAGAAGTACTAACAGCGCTGACTGAAAAGCAATCTGATATCCTATTAATCGTCTATGCAGACCCATAACCCAAAATATTTTATTGCATCACACTAAATAAAATGTCTTTTTAATTATGCTCTCTTCCATTTCCTCTGAAACTGAGGAGCAGATAATTAATAACTACACAGGTGAAATCAGGTACTTCACGACGCATCGGATTCATTAACTTGGGATACACAAGATGTCTTAGATACAATTACGGTCGCATAACTGTT
The DNA here is from genome assembly GCA_900708905.1 of Hymenolepis diminuta. Taxonomy (NCBI): domain Eukaryota; kingdom Metazoa; phylum Platyhelminthes; class Cestoda; order Cyclophyllidea; family Hymenolepididae; genus Hymenolepis; species Hymenolepis diminuta. The sequence goes on along the minus strand of CAADRB010000034.1, from coordinate 697,563 downwards.
TTCTTATTATTCGTTCCAACTCTTTCTGGGAAGGAATTACTAGATTGAACCCTTACGTCCAATTAGAAGAACGTTTTCCAATACTCATCTTAGACAGAAGAACTATTTCATAGGTACCTACCTAGTTGAGAATCTAATTCTGTCACTCCGTTCACTAGGTGTTTACCGGTGGGCGCCAAATTTGTAACTCCTTGTCTAGGAATCAGTTTATTAAATTAATCAATTAAACACTTAAGTTAGTTAAATGTATCCTATCAAATCAGCAACATTTGTATAATTAATTGATTATTTTATATTTTTCGTAGGCTCCATTGCAGCACTTTGTAATCTTTTAGGTAACACTATTCTGTTTTTGTAATAGAAACATCTTATCTAATTAATCTCTATTTATATTTTTCTTCAAATTTTAGCTTTTGCAAAGAAGAGAACATAAAAATAGATTATGTACTAAATTAGCCTGAATGATTTTTTGAAAACAAAAATATAAAGAAAAATTTCAAATGGGTAGTACGATCGCAAAAGGAAACTAAGAATTGAAGATATCAACCAATAATATAAGTATTAATTTTAAAAAACTTCGGAATAAATAATACATACCTTGCTGGATTTGCATTGCAAATGCTGAAATAGGAGAAGGGGACATCAATCGATTGCATTTCCTCATAGCTCGAAATTACTAGGTCAGATGAGGTGAGCTGAGCCCCATAAGCCGTACCGCGATTCTGACTAGTTTCTCGCCAATATTTAAATCGAAGACCCAATAAGATTATTAATACTAATATGCTGACCAGAAAAAACGCTCCTCTGAAATGGAAACAGATATCCTGATTAGTGATCTTTGGCAATCAACAAAACGGTCGGTTAATTTTTTCAAAATTTACTGATTTTGTAGATTTATAAAATTAATATTTTGTAGTTGAACAAAACATCTGTTAAGCAAATGTAGTAATTTGAACAGTTCAGAGCTTTTGATAAGAATATATTATATTTGGCATCATTTTTATTTCAACAGTACGTGACTATACATCAGCATAATTTTGGACTATGTTTGAATTTTTGCTGTTAATAAATAACTGGGTAATGATTACCATATCACAAAGCTTACCCTTATTCACTTATTACTGAAAGCAGATGAATAAAAGAATTTTCACTCAAATTGGTGAATAGTATCTTACTACTCTTCTCCATCTATTTACACTGTTTTTTGAAAAGTTTTTGGTTTTGAGTAGTGGATTGATGACCTTATAATCTATGATAGAAGGTATCTTATTGAGGGAAATACAAACGAACTTTCTCATATTATCTCCTCAGATTTCTTCTTCTTTTATCAAAAAAATAGAATACGATTTGTCAGACGAATAGTAATGCAAATTCCATAGTATGCTTAGTCATGATCCAACACAACTTCGAAGCAAAATCTACCCAAACTGAATACTCCCACTTACCTTATTTTCAATATCTTTTATGCCCCGGTTACATTTATGAGCCTAAGATGAATTTTGGATAAGCCCTTTAAGACAAAATTTTTTTCATCCTACATTTGCCCAACAATAAGTTAGTTTTCTAAAATTTTTGTTTCAACAGAAGGTGAGGAGTATTATTACTTATCTAAACCGCGATGTTTTGAATGCTAATTTTTCTTTTCCGCAATTTTTAAATTCTATGTTCTTCTTTTCTTCATTCTGTGATCTTTCGCGTTAATATCGCTCCTTTTTTTCTCCTTTAATTTTCGGGAATCTTTGATCTTTGTAAGAATTTACTGTGGGAATATCCTATTTCCATTTAAATTTTCTGAATGTTATTCCATCGATATGAAAATTGACCATTGTGCACTGAATTATTGAATAATTAATTGTATTACTATTTTTATGGGTGTCAGCCAAACGTGACGGAATAACCCTAAATAAAAACTCGATAACTCCTTAACCAACTGACCCAATCTTATTTTATCAAAATTATTTATTATTTATTTTTAAATTAATACAAGCTATTTATATTTTATAAAATATCGGTAATTTGTTACATGACTTAAAGTCACATAAAATAAAATTTTTCTTCTCAGATAAAATAAGGTAAGTAAATTAGTTAAAATAGTTGCTACTGAGATTATGGACTCAAGATTCATACGAGTTAAAACAAAATAAAATAGATGAAAGAAAAGAATCTCGGTATCCCTGTGACTTCCCCAAACTGAGTATTTTAAAGTGATTTTTATAAGAGCAGAAATTTTAAGTATTCTACAGTGGCCACCACCTTATTTCTAAATTCACGGAGTTCACTGTGCGCGCTTTCCTATAATATTGAACGAAATGGGAAATTGATAATTACATAAATTGCAAATTGGTGCTCGATATAAATTTTTATTTTAACCTTTTAAAATGAGACCTAAACCAAAAATTCTTTCTTTCATTACAAACTAATGCATGCTTAAGGTGGTCGTGACCACTTTGGTAAAAAATTATGCAGCCGCATTTGGCCTCCTTAATTAATAAAAGATTAAATAGGGCTTATTATAGGTGCTAAATCTCCCGCAACAGATCTAATCAAGTCAGCTCTTTAATATTAATTAATCGTTATTAATTGGTCATTGATTTATTATCATTCACAATAGAACTTATGCTTTTTGAAGGATGCTGTAATATTGTGGGTGTCAATTAAATTTGCCTCAGCAAATCTGCACTAATATCAAAATGATGCTTTATCTAATTGAAAATATCTATCCTACATTAATAAATTATTAGTTATAAAGTTGGAACGATATTCTAGATCATTTTACACGAAACAAGATAATACTTGTAAATCAAGCTCTGAAAATTTAACGACCTCTATTTCCGCTACCTCTGCACTGACGTCGTTTTATTAAGCGTTGGCACAAAATAGATTATGTCAAATTTCCCAAGTAAAGGGGCTTCGTAATTTTTAATTTCCTTGCAAGTTGAGCATTTTTAGGTGAGCACAAGCATTTCAAAAACTGGGAGGAGGACCACAACTTGCCATTATAAACGTGTTTGGTTTAAGGTGTACGCCTTCTTATACGATCTAAAGAATTGGGAAAAATATAAATAAATTTTTGCGAAAATGTAGCAGAATGAAAGCCATTATCCTTATAAATCTGGCAACCGGATGTTTTTCTTCGTTAACATTTAACCAAATGTGATGCTTTTAAATATCCCTATGAATTTAATACTTAAAGGGACTTGCAAACCACACCATTTGAGGTTCACAGAAATCCTTACTTTTTTATATCTGGAATAATTAAATTTCACTCTTTCTTCATTTATATTGACATAAAAGTGTCTCCCTAACCAACCTGTATTTTGAATTTAAACTGTAACTGTAATAGTCGCCAAATTAATTTAGTAAACATCTTAAAAACATGTTTCCAAGTGAGAGTATAGAGCAATTTTTATATTCTGCAGCATGTCGAAATATTTCTCATTAATTTATGAACACTTAGGTAAGATAATAGGGTCATAGTAGAATACGAATCAGTGTAACATATTAAGCGCAATATGACCTATTCTTGAATCCCTTTCATTCTAATTTGGGATTATTTTGTGATACATAAGGATCTAGGAGAGAAATAGTGCGTTTTGGATGCTGCGACCACGATAATAAGGACATTATTTGGGTCGCTTAGGCCTAGTCAAGCTTTTCTCAGATAAAAATGATACAAAAAAGAAAATGAATATATTAAAAGTTAAAAATGTGCTTGAAAATAAAAATACTCAATAATACGATTTAATTAATTCGATTTCTACCTTTTGGATCAATTTAATGAACTATATAAATTTATCTGATACTTTATGAAAAAAATCATGAAAAAGTATAATATACGGAAAGGTGAAGTATTTTAACAGCTATATTCAAAGAAAATTTTACTCTTTTGAAAGTAAGTGTAAGAATAACATTTTATGCCAATATTATTAAAGGTCATAAGAGATCATAATTAGTTCATGGTCTTTCCCTAGGAAAGATCATTTTATAAAAGCTATCAGATGTATAATATTTCTATTTAGGGAGAAGAAAAGATGATTAATTAATTAGACTCACTCGATAAATCTCATATAAAAGCGCATTTTGAGTCTGGAAATAAACAACTATAATTTTTCGGAGTGGCCGCGCTAAAAAATAACAAGTAAGCTCACTGAGGCGCCAGCCAACCACAATCACAGATAATTCAGCCAATGGCACGTGTACAATTATCTCATAGACTGAGTCCTTCTTCCGATAGGCCTGAAAGTGGCATGATTTCCACTCACCATTAAGTTAGAAAAATATTAACAATCACTTGCTTGGAAAACTCGTTTTTCTTTATACATTTGAAATTAAAAAATCGATCTTCTCCAAAAATAAACTTTATTTGTGTTTTTTTGACAATGAGGCATATGGGTCCGTTCCATTAAGTAATTTAGTATTGTGACTTGTGACGTTTCGGAAATAGGAACGTATTATTTCCTGTTTTTACTAGGCCGGTTGTGTTTGAATTGGTTGATAGTGGTTATTTTTATATTAGCATAAGTTTCTCACTGTTATTTGGAAGAATCTGAAGTTTGAATAAACACTTTTTCCAAGTCATACATATGTACGGTCTCGTCTGAAAGTTTTTAGGTTTATCAACAGCATATCTAATAATTTTTACATTAAAAAGAGTTACGTTAAAGCTTAGAAGAACATCATGTTCAAAACATGAATTTACTTATGATAAAACGTTGAGACGGTAGTTGCGCTATTAAGTAAACCAACTTTAAATTTTGGAGAATGTTGGTTAAATCACTTGCTCAGTTCGACAGAAAAAACAATCCGATTTATTGAATATAAGTTAGGAGTTAAGATTTATACTTATATGCACGTGTATACATGGAAAGCTGTTCGTCACGTCCATTTGTCGGTCTTCTCATGAAGAGTGGCTATCCGAAGATCAGTAGTCTTCAAGTGTGTTTCTACATCTATATCCACCCAGCATTTTACAGCACTTTTTTGGAGCATATTTGACGTCTGTTGATTATTACTCTTATTATTCATGACATCTGAGTCCTGACATTAAAATAATTTCGGAAAAGTCGGCCTTTCACATCTTTGCATTTGAGGATCTTAAACCGAGTAAGTTAAATACGACCATTCGGTACATTTCACAGGAGAAAAATAATGATGAATAATCGCAAAACATTTGATTTTGAACGTCTCATTTACACGAAAATGTTTCAGCGCTTTTCACACTTTGGCGCTTGGTTTTACTGAAGTAGACTTTCACAATTGCGCATGACAATGTGAAACGCAGACCCCACTTTACTGTCAAGCTACTTTTCTCGATTTCTTTGATTTTCCATCTCAAATCCCTACAACTCTAGACTTAAAAAAGTATATCCCAGTTTCAAGATAGGCTGTAAACTTCCCAACCGTTTGTCCATCTTATTATTGGTAAGGGATTTGTGGGTTTGTCTCAGAATTTAGCCGTAACAAAACTAACATCCATAAAAATTATCACCTGGCGGAAGTTTAACCTTGAACTGTCAGTCATATTGAAAAGACCGTTGTCTCCATAATCAGCCATCATCAAGTAGAAAATTCCAAAATGATGTTTTAGTTTCCCCGAAATCTCTATTACAGCTGTGATACTATCTGTGTGAGTACGTTAATTTTTTACAACTCTAATGCCATGCAGCCTCACACCTTGAATCAGAGCACTTTAATCGAGGGAAAACCTCACGATCAGACTGTAATCAAACAAGTTTATCCTTAGGTATCCGAAATCTTGAAACTCTAGATAGCAGCTGTAAATGTTAATTGGTAGGCTCTTTTTCCCTCACTATATTGTTGCTTTGTGAAAAATGGAGTATCCTATGTGAATTCTTGAATCATCTGCACGCAGTTACTAAGGTTTTAAATACCAGTAATCCCAAGTAACGTTGCTTTTATAATTTGACTACATTTGACTTAAAGATATTTCCCTTATATTTAATGAGATTAAAGGCTAACTGGATACATCAATCTTTTCTAAAGCCTGAAAAACAAAAGTTGGGATGGACCGCGGTGAAGTGGATGACCGAAGAGAGAGGAGAACGGAAATGAGGGTGAGAAGAGGCGAACTGGTAGATAGGTTACATCTTCACGCGTGGAAGCAAAAATATGAAAATGTATAAATTAACTGGATTGACCCAATTTACATGTCACGAGGTCGCAAGGTAATCTCTCTGTCATGTTCACTGATTTAACCCAGTTAATGGGATGCAGATGTGATAATTAGGTCAAACAGACTTATGAGCCACCATAATGTGCATATAACATGTTAATTATTACATAACTTTATACACAAAATCTTATTTCATAACACAAATCAAACTGAAGGAAACCTCTGTAATGGACATTGGATCCCGCTAATTACCTTTTCGACCATTTCAAAAAAGCACTTTGATTTTCACTCAAAAAGACAGTGTTATCATTAAGAGAGGCAGAAGAGAAATTCAATATATCCGTAACTTGGGTGGATTGTAGCCCTTCCAAAATCTCAGGCAATTTGTTTAATTTATCTGCATAAAATTTTATGATTATGGAAGCTGTTGATACGCCGTCTAGATATCTGTTTGCGATAGGAGCGGGACCTGGGTGGGGAATGAACTATATATCCTACTTTATTTTTTATCTACTCTTATATTTTTTCCTAAAAACGACATAAAAGCCAAACTTAGTTTAGCACTGGCGCCTGCTAAGTTAGCCATATCTAAACTTGAATTAAAATTTTTTCATTTTAGCATATCATTAAGGTGTTTGATTTATTCACTGAGAGAAATATATTTAGCTGGTCTTTTAGTGAAATAACTTTTTCAGTTTCAGTTTCGTTACACAGAATAACTGAAGTTAAGTTTTCCTTTGTAGATGATTTTAAGTTTTTATATATAATTAGAATTAGTGGATCATTATTAATGCAGTGCTTATATCATTATATAATACCTTTACTGATATAACTGGGAGGATATAAAATAGAAAATATAGTATAGCTAGAATCGAGGGTGATAGGATCTGCCCTGCATGAATTGCCTGTGTCGGTGGCGCAGGGGTCAATATGCTTGTCTTTGAAGTTAGGGATTGTGAATTCAATCTCTGTCAGTGCTACCTAACAGCATCAGTGAAGTCAAGCTAATGAAAGAGTGGTAGAAATTGATTTTTCACTAAAGAGGCTTCACTCGTGGTGATGGTTGGCAGGCGCTTTCCCAAATGGGCTCTAAAATATCTAAACTTCATATTTTAATCCTACCTAGTACAGGCTTGGTGTAAGTGCAGACAGAGTTAACTTTGCTGGTAGTTTCCTTATCCTTCTGACGTGTCAGTTTTTAAGAGGAATTAATCATTTGAGTTCAGAAGCGATTAACAAGTAAAGGTACCACCAGTTAAGTACTAGTTTAGTTTACTGCCAATTTGTCTATTGATATCTAGATATCCATAAAATGTATACAGTCTTTCTAACATGATATCTTTTTATTTTTTCAGTAAACGGTTTCTCATTATTTTTTCTTTAATGCATGACGCTAAGTCCTTGAATAGATTAGTAAACTTTTTAGACAGATTTTCAAACTCTGAAGTAAAGAGTACCGATCATCTTGATAATAATATTTAATTGCTTGTTTTTTCTTTCGCAATGCATAATTTGTGGAGGAAGATTCAAACATGAACTTGGTCCAACGACCTAAAACACATTTTATAATCCCCAATATCAAATGCAATTATTTAGAAATAAAACAAATAATTAGCCACCTTTTATCCTCCCTTGTCAGCTTTGGATGAAGATTGTGGGAAAACTATTCAAAGATTCCTTCCAGTTATTAATTTTGTTCTTTCGAATTGATTATATTCTGCAATTGCAATCTCTTGAACAAATTCTGAAAATCAACATATATGTCCTCTGTTCAAGTTTAGGGGGTATTATTTTACAAATGAGATTCATTTCATGCCGTATCTATTAATATTTTCCAATTAAATGAAAAAATTGAGAAGATAGAAAATAAAAAACGATGCACTAATTTTTCCAGTCGGGATGACATCAAAGCAATGTACCATAGTACATAACTGGGAAAGAATAGCTTTAGGTCGCAGTAAGCATGCTTGTTCCCTTTTATAACATTTCTCACTACTTAAACTACGCAGCCTATTATATGTCTAAATACACTATCTTCTATTCATAAAAGTGGGATCATTTTAGAGGAGAAATGAATCCTGAAACATCCGTAAGTTTACGAGCTTTAACAAACAACCCAGAAAATTTTTTAAATTTTATTTAGAACAAATTTTAAGAAGTGGACTTTGAGTGAACTCTAATGAGCTCTTTTATGCTAATATCATGGCGAACTTTATCATGTGCTATTATGATTATTAGAGCATGAAGCAGTGGACTCTGCCCAAGTTGTGAGACGCATCTGATGTCTTGACTTAAATGTCTACTTCTAGTCGATCTCTTTTTTTATCTATATAGGACTGCATTTATGCTTTCTGTTCAGATGGTTTGCTTCGATGGAACAGCGGTAATTTTTGCCTTGGAATGGGTAATAAATAAATTCCAGAATGTCTGAATGACAATGATTAATGAGTTAGTCCACGATTATACAAATAAAGAAATTTTTGCATTATGCTTTCTTGAATTGATCTCCCTTTTAACACACTATGTACAACACGCATCTTAATTTTCTAGTATTATTTTTATTCAGTATACTATTGCATTTTTTTCCATTTTGGTTTCCATATTCTTTGTATGCAAAGCTATTATCCGTTCCATCATTTAAATATCCCACCAAACCTCAACTTGATATCTTTGATTCTAATGATCTACTCCTATTGATAACTAAAGCCACTCTCAAAGTCACATACCTATGTACAGAATTTAGCTCTGGCTTTATCTCATCTACTCACTGTACAAAAGTCTGTTCTTCAAATCTATTTATCAAGTCATGTGAAGGACAAACCTTGCCCTCGGTATTTGAGAGTCACGCAATATGATTCCCAAATAAAGAATTAAACTCTACTCTCACTTGATTTAACATGGCATAGGAAGGCGGTGTCGGTTGAAAGGCAAAATACTCCAAATATTATCATTGAATTTGGCATTCATTAATTGCTTATAGGAGGAATAAGTTACGCTTTCTTAGCTCTAAGGGTAAATATTTCATTAGGTCAAAATCAAATGCCCACATCTAGACAGAAGACACGAATCAAGGATATAGGTAAAATATAGGTAATCAAATGAAAGCTATTTGAAAGAGGATTATTACGGAGGGAATGAGCGGTGCTGAAACAAAATCGGTAAGCGTATATAGATTATTACAATATATTGTTATTAATTACTATCACCATATTGGATCCAGTGAAGCAAGATTGATGATGACCTACCCCTTGATTAGTCATGTATTTTACCCGTTCATTAAATTGCTTTCATTGACGGTCTTAACTTAAGAGTCAGCTTTCTGTTAATATTCTTTAATATTAATTCCTAACTCTATTTATGAAAGCATTTTCCAACGTTCATCTTGGGTAAGTAGATAGCATCATTGAGTTCCTCTGATGAGAAATTTGAATTGCATCAATCCCCTCTGTCATTCCTCTCATTGGATGTTCGTCAATTAGTATTAAAACCGTGACCTCCAATTTTGAAAACCAGCAGACTAGCCACTGTACCACCAGCATACAATATTCCTAAATAAATAAACTTTTAAAACACAGCCGAATTCAGCCGCCTTTTTAACCCTGAATATATCGAAGCCTGTAGTTAAGAGGCTTTGGTACGTGTCTTCAACAACTCAGTGAACAGTTGTAAGCACCAATTTTATGGGCTTGCTCGATAATAATTCCCTTTCTGATAATAATTTCCAAGCCAATCTACGGAAGGAATCCATATTCCAGGACTCATATTGAGTCGAGAGTAACACCGAGGAGCCTCCCTAATGAGAGATTCGAATTTTGTTACGCTTTATATTAGCCAGACTTAACCGGCACGGTTGGCCACTCCAATCACTGGGTGTGTACTGATGGAAATGGAACCTTTGGCTTCTGACATGGCGAACGTGAAGGGTGACTAATGTACCATCGGCGCAACTTTCTGATGGTTTTTCTTTTTCATTTGAACAACAAATACTCACTATCTGTAAGAAGCTGCGACCGTCATCGTCGCTTTACTGAGCACAAAAATCCTCCACAACTAAGGTTATAAAGAAAGGATGGGAGAGCAACACAAATATTTCACTTTATACAAATTTGAGGGTTTTTGAGGACACAAAAAGTGATACCACCACTGATTTAGTCCAATTACATGGTTCAGTTGTGAGCATTATGCATCGTCCCCACATGTAGTGGCATTGTCTTCCAACTACATTTTATGCCATTCTTATTTCTCTGTGCCCTGTACAAGTCTTGAATACTTGTAAATGTTGTCTGTCATCTATTTAATGTCTGAGTGTTGATAAATCACCGTGCACCCAAAGTCAATGAAAGGAAAGTTTTGGGTAGAGAAATACATCCTGGAATCTATGTAATTAAGAAGTTGGCATTCCTCTAAATCTAATTACTATTAAACAATCCTGTTCTTCATTTCTGTCACAGAATAGCGCCAATTTTTCCCGATTACTGGTTAAATGGACGATCGCATTAAGCCTCTAGCTTATATTTTACATGTCATTCTTTGCTATTTTCTGGCGTCGGTCATACGTAGGTTATCGACTCCCATTTCGACAACGTATTAATTAAAATTGATTATTACACTTACATCCGTCATATACCGTTCACTCTGAAATTTCCATTTTAATATGTAATTTTTAAATTCATGAACATATCCATTACGATTCAGAAATCTTGTTTGTTAGAAATTTGACAAATATCTTATTATTTTTAAATCCGGAAAATGGTGTAATTTTGGCGATTTATTCACTGTCATTCACTATTTTCGTCAGTTTATCTCAGTGATGTTATGCAACAGTGAATTATCAGATTTAGTAAACCGGATGTAGGTGGACAGACAAAAATTTTCAGTAAGAACCATTTAATACAGAAATATCTAAATGAGTTTAACTATTTTCCAAAAAAATATAACTAAATCATTTTTTCAACTTAAAAAGTAAAGCTTTGAGATATATTAGTCTGGTTAAGCATTTTATTGTGAAGATTAATTCGGAATAAAAATAAGAATTAGAGATCGAATGTGGTTGCTCTAATATTTGTTAAGGAAAAGTAGTCTGGAAATGAATGTCTACTACATTAAACTTAGTGGTTCCTCTACAGCCTTTACAACATCATAAAGGCAGTATTTGACAATAATGCAATAACTCCATTTCTAAGAATAGTATTAAATTCCCCAAATATCAATTTGGAAAAATGATATTTGAAAACAGATTATTCACCTCGAAATATCGAGTAATCAGTGAAGAATTAGGGGAGAAACTAAGATTATTATTACTAATAGTTCTTTGTCACCAGAAGTTGAGCATTTCAAACTTAAATAAACTTTCCTTAAAAGCTGACATCCATCTTAATTACCGGCGATTTGTCTTTTTAACGAAGACACAAATTCTACCCCGGAAATTCCTCACGACATGTCAATTCCTACTCAATTTTTCAGATGGATATTAGACTCCAATTACCCGTTTTATCCGATGCATGTTAATTAAATACAGCATTATTATTAATTTATATTTTTTAACAAGTATCCTAAATGGGTTAAGATGAATTCTTCTTTTTAGAGTTTGGAATGTGTGATAGTTAGTAAAAATGTTCCACTTACCGCTTGGAGAGTGGTATTTGTAACATTTTTCATCAATTTTCATATTTTTCCTTTTAATACTCCCTGAACCTTTCTTACTGCGTAATAGTTGAGATAAGCTTGTATTAAAATTGCGATACCTTTCAATTCTTAGCCGTTTTATGATCAATTAGACGCCATTAGATGAACTTTTTCAGATTAAATAACCTTACTAACTGTGATACTTGTGAATTGTCTTCTGATAGATCTAACTCCACACATACATGCATAAATGTCAAATACATACTTATCAAAAAATTATTACTACCCACAGTAAGGGAAAACGATGTTATAAATTTTAATTGTGGGAAGCAGCTTAAATGAATCGTCCCCCGGATTCAGCACCTTACGGTCTTAACATAGCAGAAGTACGTGAGCTAAAAATGTTAAGTTAGCAGAATTCCGCAAGCTGTGTTCCAATCAGTAAGAAAATAATAAGACTTACTATTGATTAAAGAATTGCATTCTTGTCAGATAAGGCAATTTTATGACTGACTATCGACCACGCAGTGAATTCTGCTTAGGGATATGTCCGTAAAGTATAAGATTATCTGCTCTTCACCGCATTGAATCGCCTTATTTGTACTCTAAGTCGAAATATTCTGAGATAAATTATTATGTCTTTGGAAAGGCATATTGTAAATGATTTTACAATACCATCAGTTCTTTAGATGAAAGAGTTTAGATAAGGCAGTAATCACATTCAGAGGTAACATATCAGTTTTTATCCCTTCTTAAATACATATTATCTAAGGTTATTAATCTCTTTGATTTAATGTTTTACCTATATGATGCAAATGAACGATTTAGTAATTGCGATTGTTGATGAAATCACAATAGAAGCACTCATATCAGATATTTTTCATGCTACCTGCGATTGCTCAAAACACTTTCTTTCATGTATACTTTCTACATAAATTGAAAAATGTAAACTATTTTTCGCCAACTTAAAATGTCATTATGAATCTGCATTTAAGAACGCACTATGAGCAACTTTCTATTGAACATATCAGACAAAAATCGCCATAGAAAAAAAGAGAACCAATGTTGATTCAACATCGACCTGGATGAAAGCAAATCTTATCAAGGGGTCTTCTTAAACAAGATTATTACAAATTTGAAATCGCAAATTTAATGGAAAGATTTTGTTAAGGCAAGCTGCCATACAGTTAGTCTGGACTAAAATACCCTAGGAGTGATGTTTTAACTTTACAATAAAGTCATGTTTCAATCCCATTTTCATAGAAATTTGTTTTAGAGCGGTAAAATACAGCGGCGATGACAGTGCGAAAATGAAAAACTTAAGTCTCATGAAAATGTTCAACTTATAGGAAAATGATTTCTAATAGACTTAGCTATGGAATTAATGAATACAAAAACGTCTAGTTAAACTATTAAACCTTAAATAAATTCCTTTAGTCAAATATTTCAAAATTTCCTTGCAGTGCAGGGATATTGTATTTATAGTACGCACATGATGGTGACACACATATACCGGCTATACCTAATTGTCATATCCGATCACAATAACCAGGTCAAACACAGACAACTTGAAATTCGCATGCAATAACCAATTAGTGATCAAGTGGCTCAGACCAATCGATTCACTATTTCACCGCTTTTATAATTCCACGAAGCTGCGACTTATGAGTTAGCCCTCCTTTCTTCCTCTTTCCTTCCCATGCTATCGTCCAACACCCCCCGGGGTTCAGCTCAACTTTTGTTATTTTGATTTTAGGAGAGGTTATTGTATCCTCTTAGCTTTTAAGGTCATTAGATTTGAGAGGAATATATCTAAGCTTAACTCAGTCGGTTTATAAAAGTAGTTTTACTTACCATCAGTGCTACTTTACGTTCAATACCTCTTGAATATTCCCATATTTGCCATTAAAAGCAAGGTAACCACTGACGTAATTCAGTATAGCATTTAATAGTTATTAATATTGAAATTACTGGTTCCTGAACCGTTGTTCATATGTTAAATTGGGTTATCAATCGCTCTAGATAATGCTAGCTAGCAGAGATTGGCAGAAAACCTCAAATTATCATCCCTCTATTATAGACAATTGTTGTACAGCCCTTTCCTTCATAAACTTTCATTAAATTTAAAATCTCATCTAGCAAAATTGGATACCTCTGGACCTGCACTCTTAACGAGTTGGTTAAAGCAGCTTCAAGCAGTGTAAAGAAATCGTTCATTAATTAATGGGCTGCATTTAGATTATGAACATCAATCACAGCTGAAAGGTAGGTGTAAAAGGGAAATTATATGTATGGATCCTCTTGTACTATCGACTCTTTGCAAATGAAAGTGAGATGAGAAAGCGTCGATCAACATAAATCTAAAGACGATCTGGTAATCGATAGATTTATGCCCACTTGAAGAGTGCAACAAAAAATAGGATGGCTGTGAAATCACATGACGGCTTGACATCCAAATTTTCATATGAAGCGCAATATGGAGAGGAATAAATCTTCGGAAATTTCAAATTTAAAAGGTATTCATCCTGATAATTTTGAATCCCAAATAAAGAAAGATTCTCATGATTCCCTGACTCTCACTTCTATCGCCTAAATGCTCCCTCTTGGTGAAATTTCTCCTACATGTTTGGATGTTTACTCGTGGTGAAAAGTTGTAAAACTTGTTAACCACGTTATAGGAGATAGATAAATGTATTTATAGCAATTATAGAAAACAACTGGATAGACTGCACATGCAATATGAATACAATAAAATCTAATTGTATTGCCCAAAATTTAGTGACGTAGCAGTTGTAAGTAATATATAATTGAAATTATCGCATCCACAAAAAACGTCCGAATATCCACCTCTTCAAATTTACAAGCTGAATTTCTACATTCAAACCCATAACTCCACAGCATGAAAGGTCTACATCCTCTTATTCGATTAATATTTGAGCTGAATTAACAGACATTTGAAATTTACTTGGATTGGCTCTGCTCTCAGATTAATCTAACGATAAAACAAAGATTTATGATTCATTACGGTTTATACGAAAAATATTGACAAGGGAGTTAAATATAAGTGAATCATTATATTGCGACAGAGAACTCCATCAAAAGTTAATCCTTTAGCTAACCGACTTCCAAACTCATTTGAAAGACAATTTCGGTTCATCAAAACCACAACTTTCATTCTATCAGTTCATTCGGGACACTTGCTCCAGATGCCATATTGCGATAAAAGTTTTTTATTAGGACAAAACCACATTATCCGGCTTTTGTTGATTTGAAGCAAATATCACCCGAATCAATTCACTTAATTTTGTCAAAACTGACATCAACACGATTAGCACTTAATAGATTTGGCAAAAAAGTTCTCGCAAATCTGTTAAATTAATTCCCCGTACTTTTATCTATTTTTCAAAACAGTGAGCCCTATACATGAGCTTTATTTAAGTAGTGATCTCTTTGTAAGTGAATCGACGGCATAGACAACGAATAATTATCGATTTTCCTGGTTCGGTTTGATTATTCAAATTAGGCGACGGATCATAGCTAATACAATCGATTATCAGATGAAGGAAAACATCAGCTCTTTTATTCCAAGTTATGCTGATAAAATAGTCGATATCAATCGATATTCGGGTTCATAAGGTAAACGAACTGCCCATCCCCTAAGTTAATAGAGACAGCTGTACCTCCTAAAATTCGATTAATTTTACTTAGATCTAGGCAAAGAATTCTGCATTTTTTAACCATGTCCAGCTCCCTACAAAAAAACTTCAGAGCACTTCCTACAAACCTTCGCTTCATCTGAAATAAAAACAACTTGTTGGGTACATTCACAGTAAAATACTCCAAAAAACTCTGTATTAGCATTCAACCATTCCTCAAACCCACAAACGAACATATAAAGACGGGTTAGTAACTCAAAATAAGATCCACATAAGGTATACAACAACTCCTAATCTACAAAAGCGATCCAGAAATGAAACAGTTAAAGTTATTAGACCTTTGAAAGTAGCAGGAGGAGAGATAGGCACACATCCCGTCAAACACAGTCGCTTGGTACTTCGACCAACGGAGGAAGTTCTTTTTTGCAGAGCGGGCACGGAAACTGCAAAAAAATAAGAATAAAAACACTATTTTTATAACGCTAAACGGATTACCCCCAGAAAAAACTTTAAGATATCCTACGTGTCATTTGATATAATTAGGCGATCATAGGTCCAATTTTAAGCATTCAAAGGAGGATTTTAAGCAATATTTGACATTTAATAGAACTTGCGTAGCCATAAAATGAGGAATAAACGCCAGCATCTCTTCATCAAAAATGTCATGCTTCAATACGCTTTTGTTCAAAGTCGAATATATTAAATAACATAGGAAATGAAATTGTTTTGAAAAAACTCAACACTTTACAGTTTATTACTTGATAGACTTTCAATTAAGCTCCAACGAAACCCAACCACTTCAACCGCTAATGGGATAAAATAGATAAGATTGTCAAATAACACTAAATCTTACGAAGTTACGACTGTTTATAATTTCTATTGTATATTTTTCTTAGCTTCTAAGAAGCAAATTCAATCAATAGACAACTTCGAATATCTATTTCAGTACCAAAAGGCCAGACAAGCGCTTCTGGAAGCCTTTTAAAATAAGAATGATCTACTTAGAAAAAAGCGCCAATTAAAATCATTAAAAGTAAGCCCGAAGGACTAATTATCTTACTTTTCCACCCAACTCCGATGGACGAGAATATGATCTAGTAACAATATACAATAGAGTAAAGCCCTATGTTCAAAACCAGTTTATCGCGCGAACAAATGAACCAATCTGAACTATGCATGATTATCCGAATGTGTTGACAAAAAGCTAATGCAGGAAAAATTTTATCTCCAAGTATATTATATCAATAGTCATTTGAAGACACCGTGACCAGATGATTTTATAAACTAGTTTATCAATTAAAACAGAATTATTTTCATCGAAATTCCTTTGAAGAGCAGGGAATACTCGGCAGATCCCGAAGTCATTACCTCAT
Source organism: Hymenolepis diminuta (assembly GCA_900708905.1). NCBI lineage: Eukaryota > Metazoa > Platyhelminthes > Cestoda > Cyclophyllidea > Hymenolepididae > Hymenolepis > Hymenolepis diminuta. Next base: position 680,776 of record CAADRB010000034.1, on the reverse strand, counting down.
TGGTCAAATTCAACTTCGACATAGAAGGAACATTTGTTTCGATACGTTACAAAATACAGTCGTCCACTGTTGTAAAGTACAGTGCAGCTTCAGTTATTTGGAAGAGGAATAAGAGAGATCTAAACAGTCCACGCGAGACATTCATTGACATAAATAAAATGTTGTTATTGGCCGGAGATTTAACCAGTCTTTGGCAGTTATTGGACTTCTACGTCCGATATGGGGAATATGATCGATTAGGAAACAGATCTGACAGGAAGTTTAATCGAAGATTTTCGGTACACTCACAAACTTCATCTCTCATACAATGAATTATCGTTTATTGGATTTCTACGCATCCACTAAGATATGTAGGCCCACCAACTAGCAGCCAATCACCTATCATATATCCAAATACATAAAATTAAATTTTCTTAACAGAAGGACCGATCTTTTGAGCAATAGGTCTTCTTTCTGGGTTTGAATAGTTGTAGCTTTATAATGGGGCAACCAACTGTTATAAAAGATTAATCAGTGAGTGGGAGTTGAACTCACAATGCCATGACCTGGCGTGAAGATGGTATGGAAGTGACACTTCGATGACATGAAATTGATATCTCACTTTCTATGCTCAGCAAGACATTGTTTCGCTTTCCTATCAAAACATTAACCAGTATTCATGGAACGACTTTACTTTTATTCTTATGAAATGAAGTTTGAGTTCATAAGATGACAGCCAACGTAAAGAATCATTTCATAAAGATAACTTAAAGTGGTATACGCTTTTGGTTATTAGAAGAGACAAAAACGTTAATTCCGTCACTCACTTAATTAAATAATTCTGGAAAATGCCGGCATGAACCCACTGAGAAACCTGAAATTTGAACTTTCGTTACTATGACTTATTTATTGTTCTACTCGAAACTCCTTTACCTCCAAATGAATACATTCGCTGTTCTTCGTTTTTAGATGCATCCCCTAAATTAAACATTTTAATTTAAATAATTTTTGTAAATTATAATTACATAGTTTACACAATGGTGTGTAGTGGAATTTGTCTTAAGCAAGATATGCATACGAATAGAGAAACAAAACCATAAAAGGACTGAAATATCCGTACTTTATCAGCTTTAATTGTGCATTTAGTCTCATCTCATTAGAACGCGGGACTTTAAACACCAATAAATCTCTACTATAGAGTAAACCATGAACATCCTGTACCTGAAACCCTCATTCATAGATTTCTGTTTGGAGACTTACTTGGAAATCAATTAAGAACTTTGTTGGTACTAGCTACCGACTATAAAACTACAAATATGGGAGCAGTGCAAGAGGGTGTAAATTAAGTTATCTTGCATATAAGGCTCTGAGAAACAATATTAACAATTCAAATAAATACTAGACTATAAAATTACCCTCAAAATGGGTCGCATTTCCTTAGGACAATGTGGATTTTTCTCGAGGATTGCACCTAATTCAGATTGATATGTGCTTAGAAGATTGTTGTGGTAATCAAGAAGACATTTGTTGTGGAAGAAGTGATTACAAAAGGAGCGATTAACATCTTCCTCACGTTGAAAGTTCTCAAAACAGATTGAGCAATCCACGGAAGGAATATTACTGGAAACAAATTCTCGACAGAACTAAATGAATTAAGAAGCATGACCCAAACATTCCTGCCTATAAGAAATAAAAATAAGGGAATCAAGACTCACGTCAATAAGAGAGAAGATTACATATTCGCCAGCAGAGGAATGAAGTACATCTTTGATATCTGATTCAAGTTTGGAGAGATCAGAATCTGAAATGCCGACTGGATCTAGTAATTCTACCAGTGGCGAAATGCGCGGATACTAAAAATGAAATTGCACTATAATAAGGCAAACCTCCGAGGAAATAAGGACACGAAGTTTAAAGCAAACATTTACGGGACCTCCAACTACTCCTGGCGTCACGAGAATGTTGACATAAACACCCTCATTGCTAAATATGTCTGTTATAAACAAATACAAAACCCAACCACAGGTCGAATTTTGTTTCTGTAGGGAAAGCAGATTTGAGGATAGTTAGTTCGTCTGCACAATTTGGATAGGTGGACTGAATGGATTCGAGAGTAACCATTAGACAGCATAGACTGAGGAGTGAACCGAAACCTAGGCTAAATTAACGACCACGCCGACCAATAGGAGAGTTTAGTTGTTACAAGAACAATTAGATGGACCAATGGTAATGTAGAAGACCGAACAATGGTTGTATATATGGGACCAGCTTCAGATTGCAGGTCGTTTTGTCATATGCATTAATAGTGTGTGCAAAGTTGCCATCTTTTTGTCGCCTTATCCCGCTTCTTCTCCCTATTCCACAACCTCCAGTCGGCCCTTTAATAAAATCTCTCCAATGGAATTACGTATCAGCAAATAAGATTAATAATAAAGAGAATAATGTAAAAATTTAACTACTTAATTGATGAAAGCACTATTTAAATCACCTACACTGAATGCCAAGCAAATTGGAAATGGGATATTCTAAGAAGTGGGGTGAGAATATTGACGTCAATTCCTTGGACAAACGGAAATAATGACATACCATCGGAATTCTCTATTATTTTCATTAAAAATGTAATGAAATCTGCTTGATTAAATTTCTGCATCAAGAAATTACAAGATTCTTAATTATTTATTTTCATGTGAATGCGTCATATTATTTCTGTTACATATAAGAAAATAATATTGTTCTTAAAATAGTCCTTACATGTAAGATTATTTTCCACCTTTTAACTTCTGCTTCTTTTGATTCCCTTTAATTCGAACGAATTTATTTACATTTCGATTGTAAATGACGCAAAAAATAAATCGACCTACCGATAAGAAAAAGCGCATCTTATTTTGATATAATGGTTTGGGCCGTTTCGTATTGGTAAGACATATTATGTGATTAACTTGCACACAGGAATGTCGGAAAAATATGGAGGTTCAGACTTATTTTTGTAATTCTTTTTAAAATTTATGCAACGTTCGTCCGTCAATGTAAATAAAATGCTCCTATGTGTTGCTTTTCATTCGGTACTAAAAGAATTTTCTAGATTTTATTAGCTCTAGTCTTGTCATTCTAATACGAATTTGCAAAAGGTAAATCATTTCTGTGAAAGTAATAATATGACTCTTACTCTATTGAGTAAATTAGGTCAGTAAATCTGATTAGCTGACATTTATTTAAATGGGTGAGAAAGACGCTGATGTATATAATATTCCGTTATAACCTTATTAGCTTACCAAATAGCCACAAATCCCACAATCAACAACTTAATGTTAATTTTTCATAAAGATTATTCGTTTTTATCCAACAGCTTCCATGCATACATCTGAACCTCACGTGGTGAGATGACGATGACTTACAGTCGGGATGTTGACCACCAAAGGGTGCTTATGGCTATCACTCAGACTCATCTGATCAATTTTAAATTGGTCTTGGTCATAGCCGTTGGAATCTATCGACTCTGAGCTATAAGAGAAGGTAAAATGTTATACCGGGTTTCAATAATATTATATATATATATATTATCAACAAATATATACCCAAATACGCTTGAGCCGAACTGTTAATTTTTTATTTTCTCAAAATGCATGAGAATATTAACAATGATACTGACCGAAAAGAAATTAAAAAAAAGAAGCAAACTGTTCTGCAAAATCGTAAGAAATAGGCTATGCTTGGATACAGCAAAGATATAAAAAATTTTTTCGTGAACTTTAAATGTCAATTATTGTTCACATCAAAGATGTCAATATTTTCGAATAAGTGTCACAAAAACAAATCCTTAAATCGTTAGTTAATACGCTTGCTTAAAGACGAGAATAGCAGCATAAATCAAGGAAAAAGGAATCACACTTATCCAATTTAATAGATTTGAGTTATACAAATGTATTTAACAATTATTCAGTGTAATAAATGGACGGAATGACGAGGAAAAATAACCATTTTCTACACATTGAGCAACCTACACAATCAGATATGGTACATTAATATCATAATTAATTATTTTCCTACTAAAATGTGAAGTTATGGGTCGGACTTATTTATAAATAATTGTTTCAATAGTATTGTGACCAGTATTTTTATAAGAATTTTCTTTACCATAATCTATAATTTTACGGCCAAAATAATTTAATATGTATCTGTTTTATATAAGCTGAAACTGCGATGCACTCATAAACAAATTATTTGTTTTTATTTTCCAAACAATTACTCTTAACGACCTTAGTGTTAACTGATTCGCTTTTGACAGATAATGTTATATTTTTTGGATACTCAATAATGGCCATGTTAACCGTACAAAAGACAAGTGAAAGACCGATTAGGGAGCCGAATGGAACATCGAAAGATAAAAATGCGGGCATGATATCTTCACACAAATCGGTAAGTAATGAGAAAATTATTCCATGATAAATCGAATTTAAGTTTTAAAAGTCCTTACATAATTTAATTTAGAGTTGAAATTGCTTTTTATATGGTGTATTTTTACGTTTATTAATATAAATGATCATTTCAGACACCTCTAAAGTCATCTGGATTTTCAAACCGTAAGGTATGTTCATTAAATAGCAAGTTTTAACCAAAACTAAAACTAACTAAAAGCATATCATTTCGCCAAATCGTTTCATTTTGTTATTTTACGTGCACATTAATTAGGACATTGATGGATGGATGAATAATGTTGCTGAAGAAAATACACATAATTGGCAAGAAGATGGAGTTTTAGAATTTTCTAAGAAAAAGGAGAAATCAAAAAAGTTGATCACGGATAAATCGACAATGCTACGAACTTCGAATAATTTCATTTCTCCCTCTGAAATGCAGCGAAACCGTCAATTAGTGAGTATATTTTAGATTTCGAATAAAAGTGCAAACAAATTTACATTATAATAATGTTACACATACCAAACTATAAATTCTTATATTATTCATATAAAATGCATCTTTTTAGCGTTCAAGGAAGGGGAATATAGAAGATTTTATGGTAGTTCGACCACAAGAATCAAAGCTTGATGATAATAAGGAACCTCAAATTCTTAAACCAAGTATGAGAAAGTCATTAATCATCGGCAGTAATGGACGTAATCAATCAAATAAATATTTCAACTCGCGACCGAATCGACATGATGTAAGCGATCAACTTCATACATTCGTTTATAATTTAATAAAACAAATGCCTCATTCAGTCACTTATTTTCAAATACCATTAAGTACGCTTCATATTCTGTGCATAACCGATGTTCTAGCACTTTTGATTTAAAAAGCTATATATCTTTACTGTAATTGTTTAATAGCATATTATGCAGTGAATATATTTTACAGTCCAGTTTTGCTCGGCTACCCTTACATCAGAATATGCTTACAGCTGATCAAACGCAATCTCTAACAGATGATACTTCTTTGGGTGTATTTGAACCAGATTCGTCTGGGAAGAGTTTTGTAAGTTAATGTAACACCTATCTTGCAAAAGAGTCATTGACGAAAGCCATCCTTGAGACAAAGGACAGTTTTTATTAAAGAAGCTTTTAACATAACATTTTTACACACAAGCCTTATCTAACTGAAAACTAACATAAATTAACAAAGTCATCGGCAAAAATAAGTATAATTTGTAATTATGACAGTTACTTTATTCAATTAGAATTTATTACAATTACTATAAATGGATTTCATTATAAGTAGTCAAATTATCCCGTAAAAATACGAATAAATACCTCTTTGATGTGATGAAATGAATATTTTTCAATTTCCTTGTTTTAATTATCATTGGGTTATAAAATATTATGAGGAACTGCCTTCTCAACGAGGTGTACATTTGTTACATTGTCAAAAACCAAAAACTCGACCCTCTAGGGTCTCATTTTATTTAATTTTTTTTAAAGTCATTATTAATATTTAGAAATTTTAGAATACTTTTATCTTGCTTAGGCTGAGCAAAGTATTCAATCAAAAAGAGTATCAATCCTAAACGTCCGTGTAAGGACCCATTGAAATCCGAATTTTAAAATAAAATATTTATTAAAATTCTCTGTCATTTTGCAACAGATTTGCTTAATTTTGTAAAAATTATTTTTTTCAATGGGCTTGATAATTAATAGTATCTCACTTCTCATTTATAAGCTCATTCAAATGAGGGAACTTAATTTTGAGCGAAATAATGATTGGAATGATTTGAGGAAAAACAGACAATCAGTAACAGTGAACTTCTTGAATGATTCATTAATTTAATTTTGTCATTTACTTGAAAAATTTCAAGTTTCACTACTAAGTTAGATGCTTTAAACTTGATTAATCCAATGAGAAATTCCCACTTGATGCAGAGATTCATTTCACGAAAATGTGCAATTAATAAACGTAGTGCTCCCTTTTGAGGTGTAAATGAACCTCTCTTACACATTTTAAGACAGTTTTTCTAATTAACTTTTCTAATTTTTGAAGGCCAACGAAGAAGTAGAAATAGATCGCTCACCTTTTCAAGAAGGCGATAAATTGCCACGAATCACATCAAATGCCTTAAATTTGCAAACTATTCAGGTAAAATTTTAATCAGCTGTATTTATTAGTTTTCACTTATTTTATTTGTACATCTATATAAATATTTTTTGCATGAACTATGAACTTTGTTCAACGAATTGTGCATGAGTTTTAAGATGCTAGAATTATGCGAAATTGCATTTTTCCTAAATTATAGACTGGTACGCTGAATTTCAATGGAAACAAAACCTCTTCAAATTCCAAAGGAGTCTGGAAACTTCAGGTAACCGTCATAGGTTTTCTAATTATTTATTTCACATTCTTACAGCATGCATTCACTCGCATTCTATAAACCCACGATGACAGTAATTTTATTATTTGGTTAGATAAGCGATTATACGGTAAGCAAGATGACTCGGCTAAATGACATCCGAGTGTGATTCCTCGCTTGGTTAAGAAATGAAAACAGTATTCATACACTCTAGAAATTCCTTGTCATAACGAAAATGCGTATACATGTACTTAAAACAGGACAAGGCTTGAAAATCTTCGTATATTTCAACCCGAACTAGAAGAAAAAAGCATATATAATTCGGCATTTTAACCATGGTTAAGAATTTAAATTTGTGTGGAGTATAAGAGTAGTCTTGCTAGAAAACAGGTAGGCGAGAGAAAGAAAAAACGGTAAAGCTTGAGAATTTAAGGAGCCTTAAGCAGATTGCCTCTAAATTTCCCTAGGACTTTGAGGTTTCAAACTTCCAGTGAAACCTCAGAACTTGACCTTTGACCACTGGCGAAAACCTTATCTCTTAATTTTCAGTAAATTATCTATGTCAGTTATTTTCTTAACTGACTGATTTAACTGACATGGCAAAAATCTTCCAATTTTTATTGTGGAATATCAAAAGTGTAGCCTTTTATTTACATTTTGATTTCGAGTTGTACGATACTTGCTTAATAAGTTTCACATCCCAAAATTCGAATTTTACAACACGTCTCCTCCCCTCTCACTCTTCCCCTAAATTATTCAGTCCATGATATCCAGTACTTATCGGCCAGTTGATTAATTAGGATGTTTGATCTTACCGCTTCAATTCTTTTTCTCTTACAGAGGCTAAGAAGGTAGGGCGGTACTAGCTAACGTGATTTTAGCATATTTTATATTCTTACAAATAGGCAGAACGAGTAGATGAGATTAGCAAAAGTAGTTTTTATAAGATAAAAAATTAAAGCTTTCTGTAGGAGTGAGTGAACTTAAAATTTCTTGGATAAAACAATCATGCCAATTTTCCCCAAATTGACCTGAAAATGTAGTTTTTCTTCCCCCTAGAATTCCTGGTCTCTATGTAGATTTCGGCGTCGTTTACTTTAGTGTTGATGCATTTCCTCACCTTTTAGAGAAAACTAACGCAAGATCAGAACCGCTGCATATTGCTTTTCTTTCCCCTAATATTGTAGCTTGAGGATAAACGTGCTTCAATATTTATTTTGAGATTGAATACCGAAGATTTTGGTTTTTTGTAACATTTTCCATAACCTCTAATAAACAGAATTAATTTCCGTCTTCAGTTTCTTTAGCGATTTCCTTTATTTCCAACTATTACTTGCTGTGTACTTTCTTCTATGACCTGAAAAAATTTCAAAAATGCTAGAAACATTTTTTGTTCTGGCTTTTACCTTAATTCAAATTCAATTGTGTTTGAAATTCTCACCTAACAAAACGTAAAAATAAATGCATCGTCTGAAAAAATATGAGGAATAATTTGACCATAGAGTTGTGCATTTTGCTTAAATTTTCATCATTTTTAAGTCTGTTACAACAGCTTGTAAGGAAGAGTAGTACTATGAATGAATTAGATATTTAGTTAAATAGTTAATGTTTGAATAATCCCAACCACTGGAGCGGTTACAGAAATTCGAGTCCAATCAAAATGACAGTTACTTTGAATATTTTCATCACAAAAGTTTAGTGACCACAGGGTAATATAAAATCACAAAATAGGAATAAATTATTCTTTTTCGTTGCAATGGGAAGACTTTAACTTTAAAGGATGACATTGCTAATATAGCAGAGATTACATAATAGGCAGAATGAATTTGAAGCAGAATGATAGCCTGAGTAAGATTTGTTGGGTAAAAACATCGCCCATCAATGTTGAGTATCCAGTATTTGATTCAAAGATGGAAGGGACAAATCCTCGAAGTGACGTAGCCAATCATATAATTGGAGGAATCATCAATGAGAAATAAAATCGTGGATATTGGTTAATCAGGAGTCTAAGGATAATATCAAAAAGTTTAACCCTGGTTCAATAGATCTTGAAGCAGCAAAATAATCCGTTGAAATTTTATTGAATGAACTGATAATTTCAAAATTTAAGTGAATTAAGATTTTTTGAGGTTCTTATAGGATATCTTTATTGCTCTCCATTTTCAGATCTTTTCTTATGTTTTAATGTTTTTATTTTTTCACTTTTATTAATAAAATAAAATCTATTGCTCTCAATATCTAGCATGTAATACCATTTTTAGCATGCTGAGAGCTTCTAGCAAGGTTTTAAATGGCTTCAACAATCTCAGCTCTTTTGAACTTGGAAGAAATTTGAGAATTAAGAAATACTATTTCCTCCAAAGAAAAAGGACTTGGTAATCTCTAAAGCACTTTACTCTGAAAATTATTATCTCTTGTCCAAAAGCTTTTCATTGGCTAAAATTAATTCATATTAAACACTTGAAGTCAAATTTTGATGCTAGGTAAATAAAACGTCAAAACAGATTTCAGAATTAATGCTTTTCAAAGCCTCATCATTCTGAAACACTTGCCCTAAAAAACGACAGTCTTCGTGTGTGCGCTTATTTTCTAGACAGAGAAGATTTACGGTATAGGAAAATAAATACCTCTAAAGTTCATGTTTGTTAATTAAATCTCTTAATATCTTTAATAATAATAATAATGATTTTAATATGCTCTATTGAGTCTTGCAAATATATTTGTTGTAAATTTTAATCAAATCCATTTTCACCCATTAGAGTGGCCAGCAAATGAAAAGACCAGAAACTCAATCGAGTGCTTCTCTACATCGCCTTTATAATCGAACTAATTCGGTAAATTCTTTATCTCCTAAAAAATATTCCTCTGAAATTTGTACTTCATGCTACTAGGTCGGACAAATGAATGGAGGTCGACAACATGAACGAAAACCGAACGTGATGCGCAAGAGCATGGTAAGTTAGCAAATCACTTTATTTATTTTAAATAAAACTGCCAGCATAGGGACATTTATTTTTAAAATTTCCCTTTTTCTTTTTTCAGACGGCGCTGACTCCAATGAATAGAAAGAGTTATAAAGAAAATACACTTCCCAGAAGGAGTCAGGTAAACCTTAAACAAATTTTTTATCCTTTTAAAAGCTAAGTATTTAGGATCCGTTTTTGAGAAGCATCAGTTAAAACCCGCAACACAGATATGTTTGTAAGGCACATGGCCGTAAATGTAATATTTATTGATAGGAAAGGATTATTAACATGAAAACTAGACTTAGCTTGATCTGAAATAGTGATTGTCACAGCTTTGTCTCTAACATCATTGTGGCTTTGAGGGCATAATTTAGTGACTGATAGGAGAAAAAATGGCACTGGTTTCTTCAATTAGTTATCTGAATTTGTTATTAAGTTATATTTTTACCCCATGGCAATGTAAAACACTTTAATAAGTCATATTCATGGAAGAGAATCAAACTCACGAATTGGCAAGTTAAATCAGTAAGGGATAGAACCAGGGGATGAACGCATATAATTATATTATAAAATCTGAATGCCAAATTTCTTACTTTATTTGAATAATGGAATTGTTGAAGAGTCCACATTCTCGTGAGGTATACGATTTGTATTGTAATATCTAACCGTTCATATGTTGAATTATCATGATTTGATCTCTTGATTCCTGAAAAATTTGACTTATATGAATGGCTGGCTATGACATATTCATTCATTTCTATATTCTTACAGCCACAAACAGGTAAATTATACAAGCAAAATCATTTCAAGTATGACGACGATCACTGGATTTTGCTAAGACTGAACCCTAATAATCAACTATTTTACGAATGACATTTTTCGGAATCTGCTTAATAGTATAAATAATGTATCTGAAATGTGAAGGTCTAATGTTAGGAGATGATGCACATTTTACACTCAGAGCCTTAGTGCTTTTATTGGGTATAAACAAAGTCGGAAAAATAGCGAACTTTAAAATCATAAAGTCCCTAATCAAATTGGTTACAAATCCAAAATCATTTCTATAAAAAATGAAGATATTTATTGTAACGTAATTGCGTAAAATGGATTAGGGTTGTTAAAATAAAGCAAAATGATCTAAATTATAAAATGCAATAATATAATTAACTAGTTTGTGGGAGATCGTAAGATCTTAATGTCTGGGTTTGGTCGAAACCAAAAATGCTCTCCCTCTAATTCACTAATGATTCTGAAAAACTAATGGAATTTAAAATTTTTGGCCGAAACTGCTCTTCTACACACGGAATTTAATATTCTTATTAATTAAACTCGTAGTATAAGTATTCCAACTTGGCTTTAATCTGCTCAATGATTTGTGATATTAGTAAATATTTCGAACTCATATTTTTTTAACTATGTCATTATAATCTTTTTTGCATATTTATAGTCTTGTTGGTTTGTGTATTTTCATTTATTGCAGAAATTGCATGTATATGATATCCGAATGAATCATTTACTTGTTAATCACTTAACTGCAATGCAATAAATCCCTTGGTACATAGCTTGATTGTTGGGTGGAGAAAAATTCACATCTGCTGAGTTAGAGGTCATGGAAGCAAACGCATCTGGAGAATCGTCGCAAAATTTTTGCACATGATGAAGCAGATATACAATTTTTAATCACGGGAACGTACTGGATCACAACGGGAAGTGAAGGGATTCCACCGACTCCAAAGATGAGTTGAGTCTCAATAGAGAATAAAAGTCGAAATACCAACAGATCTATATGTGATGAGCTCAAAATACTTCGAACAATCTCCTCCATATTCCAATGCATCAAATGCATTTGTTCAAATTTTAAATGCTTCTCGTTATGATCAGCCTAATTACACTTTTATTTGTTAATTTTTTAATATTATTATAAATTTTACGATGACAGTTCCTCAAAATAAGCACTAAGTATTAAAAACTATATTTTGTTCGATATACAAATAATTTTACTGAAACCTTAAGGCGATCATTCGGGGTGAGTGAATTGTTGTATGTAAAATCATTAATAATATATTTTGCTAGGCCATTTTGATTTAAATAAAACGATCGGACACATTTGACACTAGTTAATCAATGTCAAGTGGCTTAACTCACGCTCCAAAACATTTATTTCTAATAATTTTGCTTTAAATAGATGTGAATAATGACAAAGTCTTGCAATTCAAGTTAATTAAGTGAAAAGTAGATCTTCACATAATAATAGTTTAGTCAATTTCTGTAACATGACGTTCCTCAAAGCAGGTCTTTTAAGGTAAGGATTACACCGAGTCAGAGGAGAATGAGTTGAAGTAATCACATGTTTTTCTTCCACTATAATTCAAACTCATCAATTAAATTTAGAACCAAATTGACAAAATTATTGGAAAAGGGTTTGTGGAGCTGTTAGTGAAAGCAATAGAGAATGAAATTTTAAGCTTTTAGTTCTGAAGATTTCAAATTTATCTTGAGCTCAAGCAGCAATTCGTTCGGTTTTAATCCCCAAGTCACCTTTAACAAGATGTATCTTGTCAAAGTTTCATTTTGGGACATCTTTGTTGTCTTTTCTGTTTTAAAATAAAATAAGTATTAACCAACATTGGTTAAAAGAGAACATAAAAAACTCAAAATCACGGTCTCATTTGAGCTGGTCGGAATCCATCAAAATATCCGTGGCTTTAGGGTCTGCCTGACAGTTTTTGCGGTCTTTTCATCTCCCTTTCTGTACTTCTGCAATGATTCATCTCCATATTTACATTCGAACGACTAGTATCTAATTTCTTACTGACCTAATAATCTGACACGTTCTTGAACATCCAAATTTCTGGAATTTTATATGGTGTTATTTTTTAGGCACAATATATGCAAGGCCCTATATTCTGATGATTTCTGATATTCATTAAAAATACACAATATTATAGTGAATACCTGGCGAATATTCTTTTTTACCTCGAGTCAACAGTTCATAATTGGAATTTGTAATGATTTATGATAAAATATTTAATGGTTTACAAATTAGTTTATAAAGCTGAGTGTTTTTCACAAAATTTTAACGCATGTCACATGTTTATTTGGGAAAAAAGGAAAAGTGGAGGAAAAATTTTCTTTTTCTTTACGCGCAAACCAAGCTGTGGTGCATTAGTAAGTTTGACCATACGTGCGTAATTTGTATGGGCGCTAATGTGTTTCCTTATTTTGTATGACCCAATGGTGAGTTCAATCGGAATTTAGCCGGAGATTTCAAAATTTGTCATTATCATTTACAAGGTTTAACTTTCTGTATATTGGGCAGTGAATGAGGTGGGCATGCAGACATAAATCTACTTGTAGAAAATTAGGCTAAACTGCACCTTCTATAATATAAATCAAGCCAGAAATCAAGTTGAATCTAACTTAAATTCAAATGAAAATTTATATCAATAACATCAGAGCAAGTAATGCTTATCGGTTGAAGTAACTTAGCTTTAGAAAATTTAATATTGAAGTTCTTAAGTCAAAATAATAAGTTCTAGGCAGAGTTTCTGGTATTATTTGAATTTATCTCTTATTTTCAGAGCATTTTAACTAATTCTATTTATGTAAAAGAAAATTGTAACTTGTAGTTTTAAATATAATCACTAGATGGATAAGCCAAGGCTATGTTTTTATTGCTATTCTTTTGCGGTAAGGCATTAGATTTGAAGTAGCAAAATATGGGAATAATATCCAACATCATATTTCAGTAAAAGAAAAAGAAAAAAATAGTTTTACAAATGAAATCCTCCTATACCATTTATTTAAACTATTGTTTTAAATAAATGATGGAAATCAAAAGTTATAGTCAAAAGGATAAATGAATAAATTAAAGGACATTATTTTGTCATTCACACCAAATCATTCCTTAAATCTTTCATTATTTCCAGGGTTATCCTTTTTTAATCAGAAAACTTTCGTTTTTTTGTATTTTCTTTGGTCGGGTTTCTCAAATTTTTAAGTTGTGAAAACGAAAGCACTTGAAGTCACTTCAGATCTTGTCCCAGTTTATGGATACGAAAAAGTCTGAGCTCGTTTGATCAATAGACCTTGAAAGTAGACCCACAAAAAGTATTTTTGTGATTTTTTTAGAGATTTTTTGATCATGCTTAAAATAAGTTTTAATATTTCTAGAGACGTGAAGTGTCCATTTTAATGAAACTTTGTTTATTAGTGAAAAAACTGCAACGAATGAATTTATAGCCTGATGATCAAAATAAACTAAGGAAAACATGAATGTAATTTTTTGAGCTTTGAAGAACACTTTAAAATGAAGCATTGCAGTAAGCTTTGGGGTTCGGTTAAGAATATTCAGTTGAGAAACTCATAACCAATACAAATTTAATCTTTATTTAATCTGTAACAGTGAATGAACTGCATTATCATGCTTTCAGATCTCCAGACAGTGCAGATGTAAATTTAGTTCAGAGCCATTTAAGTGTCATGAATGGATTTTAAATATTTTTCAGCGACAAAGCTTTCATTATTTCAGCATCGAATTAAAGACTTATTAACAGTGTTAAAGAACCAACTTTTGGACTCTACTATGCTAAAGTAGTGAAATATTTATCTAAATAAAAAATGATTGCCCAGATTTGTGTACATTTACAGAGGCTGGGAAATTTTCAGTGGTGAGCAATCCTCTCTTCTGTACATCGAATTTTTAACGTGACTAATCATTCTCGCTTCAGGTTATTCTTTGGTCCTTATTCTTTTGTAAATGCCCTTAATAACAATTTTTCTTCATTAAATATGACATTTCAAGTTATTAATACTGATACATTCTAATATTTCGTTTGCAAAGCGAGGAAGTGTAAAGTGCAAAAATGGAAATAGTACAACAGATGAAAAGGATCCACAAGATAAAAATCGACAAATATTTTTTACAAGTTTTCAACATTTTTGAGTTACGTTTATTGCTATTTGTTTAATGACTGAATGAAATTACTTTAACAGTCAATTCCAGAATAGGAAACTAACATAAAATGCATTCCCTTTATTTTTTTAAATGGCAAATAAATAAATTTCATTTGTTTTCATAAAATCGTTCTTTAATTCATTAATAATTATAATTATTACTAGGCCTACGGTGGAAGAACGTTCAGATTCGATCAAGAGAGGTTTGACAATGAAGATTTTGTAAGCGTAAGTTTTCCCATGACGATATTTTATGCGAAACAATTTCTTGAAAATGTTGCATTTCATCTGTTGGACGTTGTCTGTTTTTGATTATATTGAATAAAATGGAATATTTTTACTCATGAAAAATCTATACAAGCAATTATTAATTATTATTATTAATTTCATTAGTAATTAATAGCGATTTTACATAATTGTTAAAATGCACTAAAATTGTGATTTATTTATTGAATATTTTGGAGGAAATAGGGAAAGTTTGTTTAATTCCGTGTTATTATTAAATACAGGGAATTGGAGCTTTTTGGAAGATTTCTAAAGCTATAACGGATTAAATAATAATATGCATTTTAATGCTTATGTATACCCGAGGCATGCACAGTGTTATGTAACTGATATTATATCACAAACAGACAAACAAACAAACAGGTTATAATGGTTGAATAGCTTCAAAGGCATTGGACAATTTATTTCAGTATTCACTATCCCGTTAAGGAACTAAAAAGTAGACGGCTATTTATTTCTTTGAAAGACATTCATTTTAAAACCCTCTATCGAGTTGATAGCACTTTAAATAGTTTATGTATCTTTAATATATCTCTTATTTACTGATATTGGACGAAAATTTCTAAAATTTTGCAATTAGAAAGCAGATGTCGTTGATTTGTTTATCATTTTGTAGTTTTTTGTTACACATGGCAAAGTAAATGAACAGAAATATTTTCATGAGAAAGCAAACACAATTCCAATAAAACGAAAATTTTTATATAAGCTTTAAAATCATTGTGACAATAGTAGTCATTATGCCTGTCAATTCCCTGGTCATCTATTAATTTATGCTGTTGGGTGTTCCGTGAAACAAAGTCTTCCTATGTTAGAAATTTAGTGCCAATGGAAATACATATGGTACCAGCAACAAGTAGGTGACTTATATATTAAGTGGAATATATACAAGACTAATACCAAAGAAGATGAAATAAGCAATATTTGATAGAATGAAGGAGAAATTTGATAGTTTGCGAGTTTACTGGCACGGGTGCTGATTTAATTACTACATTCATACCTTTGGAGGTTTTGGTCTTGAAGTTTTCTATATTTTAAAAGAACAAATAACAAATACGTTACATTGCTAACGGCTAAATTAATATAAGTGGCATGAAAAGTAACAAATGTATTCTTTCGTCAAAAAATATGGGCTTGTCTAAATTGAAAATCTAGATAACTGGAAAAAATTATTTAATGAAATTTAATTTTTGATTAGGGAACTTTTAATCCGATTCGGTAAAAACGTAACGTAAATTTAAAAAAGGCGCAGCTCTCCGTTCCGCAAACAACATACTCTTGAAACTTTATTACTGTCCAACACACGGCAAAATAATAACGACTTTTCATGGCAAAAAAGCATTTGAGTATAGGAAACAGTAAAATTTTCCAATAGGATCCAAACTAAGGGAATAGGTAGAGGAAACTGAAATCAAGACATCTAAACAGTTTTACAAAATTTGATCTTCGAACTCAAGAGATTAGCTTTATATCATTCATATATGTTTTACCGCTTCATTCTAGTATCCAAATGTCGCAAATCGTTCCCTGTTATACGGATGAATTCACAGTACCGGGGTCAGAGACTATTTGACAACATGCCTATGATAAGATATAATGCGACTTCGGTATAGATGATCTTCCAGAAACAACATTTAATTGTCAATAAGGATTGTAAGAGAATTTAAGTTTTGTAGAAGTAATAATCGCCTGTCATGATTTATTTTACAGTTACAATTTAAAGAACGGTATTATTTTAATTTAAAATAATATACTTTCCATTTGAATAGTTTTATTACCGTTTTTCACATGAATAATGAATTAAATTTTGGTGCAAATGCAAGAGCTTGAATAGTTTTAAAGATAAACATAATTGGCTAAAAATTAAATAATTTTTAAAACCATAGTTCTTATATCATAAATTTGATTTTAGGTTGCACGACTTTCACTCAGTCTGGCAGATTCTCCACGAATAGTTAAATCTAAATCAAATGGCAATAGGTTTCAATTGGTTTCCCAAAATGCCTATCAAAGTGATGTAATGTCTCGAGATCGTCCAACATTTAGCAATCATCACAGCGTTTTCGATAGCGGGAGGATGTTTCTGAACCAAGCCTACATAAATTCATCAAGTGGATATGAAACGCCCTCCACTTGGAGCCAACTGGAACGAATTTCGATTGTTGCCCCTCCAAATAATAATAAAATTCATGTACCAGTTAGAGTTATCACGAATCACCGAAATCCTTCACGACAAATTCCTTACCGGCGGCACATTGAGCCATCATCCACTGACGATTCACTGTCTATCAAAACAGTTCCGGTCCAATCATTCTCGCGAAACCAGAATAAGAATGGATTAATGGAATCAAAGTCGATGAATTATTTAAAAAGTGCAGCAATCACGAACGGGCTCAGAGAATACAATACTAATACTCTCCCAAATATTCCACTCAAGAAAAAGCAACTAAATGCTCCATTTGACGATCATTCTTTGTTTCATGTAAGTTCTTTTCTACTTTGTCTTATTTTAATGTCTTATTTTTTAAGTAATCTCAAATGAAATGGTAATGGTTATATTTATATCGTGGTAAATCTCAGTCCTCCGCTAACTGGAACATTGCATGTCAGAATAAATTATGTGAAGTTTCACACGATCTCAGCTAACAGTAGTACTATAGTTTAGCATTTGCTAATTTAGCTACTTAAAACTCTTATGCATACACTTATATACAATTCCAAATATTTGTTGTAGAAAAAATTAAATATTAGTTTATTAAGAAAGAGTGCATATTACCTCGTATACGGATATAGCGATGTCCATGATATTACTTGCAAATTTATCAATTTCAGTCTATAAAGAATAGGGTCAATGTTTTCTAAAAGTTTTTAATATCTACGCACGTCATTTTTTCGCAAATGTTCGTCCAATGGTGAAAGACGCAATAAATTCACTGTAAGGTTTGTTCTTTTATAGTCCAAAAGCATATTCGAGTACTCTTTTGATTTTTCAAACCTCAGTCTCAAGGTATTTTACAGGAACATATATTTACTTCAATCCTAATTGCATATTAAAGCATATTGGGACTTCTCGCCTTAAGATTACGTAGGGTGGTTTTGTATTGGTTACTGAAATATGGACATTTTAATTTCGAGAGTGGCTTACGAGTGACATATGACGTCTTGAAATTCAAATTTAATTGTGCTTATCAAATTAAGCAATTAATCATTCGTTGCAGTGTTTATCAGGTCGCCATGGTATTCCTCCAAAAGAAAAGGTATTATAAATTGCACTTTAAAATTTTGCAAGGAACTAACAAATATCCTTTATGGGATTTACAGAATCTGTATTATAAATAACTCGTATAATTAATAAATATTCAACAAAATCCGGTCTTTTATTACAGGAAATAATTACATCTGGCTATCATATTTAAACAAATTTAAAGAGAGCTCATTTTGAAGATTGAGAAAACCTCAAGAGATCTTTTTAATTTAAAATAAGAAATATTGAAGCTAAGAAAATGATATTAACTTTTCTAGCGACTTGACTTGTGTTCTGATTACTCCGACTGTTAATTTATTACTGCACGAACAAAGTAGAAGATTCTAGGGACTGCGTCTGTGTTTATTATTTTTGAACGTAATAAAATCGTATTGGAAGTCAGGCAGTGCAAAGCCAAACATATTTGTGGAAACAAATATTCATGCGGGATTTTCATTTATCTGGATCCAATAACTGAGTGTGTATTTTGAATTTTTCATAGTGAATACAGTAGCAGCACGTGAATACTGATGCTTATCGCTTCCTCACTATATCTCTCTTCGTTTGGTTTCTCGTTAGTAAATTTCAGATAGCATTTACTATGGTCATTATCCAATTGCCATAGTTTGGCAGAGTTTATGCTGAGGCTATGTAGGACTTATTTACTGTTTCCTGAGAAAAAAAAAGGTAAAAATAGATAAAATTTAATTAAAATAATAGTAAATGATAGCCAAAATTACCACTTTAAATATAATTAAAATAAATGAATTCATTAATTCTAACATACCTCAATTTGACAGCCGATGAGAGTTTGACGCAGTTAATCCCTAAGAGTTTGAAATAAATGCAACAAATGTGTAATGAGATTAGTAAAATGAAAAATTTTGCAATCGTCTAGACTCTCAAAGTTTTTTATTTGGCGACAATTGCAACAAATTTATCAGCTAAAGGTAATGTCAGAGATAGGCAAATAGATATTTCGCATTTAGTGATATGCTAAATATGTTGTATATTTTATTCCTCACGTTTATATTTTCTAAACATTTCAATGACCAACTTAGAAAAAATCTAGTAAGAAAGTTTTATTGATGTAACACTGTGATTGAAGTTATAGATACATACAAGAGTGTTTAGTATCCTTACGCCGCAATAGTAAAGAAGAGTGCTAGAATAAGATGTATGCACTCTAACTAGTTTCATTTGTGAAATATGAAATATCACAAGCGGGCCATGAGAATTTGAGTTATAGAAATACGTATCGCGGGACATTGAAGGTATGGAAATGGTGTTATGTCAGGACATGAAAAGACTCGTTCGAAGCGGGAATAAATTCAGTCACTTACATTGGTATAAAAGTACAAGGTAGATGGAACTCACCTTCATCCTAGTTGCGTTGTTGACAAAGGTGATATTTCATGTGAGTAGAAGTTTACGTCTGCTTTTCATGGCATTATTTTCCCCAATTAGCTAAATAATGATTGCTTTTTCTATCCTAAGCTTTTTAGGTCCATTATTTAAAAGTTCTGATAACAGCAGGAAGATTTCTTGGGAGAGAGAGTGTATAGTTTTTGGGCGTCACCGTGTGGTCATTGCGTGGCTCGAAACAATACGTCATTGTAATCCTTACCGGAAACACACATAGAGACTATGTCTCAGCCGATTTTATTTTTCATATTCTTTTATTTTCTCTTGTATAGTGTGAATTTCGAATTGAAACAATATATTTTGTCTATTTACATCGAAAGGATTTGTTTTAAAAGAAGTAGTATTTTATTCTAAAATTCAAAAATTTTCCACTTAGATAGGAAAGATTTTAAGCCAGGAAAATTGTGCATTTGAATGTCGTTTTTAATTCCCTTATAACAAAATTATGCTTGTCGCTTTGCTTTCCCTGATCACGTTTAGTTAGAGATAAAGTGTGCTTTTACGAGTTATTCCGAAATCGAGTGACTTATAAATCAATCATTTCCAGCTAAGTCACTGTACGCACGTTGTTTTAGTAAATCGTTATGATAATTAATACATGTAAATTTGATATTACGGTTCATTACGGTTAACAGTTAGTGTTGCATATCATTAATCAGTTTGTTTTTGTGTATACTCTGAGTTACAAAGTGAAAAGGTTTTATTACTTGAGAATTTATCGCTTACATTTCCACTAATTCGCTAGTGAATTAGTGAAAAATAGGGAAATAGAACAATGATAAATATAAGTAGTAATTTAGTCAAAAATATTGTTCAGTTGATAGATACACAGGTAGTTTATTTGTTTGGCTAATTTTCAAGGTGGTTAAGATTAATTGAACTGGTTTTCATGATCAGGACTTTAAAATTACCTGCAGTTTTTCATCTAACGTTTTAATGATTATTTTGTTTAATATCTGGAGAAAGTTTATTTTTTAAAGTGCTCAAGGTGAAAAAGCACTCTGATCTTCATTTATGCAAATTCCTCAACTTTGCACAGGCCACAACTTGAATCTTAGACAATATCTTCTCAAATTCAGCATTTTTATTTATATACTTAATTAATGTAACTAAAATTGTTGCAATTAATCAAATTTTTGTGCACATTGTGATAGTTTTAACATTAAAAATTGCAGTTTCTGCTAACGGTCCAAGTTTTTTAATCATCCTCGAGCGACATTTCCCCCCATCCTTCTAACAAGAACTATTTATATTCATAACTTGCTGCATATCGTAAATAATATTATGTGCATTTTAAAAGTAAGATATTTCGGCTAAATTAAATGTGTTAGGATTTTAAATAGGGTTTGTTCGGTTGGGTATCTAACTAAACCCTTTGCTCCTTTGTTCTCTTAAAACCTCCATTATGAATAAATGTACCGCCAAAACAATATATAACGGTTTATTGATGAACAGATCATTTCAAAATAAAGCTTTAAAAATAACCCTTGCCCTGAAAACACCACACTTCTTCAAGTCTGAAAGTATAAATCTAGTCACACACTGTAATGCAAAACTGAGAGTCTGTTAAACGCCCCTTCGTTCACTAAATCCAATTAGCTTTTGCTCACATCAAATTTGTATCTAAAATTCAAATCAATCTAAATTAGCTGCTCTCAATTGGAATCTGTAATATGTCATTGAGACTATTGGATATGTATCTTTCAGGTTAAGGATACAGGATGGGCAGTTCCCTAATCTAGTTCAACCTGAGTTTTAACATATTTATCACTAGTGGGTCATCATTTTGCAGTGTTGGTTAAGAATAGCCATCCAAAATTTTGATAACTAGGGCTAAGTAGGCCAGTTCTTAATGAATTATTTGGCAATAAATTTGTGGCAAATTCAAAAATATGGATTCCAGTCCCACGTTTGTTACTTTAAAATTTAAAGCACGAGACGATATTACAATTTTAATAATAAACTAAGCTTGCACGGAATTGAGTATAATCTCATTTAATAAGTTTATGCGATTTAGTATTGTTAGTTCTGCAAATTTTTCATAAGGAATTCAAAAATGTATTTAATCACGTTCACTTAATCTTATGGCTTTTTGAACTCCTAGTATTACATTTCATGATCAAGCGTTAGCCACCACAGTTTTTCTGGGAACATCTCATTTGGCTAGTTAAATGTGAAAGAGTTTAGCTTTTTCCATCCAACCTTTGCATACAAGTATAATCACTTTGAGGCCTAGAATTGAAATACTTTTGAAAGATACTCAGCGTGTGCGACTCGTGTGAGACATTTGAATACACCCACATAGTCACCACTTATTTTGTATAATTGTATGTGCAAGTCTTGTTGGCTTTGAATGTGGAGAGGAGAAGAAAAGAACATCACACATGAACGAGAATAGAAAAAGCTACTTGGAGAAGGCCTTGTGTGTGATTAATAACATTATATTGCAACTTGAACTGCGAGTCAAGACACGCTTATAAGGCAAATTTCGTTGAGTCGAGGTGAGATTAGCATGGATCATTATTTTCTGCTTGTCTATCGACTTCAAATTCAATTGACGTGGCTGAAAAATAACCGACCTTCTTGTCTCAATACTGACAGTGAAGAAATTAGGTAAATATTCCTATTAAATTTGACAGTTTTTGACCATACCTTTATTAGATGTGCATATTTCAACAGAAATTTACTGTCAGAAATATCAAATAGAGTATTTGCTAACAGATTTTTAGTTTGAGTCAAGTCTTCGAATATTAGGGCGGAATTGTATTTCCGCATTATGAATCAGGCACCACTTATTCAGAATTGAATCATAGATTTTGGCATTTATCTCAAACAGTAAAGGTGCTATTTTAAGAAAAAATGAAATCAAATGACTTGAAATGTTAGAAAAATATCGGAAATAGGAGAAGATCGAGTAGAATATAAGAATAAAATTGGGGCATTTGCATGAATTCGCTTCATTTTCAATAAAAATCATCAATTTAATACAGGATATATATTGAGAATGGAACACCGTGTCGTGTTATAATACTCAATTTGACTTCCGTTTTCTAAGTGAATTTTTGTACTCGATGTTTAGGCCTCATTGGGCAGCAGGTGGTATTTATTTTGAAATTGATCTCTTCTTATTTCCGAGATTATCTAATTGGAACCAGCTAATATCCGGACTTGCATAAAAAACACTATCAACACAATCCCGCATTTTTGAGCTTAATACTATTGTTTCTATTCTGATTTATTGGTGATATACAAATTACTGTTGTTCATGGCCCGGAGAGATGCTAAGTATTTGGGAGTCTACTGACCTATGTAAGATATCATGCTATATGTGAAAAGAGAAAGGAACAAGAGCTACAGTAGCTATTGATAAGACGAAAATCAGTAAACTAAGTGAAAGGGAAACACAACGAACAGTCGGAGTTGAGAATGGGTTGAAAAATTCTCTCTATTTTAAAGTCGTGTTTGTTTGTCGAACTTCGAATTTTCATGAGCCTGTCCTTGATAAGCTGGTTATATGTTTCACATCTCTTTTTGTCTCTCATAAAATTGGAAAAGTTTGAAATCAATACACCGACAATTATTCAGTTGCTCTTTTAAATATAAAATGTTTTAATGACCTGCTAATAAAATAGGTAACTCAGGAAGTTTCAAATTATCTGAATATGTTTGAGTATGTATAGAAATTCTTCCAGGTCAAAAAGACGAAACTTTAAATAATTCAAATTCTCTGGCATTATCTATATTTCAAATGCTACCATGAATGCTTAACTATAATTCAAACTTGCATAATTTTACGATTTTGTCACTTGATTTAAATAATTCTGATCGATAAAGACATTATTTAATAGCAAAATGAATTTTCATGGTGGTTAATCACAATTTATACCTGAAAAAAGGTGTGTAACTACCGCTATTTTCATGGCATATAGCAATAAATTAGCTCCGATTTTAATAAAGCCCAATAAGACAGGAGTAAAGTTTATAAGTCCTCTATGCGGTTTCTTAGAGTAATATATCTGAGTTAACAGATGGTTGATTTCCGCTGTCCAATGATCAAGGAAAACGTTCATTTCCCTTTAAATAAAATGAAAAATTATTTTTAAATATAAAATTTAAGTATACTGAAAGTGGGGGATTCTCATATTTTGGATCCTCATATTTATCTGAAAAATAATTCAGTGATAAAATCTATGGTTTGATTAAAAAAGTTGACCAAAATTTTCCGAGTCAATAGAAACTGGAAAGTCGTCGTAGTATACTTAATTGTGTGGATTTTTAATATCTTTTCTCTTATAAACCCATACCAGTCTTTTTAGAAAAAAAGTTAAACAAATCAAACATTTACATTTTATGGAACTCAATTCTGTATATTCCAACTTTATTTTGATAAAAATATTTACATTGTAATATGTGATATAAAAAAAGTGGCTTCTTTTATCTGTTTTAAACACAGAATGAATTTGGCCACGATTTACATTATTACCATAAATCGCGAACAAAGACTCTTTATTCGGGAATTTAAAGCCATAAAAATACAGACAACCAAAGCAAATATAAATCTGATTAAAAACCGCGTTTGCTTGATGAAAAAAACAGAGATTCAATGCCAATCGATTGGGATTTAGTCCTTCTGCTGATCAACCACGCTGATAAATAACATCATCAGGGAGTATTACAGAAGAGACGTACTTTCTTTGATGAAGACTAATAGGCATATACCCCTTGTTAAAAATTTTTAAGGGAAGGTATCCCCACCATTATCTTTAAAAGTTGAATTATCTGAATCTGTTTTCCAACTTCCATCAAGTTGATGAGCTCCTTTCAATTTTAAAACACAAAAATTTATCAAGAAAGTTCTATTTTGAAGGTATCTTTTGGCTCAAAAGTTTTCAATTTGAGTGTGATAATAATTTGGTTACTATCTAATTTTATGCAGTTACGCCACAAAAGGCCTTTTTGCCTTATAAGGAATGTAATTTTTTATTTTTATTCAGAATTTTAAAAAATTAACTGGTTTTCTTTAAATTTTTGGTCTTTGATAAGTCCTAAACGTTTTGAAATGGTTAACACTCCGTGGTGGTAAAAAAACAAGTAACGACCCCATTATTGTTAACATTGATTAATAAATAGGCGTGCATTAAATAACTTTTGAATTTTACTGCTGATGCCATTCGTCTTATGGAATCACATAATTAAGCTCCCAAGCTCGTGAAGTGTAAGATGCTAGTTAATTTCGTCCCGTTTAGTGAGTGATTACTCCAAATTAGAAGTTGTATCTGTTGCGCTACAACAGGTTGTTAAAATGCAGAACAAATACTGACCACACAATGGTTCTAGAAGTGAATCTAAAAGGCCTTACTTTTAAAGCAAACGCTCTCAAACATTTTAAAATACTCAATATTTAATAAATAGTTTGAGGTTTTCTTTAACCAAAAAATATCAAAGGAAACATTAACTTTGAATTCATTTATCAAATAATCACTTTAGACCAGTAATAAAATATAAAATTTATTGCTCAAGAAATTTAAGTTGATATACAGCTTTTTGTTTACTCGGTTCCGACCAGTGAAGATAGTGATTCATTCACAAGTTTACAGAGACTGGAACGTTTTCTTGAAATCACACGCTTTATTTATCTCTTTTTTTAAAACTATGATATTGCGATCTCATTTTGAACTTCCTTTTTCTAATTGTGATATTTTATTTTCATGAGTCTATAAAGAATTGATACCAATCGCTACAGTTTACTATTAAGAATAAGACTGTTTGAGCCTCGTTCATATAGGAGAGAGAGAGAAAGAAGAAGAAGCCATTTACTTAAAATTTACTTATACAACCTAAAATGACACAGAAAAGGTAAAACGTATAGAAAAAGTGTTGCATTTTGTATAATTATTCACGTCAAATTTATTAAATAACAAAAGAATGGGTATTTAAAGAAGGATAATTTTTTATCTAACCTCAAATAAGAGAACAAAAATAGGCCAATAAAAATCAATGAGCTTTAACTAACGTTCACATACGTTGATTCACTGCTCTTTGAGTGCAATAATGTAAAATGGAGAATGATGGAAAAATTATTCTCCAAACACCGTAAGAGAGTTGAGGCGCCAAAACGCATTATTGATATATGCTGTGTGAGGCTTACTGAGGTTTCTTAACCTGTAAGACCCTTAGAGCGAACGTATATCATTGCTTTTGCAGCCGATCTGTCTTTTAAAGGTGGGCTTATTTTTCATATACCAACAAATTCGGTGTGCATTTTTGCGTTTGCACAATTGTACGCCTAAGAGTTCTATATCTGCGGGAGAGATATTTCTATTGTTCTAAATCTATATATAAAGTGACCTTTCCACAATATCTTTATTTCTGAATGCTTATTGATTCGGTTTTAAATTTTCTTTGAAATATATCAAACTTTTTCTCCAAATCCTATCAGACCCTTGATTAATTTAGTTTTAATCACTGCAAATGATATTCAAACGAGTAATCTCATACAGATGTCGGTAAAAATCTTATATAAACAGACAATCATAGGAACCATTTTTGCCGAATGCTCTGGCAAAACGATTTTTTAACACAATTATCGTGTTACATACTTAAACAAACAAAACGATTTTGCCTCTTTTATATACTTAGGGAAAAGAGGAATATAAACTTCACTGAATCAAACAGAGGAACGTCATTACATGTTGATTAAAACTGTTTATCAACTGTTATTTTAAATTTCGGTAAGATTTAGCAATTAAGGGATTTCAGTAATGTAGTATCCTATTATCGTCATGATTGAATAACCCACCACTGCAATTTCTTCTGTTTAGTTCAAGAAACTCTTGGCAAAAGAAATCAACCCTGGAGATCCTCGACCGCTTCTTAAAGAATTAGGAACCATAGGTGAAGGCAGCACGAGTGTGGTAAAATTGGCCCGTCATCTACCAGATAAAAAATTAATTGCAATTAAGAAATTGAACATCGCCAATCAACAACGACCTGAATTGCTTATAAATGAGGTTCGTTTTGTTACTTGTGTTAATTAAAGTTTTAAAAAGGGGTGAGTTTACCAAATTAGGAATTGTTATTATCTCGAAAATTTAAATTAGGATACATTTGGAGTATTTGAGTTTATTTATTTCTAGTACAAAAGTTAACTAAGCGTTATTTGGGGCTTTTTGTATTGGTGCGTAACTACAAAATATACTTGCTAACATACCATAGTCAATTGCTAGGAATACTGTTTGAAGCTTGTATATTGATAATTTATGGGTCTGTAAATCTAGAATGGAACTTTATTGATATAAAATTGTTCAACTCAAAGTCAGCTAAAATATGCAAAGAATGTAATAATTTTTGTTTCACGTATATGTTAAACTCAAAAACCGTTTTTAAATGTTAAATAAACAACATACCAAAAACGAAATAATATGAACACTCTCTGAGAATATAACAAACCAGTAAATGATTGCAAATTGAAACATTAAACGAGGTACATAAGTAGTTTCTTTTTCATATGCTTTTATTAATCTCATTATCTCCTTAAATAGCCCGATTATGGTATTATAAATAGTTACAAAAATAGAATTTTGTTTAATACAGAAAAAACGGAGTCTGAATAAATTTTACAGTGCAAAGTTAAATTCTGCGGATTTCTTAGACAGTTAGGTGACAGTTCTGGTATCTTGTCATTTTTGTCACCGGTAATTATAATTTCTGGACGTATTCTAGCGTAAAAGCAATTTTTTGCCTTAAACATGAATGCTTCCACTGAACATAACTGAAAAAACAGAGATGTAGTGTCACTAGACTGAGGTAGTTTTAAATATGGATCGCGCATACATAACTTAAATGAATTAAAAATTAGTTCGTATGACATAATTTTTACAGACAATAACGATCATAATGATGCTGTACGCATAAATTTGTTACTAAATACCTTCCACCAAGTAAAAAGGCCTTCTTGAGTCCCTTAATTTTGATTCTTATGGCCGTAATATTTTGTTAAATTATGCTTTTGCTTTATTTTAATGAGATTTCACACTATTTGCTAGACCATCAACGGGCCAGAGGTTGCATAACGAAAAGTGAAAAATTGCCCATATTGATGAAGTTGACCAGACGTTAAGATTCTGGACATTTCACGCTTTACAAATTACTCGAGAATGGATATGAATAGAAAGGAATGCCTATGAATATATATGATCGCCACAGAGATACCTTCAGTCTATTGATAGTAATATTGTCTAGAGCATTATCTTCGACTTTCATCTTCAACGAATCAGCTATAAATAAGGGAAGCTTCATGGCATTTAGGATAGCTCATTCGTTCCTACAGCTTAACAATAGAATTAGTCTTACATAATCTGTTTCAACATGATTTTTACATTTTAAACAGCAAATGAAATGTTTCCTGAGATTCCAAACTCGAAAATGATGATAATGTTCCGCTATATCTTGAATAATTGCTTTAAGATTTTGCCGATTAGTTTTAGAAAATATACACCGATTTTGGTACGCCATACGTCTGTTGGTTAATTAAAGGTTGGGCTCTAACACATTCAAAAGAAACGTGAAACATATGTTGATTGTAGGAAGACGTTTGAAATGGAATGATTTATGCACATGCATGAGAATTTTACATGTCTTCTTCACTGGAGTGAATTTGTCTGCATTTCGGTTTTTATTATAAATAGCTAGGGTGAAAAATTCAAATAATAAAATTTTCCGAATCGAAAATTAATTTTTTTTATTAATGATAGTGTCAATATACACTCTCCATAAGTTAAAACCCCACAACTTGAATCCAAAAATCGGATCAAGCATGATATCCTAGATACAGTAATTTTGTTCTTAGCTTATATTTTATCACCCTCTCTTAGCTCATCATTGAAATAATCTACAAATATCCATGCTCAGATACTTCCCCATGATAAAAATGGAAATTATATCTTACCTTAATACAGGCAATAAATAAATAACGCTCCTGTTTTAGTATAGGCATATTATATCGGTTATGTCAGGGTTCATGATTACGATATTTGTGGCTGTACCTGTGTTTATAATAATGATTAAAAAAGCCAAGTTTTTTGCACCTCTAAAACATTTCCATTTACTGTTAAAAAGATAGAACGTGTGCATTGAATGCTGTTGAATAGGTGTGCCCATCGAGATCAAATGCAAGAACGTAATTACGAAGACTGCAACTTTCTTAGTGCTGGAAGCTGACTGAAGTTGGTTATTAGCCTAATATCCGGTAACAGTAATTGATATACTTATTAAGGATTGACATTACTCACTACAACTCAAAACTCAAAGTAAGACTGCTTTAGTCTCTCTCCTAAGAGAAATTTCTGATTAAACTAAGCTCTTACTTAGACAGCAAAAGACCTAAAGAGGAATACCCAGCGTGTAAAATGTTGAGAAAATATTACACATTTCACTTTGCATTTATATGGGGATAGTATATAGTGTGCTTTAAAGGATTATAGTTGTCTGGCCAAATAAAAGAGCTCTTGTTGTGTCCGGACACTGTGGGTGTCTCGACAGGTGAAAGCAACACACACTTATTGTTAAACTTAAAAATGTTGAATGAGATAAAAAATTAAAACCGTCACAGTTTCCCATTGACATATGTCATCTCCATCTCTAGCTTCCATGTTCTCACCATGACATCAATCACAGTTTGACATACCAGATCAGTCGCAGAGTAAATTTTAGATAGTGTCATCTTTACATTGTGCCAACTACATGCACCTTGAATTCAAACTATTTATTGGTATCTAATTTATAAGCTTTATCATTATAATCCCACCTTAATATAGAAAATTTTAAACATTTTCCATCGTGGGAAACTGACTAAAATTGAGAAAGAAAAAGTAAATACGAGGTATACGGAGGAAATCGATAAGGGAGGGTTAAAATAGCTTTCGGATTTAGTTTGTACTCTCTTCATTTTTTATGTGCTCTTCATTCTAAACTTCAAATCCCACATTGCATCCTTTGAACTAATAATCGATTTCTTATCCATAATTCTTATCACAGGACTTATTGACAGAGTGTTTAGTTATGATGGTCGGTAATACCATTTAAAATAATTTCTTCTTTTAAAAAACTTCAAAGGCGGCATAATTTTACATGAAGTGTAGCAGTTTACATAATCGTAATAAGATAGAGATCACAGAGTTGAGTTCAAGGATGGGGAACTTTTATACGGCTTTAGGTAAAACTGATGAAGTGTATATCTGACAAGCGTTTACATACTGAAGTTCCATTTGATGATGATCCAAGGTTTACAGCTTATGCATTTCAGGAGCGAAAAGAAAACAGAAATCACATAATCGAAATACTTGCCGAAATCTTCTGTGGACCATCTTGAACGGTAGAAAAATAAATCAAAGAACAAAAAGTCCAGTTTGGCTTGCAAAATAATCTCTTATTTAGTAATAAAAGACAGTGGCTGAAATCTGAAATTTGCAATCAAAATAAAATATTTCAAAGCGAAAATCTCATGACACTGCAATTTAGTAGAACAATCAAAGGGAGGAAGTTGAGAATTAAACAGTACATACATTTTATTAAGTCAAACTAATATTAATGTCTCCACGAGAGCAAAAGTTTATTTTTAGTAAAAGAATGTGATCAAAGTCAGAGAAACTGAAAAAGAGTACACATTTTAAGAGGAAGGTGGTTGAATAAAAGTAGAGAAAATCAGTTCACTGAACAGGTTTGGGATTTATTTTATTTCTGGAGCCGTCATCTTGCTGACCTTCCGCTAAGTAAGTGTAATATAATGTTTAGGTTCAAATTTCAGAATTTTAATTGTAGACTCCTAAGTGGTTTCTTCTTTGAAATACTCAAAGCTTATTAAAGAGCCAGTAAAATAAAATTGTTGGTTAAAAGAACTCGATAATTTTGTCTCCTCTAATAGCCAATAAAAAATTTATTTCTTAAAAAGATGTGCTATAATGTTCTAAAAATTTTAATTATCAGAAGGCTTATAATTGGAAGACGTCAATATTTTAACTTTAGAGTTATGAACTATTATACATTGGTTCACTTGAGTAATCATTTAATTGTATGAGATGAGACAATTTACTACTAAAATACAAAATTAAACCCTGAAAGGATTATCCTTACTCAATTACGACAAACTTTTCAAAACTAAAACAGTTATTTTTAAAGAAATTGAACGATAAATGAGCCCTGCTACTAAGACAATCGCTTGAACATATGCCATTAATTTTATGCTAGAGCCAATTTTGAATATTTGTTTATAACTTAGAAAAGAGATTACAGTGTCATCTACCAGCATTAATTTCATTCAAATTACGGGAGATGGAGATAAGTATAGAAATAGGAGAAATTTCATCTTCAACCCCTATTTAAGAAATTTAGGCAGATTTGTTGAATTGTCATTTGCAAAAGATGTTTTCGAAGGATGAAAAATTAAAACGATTGTATTTAATTAGCCTAAATCATTTCTTTTAATATTTAAACGATTACAAAATTATGATAATTAATCCATTGGTGGAGATCGAGAATAAGATTCAAACTTCCAAATAGCTAAATTTTCATTTTTGGCTTATAGAAATGTCTCGCAGCATCAAATCTCAGTTTATAAAATTTACATAATTTTATAAAATCTTCCTCAGTTCTCGAATGTGTATTTATGACTTAATTGCTGGGTGGATAAGTTGGAGGAATTTAACTTTCTTTAGAATATGAATGACAGAACACGAAGTCTTCAGAAGAACAACTTTGGAACGCATTTTATTTAACGCAAAGTTCATCTGGTGTACTTTTACTAATTTCACCTGCAATAAAATTAAGTTAAATTTTCCAATAGTGTTATTATTTAAGTAGTATATTATAAACAAAATTGCTATTTACCCGTAAAGTGAAAAATTGGCCGTCATCTTAAAAAACAATATGATTTCTTATTATTGCTCATGGGAAAACATCAGAGTAAGAAAAATAACAAGCAGACCTGATATGACATAAAGTAGGTGATGGGGTCAAGAATAATCTATCAATAGAGTCAGTGCATTAATAGTCTTTCTTTATCGAAAGTTCGAAGCAGTGGGTTGTCAATATTTTCAAAAATGAGATAATTTACATTGTGTTGTCGCGATGTTCAAGCCTCATCAAGTGGCTCCCAGATTCAAAAGTGAAAGTATGTATACTATACTGATTTATTTTCGTGGTTGGTCATACGGCCTGATTTATTTGCTTCCTTTTACAGCCAAGAGCAATTATATAAAATTGGTTACGACGCATTTAGCATAGCTGTACTTGCCACAGCTCATTAAAAATGAATTAATGTGCCTCAAAAATGTAAAAAACACCATTAATCATTGAACTTTGCGTTTTTAAACTAATGCAATACAATCTTGAGAGACCTAATATAATGGGAATTATTTAGAATAAAGGGAGTAAAGGAGAATAAAATCAAAAGCAGCTGTAATGAATTTTCGCCTAATTTCTTCGAGCCTAACTCTTGAAAAAGACTAGAGCAGTTTGTCGCATTTAAACCTTCATTTTTTCCCGGGCAAATCACATCGCAATCAAAATATTTACCTATAAACTGTGCAATTAAATGTTTATGTTTCTGCAGCGGGCGCATTAGAACTTCCGCGGAAAGCATATATATTTATTGGTTTATTTTGCCTCTAAACAATTGCGATGAATATGGCCATTTTTATTCGCTAATATATTCTATGAAATGTCCAAAATAACGAAAAATATAACTATTTTTAAACTAAGCGAATGAGATAAATGGGAGAGATAAATTCAGAATTTGGTTTAAATCGACGCTACAGCTAATTTATAAAATTTCTAACTAAGTAATTCCGCAGTCTTGATGATATTTGCACAGAAGCAGTGAAACTGAGCATTTTTAATCCTATATAAGTGTTTTTTGCAGAGATTAATGTAATTTAAATGTGGCACATTTGTTAAATTTTTCTGAATATTTCTATATCAGTATAAAATTAAAGACGGTAAACGATTACATTTCAAATTAGTCAAATGACATCCTGCAAAATGTTTCTACACCCTCAATTTTGGGGTCAGGTTATTCTAGTGCAAGGATTGCGAAATATCCATTACAGGAGTACATGCCCAAATTGAAATAAAACCTGCCAAGAATTATCAATATCACAGGTTATTCGAATAGGTCATAAGTGTTTTCAATAACTCCAGACGATTATTCATTTATTATTCGAAATTCAAATTAAATGTGATTCTAGGTGATCTTTTCTTCTTATAAAAAGGTTGATTAAAAGGTTGCCTTTATTACGTCTAAATTATGCTGTAAATTAAAACTTGAAACGATTAGTCCCTCAGATCCCTTTTGCTTATATGCTCTTAATGAAAAGAATTTGACTTACCTATAGAGTCAAACAATTTAGTAACAATTTAAAAATCAGTCTCTTTTTATGTAACAAGATAAAAGAAGAGCTAATTTCATTTACGTTTTCCTAAAGTATACCCCAGTACGGTTTGCTTTCACCGTTAGGGTGTAAAATAATTAACATTTACCTTAAGTTGACCGGGTCGACTGAGTAAGAACATTTCCACCCCTTCAAAGTTCAAATCCTATAAGCGTTTTTAAAATGCACTATTGGGATACTTAATCCTGTCTCGAAGAATTGGTATTTTACATTAATATAAGCTAGTCGAAAATTTTGCTGTTATTATGCATCCATGCAGTTAATCTACATATCGCATGATTGTCCAGCAATATATTACCACTTATTTTGCTCTGTAGTGACTTTGCTATGCACCAACCCATTAGATCCTTTGAAAACTCGAATGTTTGGGGAAATGGTTAGTTAATAAGGTCTGAAAAGTAATTTACTTATAAATGCGCAGCCGATTATGACTAATCATAAACTACCAGAATTCACTGCAGAAGTCCTGCAAGTAAGTAGTGCTCGACATTGTAGGTCATTAGGTGGAAAATTATTTTGAAATAGCGAGACCGGTGATCCAAATAATTTATTTAATGGATGATAGAAGAATAAAAACTTACTCAAAAGTCCAAGTAACAAATTATGGTAACTAAAATTCAAAATATCAGAATGTGAAGCGGTCAATCGTAGTTGTTCAATAAAACGTCTGAAACTAGAATTCGTAAATCAAAGTGAGACTTAATGCACTGACTTTATTCTAAGCCATTGCTTGGTTCATTGAATTTCGTGTTGTGAAAAATGTGACCTCAGATGTATGTCAAATATATTTAAAAATATTTAAATTTTGTGCTAGAAATATATTTTTTTATCTTATACACTTGAGCATTTCATGTCCTGCACTTCCAGATATAATGTTTTTTCCTCATCAGGTGGGAAGTAATTTCTCTTTTTTTCCCTTTCAGGCTGTACTAATGCGTTCCTTCACCCATCCCAACATCGTGAAAATGTACTCAAGTTATTTGATAAACAACGAACTTTGGGTTATAATGGAATTTATGGATTGCGGAGCACTTACTTCTGTCCTCACTAGCACCCGGTAAGTCGTACTCAGGGCCTTTTAAAATGCATTTTTTATTCGGCATTAACATCTCTGTCATTTCCGAAAAAAATTTTAGTACCTTCTGGCGTTAGTAAATTTAATTTCTTCTGCATACATTTAGTTTAATGGCAGGAAAAACTGAATTTAGCTGATTCTGGTCTACTGCAAATGGCTCAAACCCATGGTTGGTGGATAAAATAATTTTTTCTTCATCGTAGAATTTAAATACTAGTGGGCACTTAGAGTTAATTAGATCGAATAGTCATGCAGTGTGTTCGGAAAGGCATCACCTAATAACGCATGTAATTAAAAAATTACAGGTGGCCTTCATGTTGCCAGTCGGTCTTACCATTACGTGAAAGTACGACAGCCCTTAACAACCAGGTCATTAATCCGGACAAAATGACATCGATTTAGCGGGGATCTTACTTTCCACTGTCAATTACATAAAGAGGCATTCCAAAAAAATTGTCTTCGTAAAACATCTCGGATTGAAAGCGATTTTGGCTGCGACTGTTTTAGAATAGCACCCAAACTTTACATAACATTGTAAAGACAAATCGTTATTTCCAAGGTTTCTGATCCTTTACGCCGTAGGATAACCAGGGTGGAGACTTTTAACGACGATTGTCGAATAATTTATGAAAATCTCTGATAATCTGAAATTTTACTAAGTACGATTTAGTAACTAATGCCTAGATACCCGAATTGCGACCAGGTGTAAAACTTTCACCACTAGAATGACAGAACTTTCCAGACAGAGCCTTTTTAATCAACTCCACGAGAAAGTCGGCCATTGAAAGTAATAAATTATCTAAAACCCGTTTGGAAATGCTCTCTAGTCTTCACTGGATTGCCCTTACTAAAGTGAACTGTGAATTTTCATATCTCACAAGTCTGTTCTAGTTTGCTTTATTGAAGGTGGTGCAATTAAAATGAATAATAAAAGTCTTGTGGCTAAGTGAAAATTGTCTAATCTTTTTAATTAAAGCATACCGATGAATGCAATTATGGATTTTAGATGGAGATGACTGCTTGGGATTTTAAAATGGTTAATATGAATAGAATGTCGTTTCTCACTTTGTCCAATTTAATATTCAGTATATATTCACGTGTGAACCTTAAAACTTCTGTTAAATTCACACAACATCTGTGTAGATTGCTTAATCGTTTTCAAATATTTGCAGCTTATAAGGCAAAGCAAAATTCGGACGATGCGTACAGTACATATAAATGAAACTATGGTTTACATTCACTTTAAATAATGTCAGTAACAGATTATCTTTGAAAGATTTTACGTGCCCAAATTCGTTTACCGTGTTGTATTTTTTATCTACCTGGCAAACGAAGGATTTAAGTTTTTCTGGAAGTTTTTTTCTAATATAAAATTGTGTTGCCGCCTGAGCATTTACGAATGATTATGTTGCGGTCAGGAAAATCAGACTCCTCTTGGGGTGACATAACACATTCCAAAGCAAACCTCTGCACGCATGATGAACGCAATGAGATAAGGTTAGATTTGCGAGTGCCACTTACATTAGTTATTCATAACAGCGCACAGTGTCTCGAATTAATTTGCATCTCCCTTACCTTCTACCAAAAAACCAATGCCTATTGCGTTTAGTATTCATCGCTATATTACGAGCGGATTGGAATGACATATGATGAATGTTTCTGTAATAATGTAGACAGTCAATACATAACTCAATGTAACTCAATGAAATGAATCTCTTGCAGTTCTTATGCTCCTTAATATGGTTGCCTTAAAATTTTCAGCGTTCCTATATAGTAAACGATCAAAATGGAATAATTACTGCAGATTTCAGTTGAAGCATCACATGACTTCACACATGATAGGAACTTCCAACTGCCAACCGGACGCCCCACAGTCTTAAACCTCAAACTGCAGATTCTTAGCACCCAAATCTCCAAAAATATTCCAAAGTTGGTGTTGTAATAGGCTAATGTGTAAATGCATTTATGGGACTGCTTTTTTATATAAGACAAAAGTTAAAAATTCGTCAACCTGGATTAAGTTCAGCCGATATAATGGACAGAGCAAATTGTGGAATTTTTAGGCAGGGAGAGGTATATTTGTCCATTAACGAGGTCTCCAAGGGTTAGTGAATTGTATTACCAATAGGTTTAATAATAATTTCTAAAACAAGTAATGTAAGAAAAAGAACATTTTACATCATGATAGATATTCTTGCAATACTTAATCTTTCTCAGTGCTGGAAACTGAGAAAAATGAAAGGAAGACTTTATGAGCGTCAGAGAACAAATTGGGTGAGATTAAACATTAACATGGGATGAGCATAATCAGAGATACTATAGGGGGAGATGCAGATCAGTGATCTATTATCCAAGTTCAATAATTTTAATTTCTCTCTTATTACGATATTCACCATAAAACAAAAGAAGCAGACAAGATTGTGTCAAACATAGAAACCATAACAACACGCAGTAGATGCATCTGGAGTTCAGAGGTAAGGTAAAAAATCACATTTGCAAAGTCCCTAATAATACAGTAATTTTGAAGTACCAACTACACAGATGAAAAAAATCAGATACAATGACAGAGCTTCAGGTTTTTAAGGATGTATAGATACAAACTGCTTTGGTAAGATCGGATGGTCGAACACTTAATTAAGCAAAACATATTTAATTAAAATGCTAAGTCATATTAAAGAAGGTAAAATAGTACTCTAAAATTCACTGTCGTCTGACAACTTATCCATAAGCTCTTATAAATAATAAAACTTAAATATGCTATAACATGGAGCTAAAATGTTGTAACATGTGTCACGGAGTCTTTTACACTTGTTCAGACCACAGAAATTGATCCAGATGAGACTAATCTAATAAGCAAACATTTATTGATGAAATTATGATTATATATATGTTGTTTATACCCTCGGTACCAGGTTAGTCCAAATTGAGATTGGCAAGAGAAAACTGAACCAATCATTAGTCATCATTAAGCATTTTATCAGGCTAAGATTTAACATTGAGAAATTTGATAATCTATTCCACTTGCAATTTTACCTTTAAAAAGTTTAAATCTTACTGGTTCATGGTATAAATGCGGAATGAATTTACTCTTAATTTGTAATCGGAAGAAGAAAAATGTCGAATAATTCTTCAACTATTAATTTATTTTAAGGAATATTGTTTGTTTAAATTTTATAAATTATGTTTTATCTAAAAACATCAATTTTCAAAATTTTAAAGCATAAATTTTTTCCCAGATAAAATTACAATATTTCCATCGTGAGCTAATACTGGAGGTAGTCTCATGAGATTTCTCTCAAAATCCGAAAAACTCTCCTCAGTTTTATTTTTAATATCTAAATAACATGACATTTATACATGACATTTTATATTTGCCACGAAATGGGTTCATTCCAGAGTGTCAAAAACGTAATAAAAGACAAGACAGATTGTGGAGCGGTAGGCTTTTCTTAAAACTGCAAAATTAAACGTAGGTCAGATTGTAGCTCATGCGGAAAACTGGCGTTCTTTCTTTTAAATTTAAATTTGTTCAAGTTTATCTGATTTAAATAGAGTAAATTTATAAACTAAGCCCCTATTTCATCGTTAGAGTTTTACTATATTTTGAATTTTTGTTTATTTGCATGCCTAAAATGCAAATTCATAAATATGGAGAATTTTTTCTGACAATGGCTAATTAATACAAAATTTTGCATTTGTTGAAAATGCTTCTACTTTTTTAATATGTTGTTACAGTGTATGAAATGACCCTTTAAATTCATTTTATTTGTAACCGTTCACTTAGTGTTATAGCTGTCGATTTTGAATTTCTATGCGCAATTTCGATTAGCAGATAATGAGTACACAAATTTCATTATCCTATTGAGATGGAGATAAATTAATATAAATTATATTAATCTATCTTCCACTAGCGAAAGAAATTCATTACTTATTTTAATCACTATCGCGGCATATGTCGGCAGTCATTATTTTCGTTCCCCGTGTTTAATTTAGTCCCAATCTTCTAAGAACTCCATATACAACTGTGAAATATTCTCCGATTAAAAATCTACTCTTAGCTTTATAATATTTCCTTGTAAGAAAGTGGAATAGTATATAATTTTAGGTGTATAAAATCAATTATATTTAATAATTATGTATTTAATAGTCGGAAAAATTTAGTTTGACAAGTTATGGTTAGAACTGATCCGCTTTATTTCGTGACGAATCAAACATTTTTTTCGGCATCCGCTTAGAAAAAGGTGGGTTCCTAGATAGATAAGTAGTATATTCTATTATTGTCTATCCGAATAATGTTTAAGCTGAATAAATGAAAGGTCTAGAAAACTGGGGAGGACGAATGAAAAATGTAACCAAAAGGACTCTTTAACTGAATTTTCAAATTTTTTAGACTTTTTAAACTAAGGTATAAAAAATCTATTTATAGAGTTTCTATAAAGTTCTCCTGTGGTTATCTCACGTATAAAGGGCGTTGACACAATAATCTGTGACTGATCCTTTTATAGCCCTGCTTCTCTCTTGGTTGCCGTATGAATTATAGCCGCAAAGTTTGCCAATTATGATATATAATGCCACATGTTAAGAATAAAAGAAGTTGATCTAAAAGAGTTGATATATTCGAATTTGAGTCATTTTAATCATTTTTGAAATTCACTGTTCAAAAAAGTAGCAACAACAAAACAAAAGCCCCGTTTAAATTTGCTTATTGTTTAAAGAATCGATTAAGATTATTGACTTCTAGTAGATCAGCCATTTTTATTGAGAAAGAAATGTAATATTTGCTAATATTACAAAATATTGATAACACAACTATTTGTGTTTTTCTTGAAGATTAAACGAGAAGCAAGTGGCGACTTTCAGTATTCCGATTCTCTCAGCGCTGGCCTTTATTCATAGCAATGGGATTATTCATCGTGATATCAAATCGGACTCAATTCTTCTCGCTTCAGATGGCAGGATCAAACTCTCAGACTTTGGATTTTGTGCCACAGTAAGTAACTTCCTTTGAAATTAATATAGGCTTGGAATAAGAACTATGTACTGACATCTATCAGCAGATTTTCAATTGGCATTCTAACTTCAAACCGAGAAATTTAATTTTATCGACGCTTACCAATCACCACAGATCTTTGGGATCAATAATTAAAATCCATATTCAACAAAAATCATCACTAGATTCCATTTACGAGGAGGTGGAAAAGTGAGACTGAATGCAATTAAGATAGACTGATAAGGCATTTTCGACGTTCAAGACCTTGAATGGGATTCAAGCATTGCCCTTTGTCTGACAGTTGAACAAATCATTACTGTTTTAATTCTCATAATCATACGAGAAATTACTTCTGATTTATTCATATGGCTGAATAAAAAAGCAACAAAATTTATCTGGCATTCATTGTTCGTTCTAATTAATTTAATACTGCTGATATAAGCAAACGTTCGAAAAGGTAGACCACGTCAGTTTTAACCATTTTAAAGTTTAAAACACATCATATTAAACAGATAAGAAGAGTCCTTGCTGCCCTAACAATCCTGCTAATGAACTATCATTGCATGTGAATCGGGTCCTTGCAAACGTTGTGTCTATGAAGGTGATTCAAAAAAACAGTCATTTTAGTATGTAAACTTTGCTCTAAATTTAAAAAAAGGTTTGCGTTTAGGAAATTGAAGTTAACGGAACAGTGTCTG
The DNA here is from genome assembly GCA_900708905.1 of Hymenolepis diminuta. Classification (NCBI taxonomy): domain Eukaryota; kingdom Metazoa; phylum Platyhelminthes; class Cestoda; order Cyclophyllidea; family Hymenolepididae; genus Hymenolepis; species Hymenolepis diminuta. The sequence continues at coordinate 640,938 of CAADRB010000034.1, read as the reverse complement.
GATTGTTCTTTCTCCCGTTGAAATGGGAGATTTCATTGCCCTAATATGATTAAAGAATCTTTTAGAAACATTTATATTTAATATTCTGAGTTCATGATTTTAATGTTTTTCTATGAGATTTTCATATTTGATCAAATCAACCGTTCATTACGATATGGACAATACAATTAAGGAAATTCATCATTTTAGTCCAATTTCTGAAAGCCTTTACAGCTTTGGACATTAAAATCAAATACTAATTACACCTTATTAAGTTAAATTAAAAAATATAAATTGCGTAAATTCGTGCATTTCTACTTAACATTAAAGTAATAAGCAGAGCAAAATCATTATTTTGTTAAAAGGCTTAGGTTAATATGACTAAAATATATATTATGGTGATTACTTGGGAATAGTTGCAACTAATTTTCCCTAGATAACAGACTTTCAGCTATAATCACTATCACAGTAAACACTTCCACTTTCTACTGCCAGCGTTAGGTAGTTATATTAGTGGTTACATTTTAATCATTATTAACACGAAGCAAAATTAGAACGTTTCTCTACCATGCCTCCATCTGTACTTAGTCGAAATCGTTGTATTATTTGGTTGAAGCAGCTGTAATCACCACAGAACAGGATGTGGAAATACAGGAGCTCTGGTATATAAATTACGATGTCCTGACCTAAGCTGCTTCTTATTGTGCCATTTTTCGATTACGGATAAAAATCACCGTAAGTAGGCTTTTTATTCCCTAGTTATCGTTTGATGTAATTTTGTGCTTCTTTCTTTGAGCTTGTTAGTCTCATTAGGCTTATATATAAGTGTTGTGCTATTTTAATAACTAATATTATTATACCCGCCCTCAGGTCAAAAATTTGACATTTTTTTAAAGAACAGCAGTAATTGTGGTCGTCGCATTGACAATAGGATGAACATAAGCATATTAATTAACTCTAACGTTTAAAATATGAGTCAATTTTTGGTCGATAATCAATAAGGTCAAATCAGACTAAAGCATTAATGTAAAATTCGTCAAATGGTGATGCAAAAGACTTATTAATGTAAATACTGTAAACATAGCCAAAATCTAATCGTAATTTCCGATAAATGGGACAGAATTGTAGTTATTTATCAACAGACATTGAAATGAGCACCTCACTTATCCCCCTTTTAGCGGCTTTTACCAATAAATTCAAGTAAAATGCAACTTTATAAAGATAAATACAATTATAGATGTGCTAATTTTGATACTTATTGCATTTTTTGTTGCGAATTCTTAGTTGACGCCGCAGTGTCCACGAAGAAAAAGTCTAGTTGGGACTCCTTACTGGATGGCACCGGAGGTTATAGCTCGATCCCCTTACAACACTTCTGTTGATATCTGGTCTTTCGGTGTACTTGTCATTGAAATGATCGACGGTGAGCCAAGTCTTTTCAATGAAACTCCCTCTGTTGCTATGCGGCTCATTAAGGAAGGGTTTGTACCTCACCTCAAACATCCTGAAAGTGTACGTGATAATTTTTAACTTTTGCAATATTTAAATTATTTAAAAATTGTATGGAATTGGGCATTAAAATAATGAAAACAGGTAAATTAATCCTAAGAAGCAAAATAATAATTGAGGATGGTTTTACATCATTGTTTTGTGCTGACCTAAAATTAAACGTGGATACTGTTGTCTGAGGAATTCTTACAACTAAAATTAAAATAGCTGTCATTCGAACACGAGCCTGACAGATGCGCAGTTCTGGTGACTGAACAGTAACTGACAATTGTCAAATTTGATTCTGCAACATTAAGTCCTATCATATCGTATCCAATGACTTGAACATTAAATCATGCTGATTAGTCCAGGCCAGTCGATTAATCAGTTTTTTATTTTTTTACTGTAAATTAACAATAAAATTCTTTTAATAGCAAACTTGTAAATTATGTTACACACTTTTAAACGAATATTACAGTTAGACTTCAATTTAATGAATCTCATATTTGAAAAATCATCTTTGCTGCTGACCTAGTCACCGGTGAAAGCATTATTCAAGCAAATAGCGTGTGACATGTGTCGAACGTGAGTTCATCTTTGTACCACAAACTGAGACAACAGGCTAGATAATTCACACACAAGTATCGATCAAGCTCTGTAATTATTTAAAATGATAAATCTAGCTTCTTTTAATACTTGATATACATTCCGCATTCTAACCGTAAGAATTCCATACTTGCCATCGAAGTTAATAAATAATCAATGGCAAAACAATAAATTAGTTAATAAAAGTTCCTAGTATATAGTACACCTGCTATATCAGTTTCTTTCTCTTTGTTTTGTTTTCGAGTTTATTAACGTACTTAAGGTTGTATTATCTCTTCAAATAAATGGGCTAATAGTACGAATTAGCAATCACAATTTATATAGATGGCATGTGACAAAGTAAAAGATGACAGTTAGACATTGAATGAGTTAAATAGGGTAAGGAATGAAGCGGTTTCTCTTGATTAATATTTTGCGTAAATTTTGAATATTGGAATATGTTGGTAAAACCAATCAATAGAAATGTACTGTTAACAGTTCTAAAGGTGAACAATAGTCATGCCAGGTTCTTACCACAGTTTATGTATCAAAGACGGTTAAAAAATTATACTCGATCAAAGCCCTGTATATATTGTGTACCTTTCAACTTTAGTAAAAAAATAACTTTTTTTCTTAAGTTAATACCAAGCCTTTAATAATAGTTTTTCGAGTAGATTAGATTATAATATTTGACGCAGATATCTAGTTATAACGACAAATAACCTTCGTTTCACTTTTAAATTTTATTATCTGAATTATGTGGTTACTTAGAAAATTCTTACATTTTTATTAATGCATAGTAACCAAATAATGCATAATAAAGGAAAATGGAATATGGGATAATATTTATTCGAATGAAGAGCCAATATAAATAACGGTAGGTTTTGATAGAGTTTGATGGGAGAATAGAATGACAAAATAGCGGCTTCATAAATAGTTCTGCTTGTCTATTTTGACTAAGGAAATGTTCAAATATATTTGCCTCCTAAATTACATATGTTAAACAAAAATCCGTACTTTAATAGCCTTTTAGTACTTAAGTTAGAGTAATTTGAAAACTTCGTGCTGCTAAATTTCTGCTCACATTCCAATTAAAAAGGTAAATATTGAATGTCGGCCAATAATAACCATTCCATGTTGACATCCTACTGATATTAATTCAGTAGCATTTTATTTTAGCACTCAACGGAATTGCTTGATTTTATGAACTCTGCCTTAACACGAAATGAAGCACGAAGAGCGTCCGCAGCTCAACTTCTCCAACACCCCTTTCTTTTTCTTGCGGGTTCTTCTTCTTATCTTCGGCCGCTTTTTAGGCCCATTTTACCCATTCGATCAAACTAATCTTTAGGATGAATATATATATTTCAAACTTGTGATTTTTGAATACGTATCCTTGTACATATGTCAGAATCAATATCTTTTAATTTTGTCTCCCTATCTTTAGTGCCTAAATTTGTTTCTTGACTGATATTTATCCTTTAACTGACATCTATGCGAGACTTGAATATTGTTTTAATGATTTGATCTGACCAACATTGTTTAATAAATATAACAAATTATGAATAGATTTAATTTTCCAATGGGGTGATTCATATATCGTTGTTAACCAAATAATAAAGAGCCATTTCTATGAAATAATTAATTTAATGGGTATTTTACAATTAAATAACATATAAAAATTTGAAACAGTTATATCTTCCCTTATAGGTGGTCTAATAATATCCTAATTTTATTCGCCTAACCAGTTGTTGGTGCAACGTATTCTTCACCATCTACGAAAGATTGGTACCTCAACACTTTGTTGAGATGCTTGAGAGTGAATACGCCTTCGTATTTACAAATTTTAAAAGTAAATAGTTTTAATTTTCCGGGGATTTAATGAAGAACTACTTACTGGTTTAATTTTTTAGAAATTAATATTGGTTTATGATTCTCAAAAATTTCCATTATATTCTGTTCTTATTTTTAAAAGAACATGTAATTTCTGAACTAGACATTACTGGAAATATGGAAATAAGTTTGAGTTTTTAAACTAACATCTTTTAGAATTGCCGTCGCATTACGAAAAAAGTGTGTCAATTTAAAATTATTCTCATTTGGGCAATAAATGAATAGTAAGCTACCTCTAAATGCTCACCAGGTTGCTGCAGCATCCAAAATAAAGTTATTTTCACATGGTATGATCGGAGTCATATATATATGTACATCGTCTAAGGTATATAACATGTATTTTTGAAAAATTTAATCAGTAGGAATTCAAAAAATGACTGATTACTAGACTCCTATGGGAAGTGCAACGAAATTCGTCATTGCATATTAAATAAAATACTTTGAAAAGAAGGACAGTACACACCACCATATAATGATTATTTATTTGGTGACAAGATATACCCTTCTCAAATTAACCCATGCAGAAGTTTTATAGAGCAATATTTGCGATGTAAGGACGTGTTGAGTGGGCTATGGGTAAACATGGAGTTGAAAATAGGAGAAATCCTCAAGGCAATTAATTAACAGGAGGTTCAATTTTTATACTGTCATGAAAATACGATTTTGGGGCAGAATTTTAACACACAGTAGAGAGAGATCTTTTAACACGATTGAAAGCGCCTAAAATAGAGGAATTTTTGTCGCAATAACAGAAGAAGTAGAAGTTTTTAAAGGTTGTTGTGAAGACAAAAGCAATAATAATATCTAATAACCCTATAACTTTAGCTTATATACGTGAGCTATTTGAAAACTTATATCAAATTCGGCTAATTTAATTGTTTCTAAGTTAATATCGGCCGAATTGAATTAAATAGAATTCTCATGGAGTGAGGTTTTATTTGGTATTTTAAAAATCGCAGATGGGTTAAAAATTAATGAAAATAGAATTATACTCAAATTTAAACATTTTCTTCAATAAAAGTATTATTGGCTCCCCATATAACTTCAGATTTTTCCTTCCAACCTCTTATATTAGTGTACATTCAATGCTCAATATCTATTAAATGGAAAATTTTAATAACATGATTATTAATTTATCACTTTATAAATAAAAATAAATATAAAGCAAAATCGTCCGATTGAGTAACCAAGAGATGAAGTACCTTTGTACCTCACATCTTTGGGATATTTTTTCCCCTACATTAAAAATCTTTAATCATCTTGAGCTTTATTCCATTTTTGGAAACTTCAATGTGATATTTAACTTTGCTTACCGTAGGATTAATGCCGACATCTATCAGAAATAAGTATCCAGCGAATCAATTTCCATTATTGATGCGGAATGCGGCTATTCAATTGAACTTATCGCCTGAGATAAACTTGTTGGATGGACTTTTTCGCTAACATTGCTGAAGTCAGCAATATGGTTTACTGCGCACTGTAAATTATTATAAAAAATGCACTTTAAAATGCGCTATTACTACAAAAACTGCTATCTTTTCACGATTTAGAGTCTTCTTTCATTAAAACAATCATCATATATTTATATATTGTTCATTTCATTGGCATTATGTTAAATTTTTAAAAACAGAACTCAGTAAAATGCGGAAGTTAAGAGAAATTATATAGCAAAATATAGGGGTAACATCGGCTAATTTATCTTTGTAAATACATTTTCTAATAACACTAATCAAAGCTAATCAACTACCAAAATGAAGATTCTAAATTTATTTTATAGTTGTAGTCAGCAGTAGTTGAGGGTATATTTAAACACAGAGGTATAATACTTTGTGTTTATCTAGACGTTGAAATAGCCCTAAATTTGTATAATATATTGCAGTACGTTTTAAAAAATACCCAAAAAACAAATTAGTTTAAGTAATACATCAGAATAAAAATTTCTGACTTCGGAGCATTATAATATTTATAAATAGGATTTCCTCCTTATTGGTTACATTGGTATATTTTCTTAAAGCTGTGAACAATATACGGCTTTAGTGGAGAATCTGACTGTATCTATTTAGGGATTCAAAATTAATTTTTAAAATTTTTGTGTCAGGCATATCTTGTTCCTTTTCGGGTAATATAAAACTAAGTAGCTTAACACGTGAATTCTTTAACTTACAGGCAGAGGATGAGCAGGTGCGCCAGTGTTGTCTATTTCTGGATATTTTACTATCGAACCAGATACATTGGATACGGGTTCATTGGAAATCGGAGGTCTCATCGTTTCTCTCTCTTGATTTTGTTGTGGCAATTGATGAATTCGGGCCATAGCGATAGGAACAAAATGTGGAACAGACGACCACGAATTTGACATTATACACTGTAAATAGTTTGAAACCACTCTATCTTCGTCAGAACAGTCATTCGGTGGGTTGATATTTACGTTTGCGATTCCCTCTACAGTATTTAAAACTGGCACCATAAAAAGAAGCTCTTGGTAGTTGGTAGAAGTGGATGAACCTAGACTAAACCCTACCTGTTGTACATTAGTGTTCATTGTGGCTTGATCAGCTTGTCGAAGACTTACAAATATTGCGTATGTAGATTAATATCAGAGCATTACAAATAATAAGGATTGATTTACATAAATGAGAAACTCAAACGAAAATACACTTTTCGCAACAATTTGATTTGAACCTTAATTGCAGTTTGCGTCTATGCTTGGTCATTTCGTTTGCTCCCAACTTCATATTATTGACCCTATGAAACGTATGTCTAAGACAAAATTAATTACAAAAAATAAAACTACTGAAAAAACTTATGTTGATGTTATGATTATAAAGGAATTTTTATTTCTTTCTTCCTTGTTAAATCGACTCAAAGTTTAACTAAATATATTTGAATTTTTGAACTTTACAATTATTACGCATCACAATCCCCATATTTTAAATTTGAATAGGAAATTATACATGGATCATATCTTGAAAGAGGAAAGTATGCTTATCGCCTACAAGCATCGACCAATTTCATGAGAAAATCTCTGTCTAATTCCTGCGGCAATGTTGTCAATCATCAGTTTCTTGGTTGTTGTGGAATTCGTGAATCAAGTGCTAGAAACACAGGATTTAAAGCTGAGATTAGGATCCACAGAATTATTTAGATTACTCCAGTGTAGAGGAATAGGAGGAATTTGAGAAAAAATGATTCTGCTAATTTGGGTGATTTCGGTAGAACTGAACCATTAAATAATTTAGTTTCTCCAACTTCCATGAATGGGTTGAAGCAAATCGGTTTAAGCATTTTAAATGGTGCGCTGGTTGTACTATGTTGACGCATCTGCTTGGTCTAAACCTAAACAATATGATATTCATGTGTAATCGCTGATATTGTTAAAAAATTAGTGCTTGACACAATAGCATATTCTTACAAATATTAACTTCTGTTCAATAAAATTTTTCAATAGCTATTTTAACTCAATGATTTGAATTTCAATATTCTTCTCAAGCATAGTTTAAACTCACCAGAGTCTTTTAAAGACGCATTATCAAAATAGGTCTAAAAATCTCTCTTCTGGTTCAGTGAATCAGAATAAACTAGTTTACTGATATGAAATTTTAGTTAGCAGCTGAATTGTGTTACTTTAATTAAAATGGTGGTCAATTATAAAGAACAATATATTTTTCTGTTTAGAAACAGAGACAATTACTTCTCTCACAAAAAGTGTGTTTATTACTTACAAATGTCAATCAGCAGGAAGTTCCAGCTGCTGTAGAAATTTCCGGACAAATAATTCTGACATAGGTATGGGAACCGAAAGAATAAACTTGGAAGGAAAATTGAAAAAATCCGGTGATAGGTGTGCGGAGTGGATTAGATAGAACAGAAAAATTGGTAATCTGTAGTTCGGTAGAATTAGGCACTTCTGAATGAGGGTTCGCAGGAGGCCTATTTACTGGAGAGCTTAAAGGGGTAGAGTTCCAACCGATTCTTATTCTCGCCACGTTGGCAGAGTTAAAGGAGAGATCTGTAAAATATATGTAACAATATACTGTGCTGTGGTTAAAAAGTGCGTGATTTTGGCAAACTGCGACATTTCCCAAAAAATAAAATAAGAAAGTAGCTATACATCGTTAATTAATGAGGCATTAAGAATAAATAATGTCTTTACTTTAACTAAGAACTTTCGCCCTCTGCTTTAGTAGCAATTTAATATTGAAGTGTATTACCAAAACACGATCATTACAAAATTCAAGTTTTGAATAGTAAATAATTGAACACTTGTTTTATGAATCTTACCTTTGATTTAGTTATTTATTAAATAAGTATACTGATGATTATTAAATAATTATACTCAAACGATTGTATTGAAATATAGTTGTTTTATTCAAGTACACTGGCTAAAACTGTATAATGATAACCAATTCAATCGTTGAGATGAATTAATAGCAGTAAGCTATAAAGTGTTCGATTCGAGTTCAGTACCAAGGTTGACGTAAAGTGTACTTCGAATAGAACCTTACGAATATACATATATAGTTTTAATTATTTGTAAAATAATGAATTTAAATGCTTACGGATCTTAAAATATTAAAATTATTGAACTTTCAATAAAAAAATAAAAATAAAATAGATAAAATATAATACACAAAATATAGTCATATGTGAAAAATTAAAAAAGATGTTTTAAGTTTAATATCAATATTTGAAATCAGAATTCATAAATATAATAAACTTTAACTATAATCTTTTTTATTTCGTCCACTTGATTGACAAAACCGGTCAGTTTATCTTTGTTTTACAAATATGGTTTAGTTATAAACATCTTTTTCCTAACGATTTCTGTTTACAACTGGAGAAGAAAGTTAAGGAAGCCGTTTTTTGAAAGGTAATGATATCTCGGGATCTCGGTATGCAATCTACGCCTATTTGTCCCCAACATCCTCAGATTGATCGAAGAAATCATTTACGTAGGAAGATAGTTTCCAAAGCACTTTCACGAATTCTCTTAAAATTTCGTGGCCAAATAGTTAATGAATCAGTCTAATTTGTTTCATGACATAATACATTTGACATCTGAAATTGAACGAATTTAAATTATTCTAAAATTGCTCTTACGAGAGGCTTATATCTTACTACCCCTCATGTTGATCAAATACCACTGAATCCGAACCGATTGGAATTTACTTCGTGACCTCCGACACGGCAGACGTGCACGTGTACCATTAGGTCATTCCGCTTCTTCATTTGTGTTTAACCTAAACTACCTACTACATTTTTTTCAAACCGACGTATTAGGCTCATCAAATACGAAGCAAAAACAGAGTAAGAAGGAAATAAAGAATTTATTTAAGATAACAATTCAATGAGACTTATTAGAGATAAAGACAGGGGGATCTATAAGGGAAAAGTGGAGACATTGTGGATTAACTGGGACTGGCTGAAGGACCTGACTTTAGGATCTGATCAGTATAGGTTAGAGAGGAGAAAACCGAGTAGATTTGGGACATAGATGGTAAACGCTGAAGTTTACATATGAAAAATTAAACTTAAGAACAGAATGGGAATCCTGGTGAAGAGTTAGGAAGTAGTCTCTGGCTGTTAAGGAGTTAAAAGGAGGAAGGAAGCGTCGGCAGATGATTGTTTGAGTTCTCACGTGACTTTCAACGGACGGCTCGATGTATGCATGGCGATAAGTTTTGAAATAGTGACTCCAATTCTGAAAACAGACAATGATAAACGAATCTTTCACATTGAATTGAAAAGTATTTCTAAATGAAGTGTTTCAAGTACATGCAAAGTCAATTAATTAGTAAACAAATGCTTTGTTATCGGTGCTATATTTTATTGTGTTCCATTTTCAGCTACTGAATAAAAGAGTGGTAAATTCAATTCCAAGCCGAAAGATTTTGGATTAGTTAAAATACTTTGAAATGAATCACTCATGGTATAAGCATGAATTAAAAGTTTTCTAAAAATATATACAGTTAAATTTTAAGAAATATCAGAAGAAATTTTCTCATCTATCAGTTTCACAATTTTCATGTTAAAACAAAGTAGCAACCTCTGACTCCCATGTCTGCCTTAATTGTCAGTTGCTCATCAACAAACAATGGACGCGCCAAATTTGGCCCTTTTAATATACGACTTGGATTACCTCCACTCAATTCTAACACAAATAGTTTGTTTTCCCTCCAATTTAAGTCTTCCACTAAAAGGCTTTAAATACTTGATTATAAATAGCAGTGCAAGGTGTAGAGTCTGAGTTTATTCTCTGACCAAACAAGCATTTAACGAAAGTGTATGATAAAACATCCATTGGATGAACCTGTGTAAAATTGAATAATGGGCTACCTACGGTTTTCCGTTTTTCCAAAATTAAATTAATTGCTAAAAGTTTAAATATATAATCTTGTTTGAAAAAAAGAATTCAACATATCATTTTAAAGTGTATTATATATTCCTAATGTAATGGCTTAATTCATTGATTTATTAAAAGCTCAATCACATGATGTCCATTTCATGCTACTTCTCATTCAGCTTATTGTCATATATGCAGTCATCCGCGAGCAGTCACATCCAATCAACACCTGAAATTTCACTATACCATTACGTGATGCTAACATTTATTCAATTATACGTGAAGTTAATTTTTCACCTTTAATTTTTGGTCAGTCGAAGAACACACTCAACTTATTGGTCACAGCAACTTCAGTGCGTCCTCAACATAGAGAAATGCATAACGTGAATGAATAGATAAGGAAATTTATTTAACTAGTTATGACAATAAATACAAAAGGGTCAAATTAATATAATAGTTAGCGAATTACTATACCATCCACTAATAGAAAATACATTACGAAAAATTTATTTTCTGCTTATCCCTAATACTAAGGTTACTTATAAATAAACAAAAGAGATTTTGCATAATATTAATACTTATTGTAACCATTTTTTAATCTCTGATGCAAGTTTGCTCAAGATTGAAATTCCAAATCTCACTACCTAAATGGGATTTACTGTGCTGTTTCAAATACGGTTTGAAAATAGTAAAATCAGAACCCGATCAATTATTCCGGAAATCTTACAACTTGATACCATCTTAGATCAAGTCTATATGTTCTTAAGAGCATAACAGCTCTTAGATTCGAAAATGCAAAAGCACGTAAAAAATTAATTTTTTAAGCAGGGAACCATGACTTTTACCACATATTTTGATGTGTCTGTAATTATTTTTAACATAAAAGTGATAAAATAAAAATGTTTAGTAGTAAATTACTTGATTAATCCCTGATGGTAAATGTATTTAGAAAATTATACAAATGCCTTTCAGTAAACACCTTCATTCCAAAATTTATTCCCCACATACTTATATATAAAAAGTAGACTGTAAATACAACGGTATTTAGGTTGACAATGAGCTAAAAATCATGGGGGTTAAATTCCTCATTTGTTTGCAAGGCGAAAGGTAGGCTTTTGGTTACATTTTCTGTCGTTGAAGTAAACGATTGAGCAATTTGCTCATTTCCGGCGTTCATGCTGTCAATTTGAGTTGTTTGTTGGATGATTGGAGGTTGGTCAACCTACAATATTGTTGAAACAATGCTTTTAAGAGTACAATAAAGGGAGATATCTGGAAGTTTTCATTGTAGATTACCAACTTAAAATCGATCAATCTTAAAATCTTCTAAGAAAGCAGTGGGATAATTAAAATAAATTCTGTTTTGCTTTTTAGAAAAAAATTAATTTTGTCATCGTCATCGATAATTAATAATTAATAATAAATGAAAATTTACCTCATATTGTTAAATTTGCTACAACGGCATGAGAAATTTTGCATATTTACTTACTAAAAAAAGAAGAGTCGCTGGATCATTTTCTAACGTTACTTGTCCAGTAGAGAGCATGTAAGTTGCAACCGTTTCGTGAAAATCTTGACAGACTTGATTTTGAAGGGGTTGACAACCTTAAAATATAATGGATTTATAGGTAGCAAGCTTTTTTTGAAATATTGCCAAAAAATTAATAAGAAACACTGTCTTACACTAACGAAAGATTTTAACAATTTTGTTTGAATACAACTATTAATTTACTAAATTGTCTGAGCTCTGGGTATTCTCTGTCGGTCAAACTTTCGTGATAAAGCCTTAATCACAATTCTTTCTAATCATAAGGGGGAAATCCGTTCAGCTCTATGCGCCCCGAATATTTTCGCCGAAACGATGTATTCAGCCCGTTTTTTCCAGTTACCTTCCTTTAGGAATTCTATTTCAATTTTAATTAATTTAGGAAATTATTGAAAAATGTTTGCCATCCAAGAGAAATTTTAATGCTACCACAATTTTATCTATCTCAGCTTTGCAAATATAATATAATAAGATATGCTTGATATGTAAAAAGATAACTTTGACTTTTCCTTATCTTGAAGATAACAGAATTAAGTTGTCAAGATCAATCCTCATTTCTGAAATACGACGCTTAATAACAATGCGTATTATAGAAAAGAATTTGATCCAATCATGGTGATTATTCGTGAAATTTGAATTTTGAAAAGTCAACTATCCAATATTTAAACCCAAAAATTAGATGAAGCGAAACTCTTCGAAAGCGTTACTATATTCTTTATATTTTTCCGTTCTTACACCTAATATCATTTGTTGGACTGACTGGCAACCAATTCCAGTTGATTATTACAATTGAAAATCATATGACGTATTAAAATACTGTAATAATAATAATATTACTATGAAAAGAATGGAAAAATAAATGGAGTGGAACGATCAACTACGAACATGATTAAATCAGTTAAAGGTCAACACAATCTCAGTTATACATCTCAATGTTAACTAATGAAGATTGAGCATTAGAACATCGCAGTGTAAATTTTCTCCTTGATGAAAATTTAAACAGCATAATGCTCCCAATTATTGCCCATTTATTTAAGACCTTGTCCCCTAAGTCATATTTTATCGGACTGCTTATGATTCCCATTACTTTTGTATTTTGCCATGGGCAGCGATAATAATTTTCACTATTATTATATATTATCACCATCTCGCTAATAAATGTCATTTCTCGGGGCAAACATTAAACTACTTTCTTACTCTGGAAAAATAATTGGGAAAGGTACCCAGTATCCAGTTGGTGTGGCACTACCGTTGGGAATAAAAAGCCCGGATGTTGTGAAACTTTCGTGTAAAACAATGGTTGCATAGTAAAACTTGTCCGTGGTAGACAAGTTGGTGAACTAGGAGGATGATCCAATGCAATATTTGCTGGCCCTGTGAGAATGGGTTGGTCCAAAGAATTGAATGTGTGTCCATGAAGCAAATCAGCACTTGTATCTCCAACTTGAATCGCTATGTCTTGGTGACTATCGAGAGTCTCTGCAAAATATATAAATATAAATGCATTATTAATGTAAAGTAAGAACCAGTGCACCAATTTGCTGTTTGGTGTTTTTATTTGAAATAATCCTTTAAAAAATTATTGACTAAATTTAACATACCGTATTTCTTTGAGTTACTAAAGTTTGTAATATTATCAAAAACAAATGTCAATAATAAATGGCTTAAGGATTATTTAGTTCCATTTTGCATAATGGTAATAGGCACTATAACTTTTAAAATAAATTTGTGATATTTTACTTTAACCAATGGCATATTAATTAATGATTAATCAATGCTTAAAATTTAGAGCTCAAATTAAACCTCTTTGAACTTGATTATTGAGTCCTAATGCAGAATTTTCTTTTTTCGTAATTTCTCCCAATAAAGCCGTTTTAGCTTCAATCTAAGTTTGTTTATCATTATAAAATTTGAAAAAGAAAATGCTTACTAGCGTGTTCCTAAATTTAAAGAAGCGAATTTTGAGAATATAGTTGGCTGCTGCTTCAGTTTCAAAAATGATATATCCATGACCTTCAAAAACATAGAATAGGTAGAAGGGCATATGGAAATTAGTCAAAATTACAAAATTACTCTAAACGTACGTTGGAATAGGCCTGCTTGTACTCCCCCATCGAAGAAAAAGTCCTCAACCTACGACAAATGTCACAATAATTTCGCTCAATTTTCCTAATATAAGCCTTACTCTTTGAAATAAATCATAGTGATTAGAGGAAATCGTTATTAAATTGCAGTGAAAATTTACAATAAAGCTGTAAGATTTTATGCAGCGTCATTGGGGGAAATATTATGCAAACTAAACTCACCGATAACATTAATCTATTCAACTTACAATAAAACAAAATACTTGAATATAGAACGCATTTATTATGCTTTCACCCATTGAAATCGGAAATTATAACCCTCTTGGGACAGTTGCTACTTTGTTAACATAATTATGAGTTTCGTAAATTTGTCAAATCTTATGTACTCAAGAAGAAGGCAGCAGTCTCTGAAATGCATTTAAGCTATATATATATTATAAAAAATCTGGAGCTCCCATTAAATTTGAAAACAGTCACGAATGCCCTCAATATGATTAGAAAAAAGTGGCTGAATTTCAATTAACATTGTCATGCCAATTAAAACGAGTATGTATTGACCTTGAACCGAAGTTCATTCGAAAGTAACGAGATCGATGCTCGTTGAAGAACATCTAGTGATGAAAATGGACAACCGCAGAGCAGGAGAGGTGAGACAATATCCACCTCGGAACATGTTTGCCTTTATTCAATATTTTGCACTAGAGGTAAACCGGCGTATCCAGGACCTTACTATCTGGCCACATGCTGACTTATTTCAAACATGGTGACTTTAATATAATTAAATTCCTCGTGTCGTCAAGTCAAGTCATTCGTCTATATAAACAGTTATAAAGGCGCTTTCCCCCCGGTAGTTATGAATATGTAATCATGAAAAAACTAAAACGTATATTTATTAACAAAATCTAGTTTGTTCAAATATGAGCAATATTCACTAAGATATTTTTTTAAAGTCTTCCCATAAAAATATGATTTCAGATTCACTGAATATTAATTACCTAACATATCATATTTCACTCGACTTATCTTGTTTAAATTAATGCAGTAATATTAAAAAGGTCTAAATATACTCTCTTTGTTTATCCCAAAGAATTTTCGTTGTTATTATTAACTGATAATAGACTCATTATATAAGAAAATATTCAATCACTTCTCAGGCAGAATATGAAACACGTTCAAAGCAAATGATGATGTTCTAAAATTATATTTCAAATGTATTTAAAGATTCCTCCAGATATGCATAACTATTTTTTCTTAAAAATAAAAAGTAAAAAACTAATAACTTACAGGGGCGTATATGTTGAAGTATTTAACTATATCACTTGCTCTCGTATCTCTAGGTATTCCATCAACAAAGACCTTCTTTCTACGCAATTGAGAATCTAAATATCAAATACGATATTTTGTACAAATAATTCGTTTTGCAGATGTTACCTATTTGTAATTTAGAAACCCTTACTTGCAAAAAATAAAATAATCAAAGTCGTATTAATCTTAAAGGCAAAATAAATTTTGTTTTAATTTAAATCAGCGGTATTATAATTCTTAGGATCCCTATTTAAGTTATTCTTGGCATCTAATATTGCTTTATGTTGACAACTTAATACTAGACAAAGAATAAAGAAAGTTACAGCTGTGGAATGTTAAACGAACCATCCTAACCTTGCTCGTGTATTGCTATTGAGATGTTTTTATTTTCTGCGGATCTTGATGGAAAGGCTTTTTTAACTTCTATCTAAATAGAAAATTGTTAGGAAATGGGAATAAAACACATGCCTGATTTCCTTTGAACTTAAAGTAATGAATATTGCGAACAAGATCAGCTGCCCTTTCATTTTTAAATTCAATGAATCCACTCTCTTAAAAAAGTTAAAATTTAGAAGAATTATTTAAAAAAATTGCTTTAACATTAAAAATTGATTATTAACATACTTAGAAATTGCCCGGTTTGTATTTTGTATATCAGCTTGCAACGTGTGACCTATTTGAATAAGTCGTAATGCATTCAAACAGCATTAAAATCTTATTTAAGTCTTGTATCATAATAGAAAATCGTATACATGTGTTGATCTAAGCTTGAAACTAAGCGGTTAATTATTTTTCATTTTATCTCCTCAATTACATCTTTCAGAAGCATAAGCAATGATTATTAGAAAGAAGTATCTATTGAGCTGTAAATAATACATAATTATATGCCCGCTTTGTACTACATTGTCACTTTACATACTTATCTTAATCTGCTTACTGGATAGTACTCAAATTGGGTTGACCAGAAATAGTCTCAAATGGCACAAACTCCACCTCTTCTTTTGTAAATTGAAGTGTAACTTTATTCAAAAACTGCCACGAGGCACTTAAAAAATAAACAATACTTCCGAACTCATTAAGAGAAAAGTCTGTGGGTCTTGATTAGGGTTGGGGGTAGTTATCCTGGAGAAATTTATATTTTACCATCCCTCTTGCTGATCACAATTTACAAGGGTGGTCAGTGACGCACACTGTTGGATGTGTATCGACGTGTACCTCGGACTTGGAGCAAGTGCCCAATGATCACTGCGCTACAACAAAACACTCTTAAAATACAAAATTTAACCTGCATTTTACATCTTAATATTTCACACAATAGTAAATACGCATATATTTTTAAATTTCACTGATTATATAAATCGATCGTTATAAACGGTCCCACGAAATAATTAGATATTTTATACCATGCCTTAAATTTAGAACACAGTGGGCGACCTAATGAACGTTTTATAAACTATCCGTTAAACTATAAAAATCTCTATCTCTGCTAATCCAATGAGAAATATTCAGTTACTTACTTGTCTTCTAACTTGGGATAATGGTTACTTAGACATCCCAGGGGTCACAATCAGGAAATTAATTTTGTGAACATCTAGGTATCTGCAGGAAGCACAAATACAGTACCATGGTAACACATGATCAACATCTACACAAAGTCAGTTATCAAAAATAGGAGCAAGTGTGTCAAAATAAATTCTTTGTTCAAATTTGCTTAAAATTAAATTTCTTTATTATGATGTAATAAATTAAAAGAAATGGTTTCTCATTGAATATTTCAATGTGCGTATAACCAGATTAATAAATATCCGAAGTAACTTTAACGAGTTCCTAGTTTAACAGTGCTAAGATCTCTCAGGAAAAATATGAATAAAAAGAGATAGAAACTGCCTCTCTTGGATTGCCTCTTACAAAAAAGAATTAGTGCTAAAAATACATTTTTACTAGAAATTGCTTTAGACACAACTTTGGTTAATCTTTAAAAGTTTTCAATGAAATCCTTGTATTTGAAAACCGTCATCAATATTTAGCTTTAAACGGAAAATTTGCGATAAACGCAATTGATACTATACTCCTGTACCAATAATCTTGTAATGTCTCGACGGTTTTATCCGTTACTGAAAGTGAATATTTCATTTGAATTGATAAATAATAAATCATAATATATATTATTCGAAAATTGAAAAAATTTATTGAAACTTACCGGTGCGTACTTATTGAAAAATTGAATCAGTTCGTTTGCACTTGTTTTATCGGGTAATCCACAAACATAGACCTTCTTTTTAAAAGCGAGAGATTCTAAACCGACAACATCACAGCCATGTTCTTCTTTAACGTCAGTATCTCCTAGAATACCTTCCATAGCCAATCGATTCCAAATCTCTACAGCTTAGTAGTGCAAGTACAATCAGAATATGTTAAAAAGGTAACTTACAATCGGTATAAATACGATTTTATTTAATTAGTTACGAAATGACTTCGCCTCAGTAACTAATTAATATCTTAGGATAAGATCACTGTTTTTGAGTTCTAATTTAACTTTATTCAGTTTATTCAGAGATATTAAACATTTTTAACAAATTATAGAGATAAATAATTTTAAGACATTTTTTTTAATTTTAGAACGTGATCGCAAGAGTTAACTTATTTTTGCTTGAAATATTTATTCTGATCTTAAAACAAACAATTTGAAATAAATGTTAATTACAATTCAGTAGATTTGCTTAGGTAAATGCTTCGGCTAAGTTCAAATCCGTAAATATGACCTGATACGGACAAATTGCTATACTAAAATGAAGATGCAAGTGGAGCAAAAAACCATTCTCTGAATTTGCCCTACTTCAGATAATAGCATTCTTTTGGCATCAGACATCTAAAAGGAGATGATAAAATATATAACTATGAGGGTACAAGAGCATTCAATTCTCTTCCCATAAAAATCAATGCAATAATCCTTAATTGCCTTGGAAACTATTCCTAATGGAAACGAATAAAGGGCCATAAATCATAACTCGAATCCCAGAAACATTCCGGCTATATGAGAAAGATATTTTCTACTTGACCTTCCTTCCTATTTGGTAACTGTAACGTTTAAATCTATACATTTTATGACCAAATCCCATTTGTATTACAAACATTAGCTGATGACTAAATAGTAATAATATAATTACGAGTGGTACCTAATTTGATTTTAATAATGCTGATTCAATTTAACATTCCAGAATTTCAAATATTTTATAAATTTAGGTTGTACTGAATAAGATATTAAAAATTCATTATTTAAAATAATTTTTGCAGATAGAAGCGATAATGCAAGCTTAAAGGAACAATGTCAATGGTGTATCGATAGTAGAGATGCATAAACGTAAAGACTGAGATATGATGTACCTCTCATTATATTTGCTGTGGTTCCAGGAATTGATAAAAATCTTGCCTTCTGTCTTGAATTTAAGACACAGAGTAGGTTCCAGAAACTCCTGTGAATTAAACTTTTATAAAAGAGATCTTCAAGAGACAAATAGGGACGGATAGAACATGTAAACGTTGTGAATAAATTTATGGTATCAAAAATGTGCTCCTTCATACTGATATTTGAATTATTAAATTGTGCAATATATTTCTGTTAAGTAAAAGTTAACAAAGTTAAAATCTAGAAACTGAACTTTTAATTAAAGGCTTCTGGGATCTATTAAAACATTAATTATTTCAATTAGAAACAAATAGCAATGATCTCTTAGACCAAATAAATTGCTATTTCAAGACAAAATTCTTTGCCTTTGAACTTTGAAATGAGATTATTTATTTAACGTATTTTAAGCTTAACTCGCTTTTATTACAATTCAATTAATCTCTTGTAGAAAAATGGACGTAAATTCAACACGAGAAAGTTATTTAGGGCATTCAATGGGAAATAAATGTGGACAAAAATTATACTGAGTTTTATTTGGAAATTGCATGATGATAAATAAAGCATTAGAATGAATATTAAAATGTGTTTGACCTTGAGCATCTGATTAGTTAAAAGTGGGATAAGGAAAACTGCATTCGCTATGTAGAAACTAAAATTCTAATTAGTGCCAAATAGGAAGAAAAGGAATTTCTAGAAGACAAACTAAATAAAAATTTAGTATGATTTTAATACCTAAAATGAAAGAAAATTAAATATTTTCTTAATTTGGTATTATCAACGATATGATTAATTTCAAACATCTAACGTCCTTTATCAATTCTATATAAAATAGCTTATCAATTTTTGTTAACAGCCATTGCTTTATTTCATCAAAGGTTACAACTTCCGAATGTAATGTTCAAGAAAATTACTAAAATATAACCATATCTAATTGTGGCAATTTGATTTCCATTAGGAAGCAAATTCGAAATTACACTTAGTCATAAGAAGCAAGTAAGTGAAAGTTTATCATTCAGTAATCTAAGCGAAATTTCGACCGAAATGCTACGCAAATCAGAAATGAACAATTTTCTCTGCAAAAAATCGCAAATTAAAACTTTATAGCCATTTATATAAAAATAATGATTTATGAGATAGCTCATTATTTAATAGTAAGATAGATAAGTTTTATCATAATAATGCAACTGCTTGATTTAATTATTTAAACAATTTACCAAAGTAAGTTCGAATAATAGCATGATTATTGCTCAAAACGCCCTTTTGTTCTGTTAAAAATTAATTATATTTTCTTTCTAAAACCTCGACTACATATCTATTTCAAAATTAATTTTGTATTTTGCTCATACTATTCATTTCTGATCTATTGGAAAATCTATGCCAATTCAAATTGTCGATATTTAATAGATATTAATATTACTTCCCTTAAAATCCTGCATCTTACTGCCTTTCTTGAATCTCATTATTGAATGTTGGTGACGGCTCTAAGATATTATTGGATAATAAGTTATCAATCAAAAAATAAATTCCTTCCAAGCAGAATAGCTTAATAAAAAGCTATGTCATAGATTTTCCAAATCCTTTAAGTAGATCTACCACACCGTTGGATTTAATTTGCCTTGAAAAGAGAACAATAACCAGATGAAAATTCATTCACCTACTTAGTGATTTATACAGCATTTTTAAATAGTACCATAACATAGATTAGTTATTAAAATCTTAAATAAACTGAATTTTTAATTTAATTTATTATTTCCAGCAGGCAGTATTGTATCCTACCCTATTAATTGCTCAATTGGTTGAATTCGATAAAACGATTGAGGGATATAGAAATTTATCTATAACTTTCAAAACATACATGTTAAAATATATAAATTTTAACCAATTTAAGCGTAATTGTGTAAGAATTGACATCGCTTAGGATTCTACCAATAAATGCATTTAAAAACGTTGATTTATTACATTTTAAATGACTATATGTGCCCCTCCCTTTTGGCCAAAATCAAGGTAGAAACCTTTTCAGCTGATGCCCTTTTATTTTGAGATGCAGAAGTTTGGCTTTCTTTTGAATTAAAAGACTAATATGCATATGATGTAACTGTTGACTGATTGCTAACGTCATTATTGTTGTACTTCTGAGATGTATGTTGGACTGCAGTACATATAGACTTTAATTTTGACCTCTTCTCACAAATTAAAATATGAAAAATAGAGTTCAACAATTTGAGATTTGACCTTAGAAATCGTGAGGGGAGGAGGGAGGGTAAAGAAATCGGCTATTTGATATTAAATACACCAAATCTTTATATAAGTGCAAAGGGTACATTTTGAATTGAAACTTTAATCAGATAATAGTCGCATTTTTCGAAAATAGGAATAAAAAACTATCATCTGCAAAAAGTCGACCATTTAGAGAGAAGCCCAAATGATTAATTTTTAATATAATATTTGTTATGAAAAAATTTTCACAAGTTGATGCATATTGCAGTTATAGATACAAATTGGTAAAATGACCAGAGTCAGAAATAAATCAACCGCCCAATAAGCTTTGAATATCGTTGATATAATCCCACACATGAACTGGCATAGTAATTCATGAAATCTAAGCATTAGAATAAAGCGAAGTAAATTACAATCCTATGGAGATTACGAACAACGCTATGTCATCATACTTCCTAATATTTTGACCTCATCACGTGATTTCTCATGATTTTTCATCTCTGTTGTCTTTATTTTGATGCCTTACAATGATTTTGACCTATAAAAGCATTTTTGATTAACATGGTGACCAATAAAATCACCTATTAATATTTGCCTAATAATTGTAAAATTTAACTAAATGGTTCACATTTTTAGACAAAAGCAAAAAAAATTTAGACAAAGTACAGTCACATTAACCTAAAATAAATAATTTCAGAAAGTGTTTCAAAAAGATTGAGGTAGAGTTTTAAATCAAGGATTGTGCCTGTAACTGTCAATGCCGTTCAAAATAACTTCATAAATTAGTAAAATATTTTTCGTAATATCAAATTTTTAAAAAATAAGTGTGTCACGCAACAAACAGACGATATTTTGCAACCAGATGTGGGCTTTCAGATGATCTCTTGAAATTAATATTTCCTTTACGGAATATTAAGTACAATCGCAGATATCAAATTCAAAGATTTAAGCATCAAATTACAGGAGAGGTAGTCGTTAAGATTCACAGACCCCAATATTTACTGTAATAAAGCTTGAGAGTCCTGCATCTTGTCGTCTAATTCGTTTCTTTGATACAACCTATGAACAAATATGTTTATTATTAATCTAGGTTGACAACTTACAGGGATAGAAAGAGAAGACCGGTTAGTAATCTCTTCTGACTGACCGGTAGTGATCGCGCTATTAATAGCTAATTCAGATGCATTTGTCACGGGGATTCGTAATATTTGATCAGCTTGTGTTTGTAGCTGCCGAAAGGGAACAACTAAAGTTGTATTTGGTTGCTTAATAAACTGCAAACAATACTGTTGTAGATTGAAAGTCATTTGAACTGAATTATGCTAGCCGCGGTTTATAATAAAATCAAACCTTGAGGTTGTTTATGTGGAACTAAAGGCTTGAAGTGTAAAAGAGAATTGAGTAGTGGAAGGTTGGAAATAAATCATGTTAACCTTTACCAGGATAATAACTTTTAAAGATTTTGAATATTGACCTCTTATTTGTCTCTAAGCATACAGTGTCTAATTTTCAATCCATTATACAAAAGAAGTAAAGATTGGATGCGCGGGTCAATAGTAGGCAGATAATTAAACCAGGACCTTCAGATCCTTGGGCGAGGTTGCATATTGGACATTCTGTTCCTGTTAATTCTTTTAGTTGATCCCGTAATCGATCAGATCACCTTTATTTATTCGTATTATTTACGATTAAAAACACAAAGATCTGGACAATTATCATGGTTATTGACTGACTTTTAATATGATCAAAACAGAAATTTGTTGATCAATGCGATTTGATTAATGAGAAGGCATTTTTAATTAAAATTAAGTTTAATTCTGGAGATTTTGAGATGTTTGATCCTTGTTATCTACTTTATCCTCCTCATTAACTTTTGATCTCCATATTCGCTGAGAGTAGTTGAATCCATGAATTTTGACCTCAAAGACTGGCATGAACTTTTGTATCCGTAATGCTCAGAAAAACTCATTGGTCAAAATGACTATGTTCTTTGAATGACTAAAGACTATTTCAGATCTGATTAGTATTAAACTTGAATAATATTTTCTTCGAATTCTTCGAGGTTTTTACTGCGATTCATACTAAAAGTAAGTGTGTATAGTATCATATGTTTTAAGCTACATTTTCATAAGAGATTAGCCGGCATATACTTAACTTCCACGTTATACTTATAGCGCATCAGACTTAAATATGAAATGGTTTAACGTAAAAGGAAAAGACGAGAAATATCAAAACAGAAAACAATAGCAGAACAAAAGTCATAATATTTTGATAAATATTAAGCGTTCTTCTTCACCCCCATTTTGATTATCTTCTCCGGCTGAATTTATTTGAATAGAGCCGATTAATTAAAGCTTGGTGTTATGCCCATGTAAAGCACAAGAATTGGAAAATAAGTCGCACAGCATACCGAATTTTATTTACTGCTCAGGGTGAATGCGAATAATCTTACAACTAGAGATAATGAACTCCGATTGAATTTAAAATGATAACCTTGGCTTCCATCTGTCTTCTGTTCTACACCACGTATTGCAATTTAGTGGCCTTATTATCTTCAAATTAATTGAGATGTTCTCATTATCAATGTTCCTCCTTTGTACTCAAGTCATCTAGGATAGGAACGAATGCGGCTACGCATAATTAGCTTAGTCAATTGTTGCAGACTTATCTCCATAAACCGATGGGAATATCACTGTCAACAAAGTTCAACTAAATTCCTAGTTGATTAATATAGACTGATTGGGCGATGAAACTGTCAATGTCTCAGTCCATATGCTATAATATGTTATTCCCATCATTACCACTCAATACAAGTAACCCTGTATGAAAAACCTCTAACTTACCTCTGAGATTTCTGTATGTTTTCGACAAAGTTCTTAAAACAGTTCTCCTTTATCCTGTTGGTGTCGTGCCGATTAGGGGAATATAAAAGGTTTAGCTCGTGGAATAGGCAGTAGAATACAAGACCAAATCTTCCCACTTTAATGACACTTAACAACCCATTATCAATCAGTGAATTTTTTGCAATTGCTTGAGACGTTCATCACCTTATCTGCAGAAGTAAAGGCTCTTTCGACTAAATATAAGGGTTTGCATTTAGATTCTTCAGTTGCCTCTGTGTCCCCTGTTTCTTCAGCTTATTCTATAAAACCTTCTGATTCTGTTGAAATTCCCTATCCTGCAGCTGCTGAAGATTTCACTAAAAATGTTTTTGAGTTCATTCACGATCCTTAATTAGGTAAATTCTTTGTATCTACTGTGAATCTTACCAAATGAGATGAGAAAACAAGAGGTCGTTACCCTGTCAGGAAACTGGATCCTATCGAATATGAACGCTGCTCAAAATTCGCCCCACCCAAGGAATTCCATGAACTCTCTTACTCTGAAGCTCTGCAGGTCACTGAGGAAGTTTATGGTCAGAACTTCTTCGCCTTAACCACCTCAACCTTGTGATTGAGCATGATGAGAACTAATATGACTTTGCAAATGTTATGAACCTCCACTGTGGTAAATTTAGTTTTGGTAACTTAACAGTTCAGATGTCTTCAAATGAAGTCCCGGTTACACTAAGAACTCATCTTTTAAAACTGATAGGAGAACATCCTAACGTGAAGCTGCAAGAAATGGTCAGCAGGGAGTCAAGATGGCAAATCTCCTGCGTGATTCAGTACTCATTGATTCTGACCTGGTACCCATATGTCTGATGCACAAAATGTCTGCCCCAAAGCCTCAATCCACTCCATTTGTGCCACGACCAAATCCCTCTGTCAAACACAAGTAGGCATCATCCTGTCCACACTGCTGAAGTCGACATTTACCTCAACAACTCCCTTTCAAGCAGTATCGGTATAAATAGTGCCAAAAGGTTGGACATAAAGAGGGCTGTTGCCCACAGGTCCCTCAGTACTCCCAAATTGTTCTCCAACAAAATGACCAGGACTAGTCAAGGACAAAATCAGACAACCTTCCATAAAAGGAGTCGCCACTACAAATCTGAACAGAAATACCTCAGATTCAAGTTCCTCTTGACTGCCTTCCATATCGATACCAAATCAAATCAGAAGAAGGTGAATCTAGGATAAACGGGAAATAGGCTCATTCATAAATAGACAGCACCTCAAATATAACCACAATCTCGAGGAAGCTGTAGAAATTCATGGGTCGTCCAAAACTAGAATCGATTTTTCTACTTGCCATTTGTTTTTGCGACGGGTATATCAAACTGATAGAAAAAGTAAGTAGTAGTGTGATCTACCGTAACATTAACATTTCAATAAGAGCTTGTGTAGCAGAGTCTCAATTTAATCTGACTTGTTCGGTCAGCTTGGTCCTTTGGATCTCCCCATAAATGCCATCTGCAATCGTGTGTATTTTGTTACCTCTACCACTTCAATTACATTAGTGATGATGGTTCAGTGTTTCCCCGAGGTATTTCAAGAAAGTCTTGGTCTATGTAATCATACTAAGGCAAAATCAAGACTAATACCGAATGCTCAGTCAGTTTTCGCCCTAAGAGGTCAGTTTTGCTAGCAGTCTTACCTATGACGGATGAAGAATTTAAATGCCTAGGACAAAGAAACATTCTAAAATCCGTTTCCCATTCAAAATGGCCAGCACCTATTGCTGTTGTTCGGAGAGTAGATGGAACTATCCGGTTGTACGCCGACTGTTCTATCGGTCTAAATGCCACATTGGAGCCCAATTGGGACCCGCTACCAGTTCCTGATGACATCTTCTCGGTAAGGAATGGTGGTAAATGCTTTGCAAAGTTTGATTTAACAGAGACTTATTTGCAAATCAATTTCTCATCAGATTGACGAGAACCACTGTCTATCAATACGCATCATGGTCTATGACAATATACATGACTTCCATTCAGTGTCAAGACAGCACTTGATATTTTACAACAAATAATGGATATCATGACATCGGGACTCTCTGATACTGTTGCATACCTAGACGACATAATTGTTGTACGCCGTTGTCAGCAAGAACTTCAGGAACATGTTATCTCACTGCCTAGGATGTGACTTTAATGGAAATGGCTGTCGTCCAGATCTTAAAAATCCTGGAATAAGTATAGAAATCCTAAAACCCGCAGACATTAATAAATTAAGCTCCTTGCTGGGTCTCTTGGCTACTTTGGTACATCTCTGCCCACATTGCCCAATATTCGGTCACCTCGAAATGGGTCGCTAGGAAGAGATGCTAAATAAAACTGGACTCTCAAATGTGATAAACTTTCACAAAGTAAAAGTATATGGTCACTTTTGAAATGCGGTTTTCTCATTGCAGTCCAAATCTACCAATCTTAGTGGCTGCAGACGCATTGAACTATGACGTTGGTGCAGTTATCTCTCATGTCTTCCCTGATGGTTCAGAAAAACCGTTGCCCGTGCTTCTGGAACTCTTATTTCAACTGAACTTGACCATCTTTCCGGGTATGATTTGGAAATGGAATATTGGAATGCAACAGAACTTGGACAAGCTGATTACCTTTTCTATCTCATCCAAAACCAGATAAGTTCTGAAGAGAAGAATTTTGTCCCAAATATGACTATAGAAGACGATACACAGAATGCGAGAGCTAAAGATTTAGTACTGAAGAAGGCCGTGAATGGCCAAAGTCAAATCAATAGGGCACTTTTCTACAACGTTGTAGACAGTGTGATAATCTGTATATGGTTGATTCATGCTTAATTTTGAAGATTGTCTTCATTCCTTCAGCACTGCAGTCTCATAGTCCCGATACACTTGGATTTTGCTAGACCTGTTAATGGTCTGTCATATCTTGCCGTGGTAAATTTATGCTCAAAGTGGGCCGAAGTTATTCCATTTAAGTGCACACAACTACTACTTTGATTGGCAGTCTTACTGTATGCCAGAGACCACTGTAACCAGTAAGTGCACTTCTCTTCGACCCCCATTCAAGACTTTTGTCGGGGTCATACTATCACGCACGTCTGCTCTCCATCATATTATCCTCGACCGAATGGTCAGGCCGAGCGGCTCATTGACATCTTGAAGCGGGCACTTCAGAAGTCACGTAGGGAGTGGACGAAGGAAGTTATTCTTGACGCGTTCTTCCTCATGGATCGGACGATGCCGTATCCAGCATTAGATGACCGCAGTTCTGTCGAAACTCCCACGATTCATAATGTCATATTTCCAAAGGAATAAGCCTTCTCTAGTCCATCTTCATGCTCCAAGAAGATTCTTGCAACCGGTGGAGCAGTTTACGTGCATGACTGTCGGCCGGATGACACATGGGCAGCAAGTATCGTCAGAGCCCTGCGAGGTTTTATGCTAATATGAAGTGAGTGTCGAGAGGCAAACTTGTGTGTTATTGGAATCACACATCTGTCCCCGGTGAGCAGCTAAGCATCGAAAAAGGAAAGGATCCTCTGGCTATCTTCAGAAAACCAACCTGATGGGAATTTTGTTATAGATTACCCATTTATACTTCCCATAGAGAAATATGTAAATTAGCATTTACTAAACTTGTGTTAGTACAAGCAAAGTGGCAAAAATAAATGAATTATTTAAGATATTTCATTTAATTTAAAAAAACAAAGATGGTATTATTTTCCTATTTTATTATCCTTGTTTTGTGATATTCTAATCTATCATCTTGAAAAATTTTTTAAATCGTTTTGAATCGCTCTGAAAGAGTCGAATGTTTAATATTCAAAGAAACCAACAAACATTTTATGCGTGTGAAGTATTGACAGGAAGACGAAACAATGATTTATTTTGCGCTGAAAGGGTAATTTCGAAGCTTTGTCATCACCATACCAATTCCAAGTCATAAACCAGGCAAGTCACGGCATGAAAATGTCAACCGAAGTCATTCTTTGAACAGTTCATTTTCTGACAGATTATACTCTGACACATTATGAAAGTCCAATGATGGGTTCAATTTTCTTCTGCCAGTAATAGTTCAACCAATCTCAATTCTATTGTGCGAATAAAGTTTAAATTAATCAATGAAATTGTTCCAATCTGACTAATAGACTTATTTTGTCTGGTTTAGTCTCTATCTTGTCCATCTCCTTAAATAGCACACTTAAGAACTCTAGGCTTGGACATATATTATAACATGTATGTTTCTCTTTCTAAACAAAATTTTCGATCACATTTGTATATGAAACAAATTTTAACCTTCGATTATTTATGAGCGAATAAAAGTTCCGCAAATATTTTAATTGAATATTGTTTTTCAGTATTTTGAATTTGTCCCATTTCATTTCTTATCAAGCTAGCAATTTTTTATGTAATTTAATCAGACAAGTTATGAAACCGATACATTTAGAATTAAATATTAAAATTATTCAAATTTTTTAATCAAAAGTAAATTCAAAATGTAGGCAAATTGAGTAGTTTAAAAAGAAGTGAAGAATGAAAAGATAAATACTCCTGTATGAACTCAATCTGGTAATGGAACTTTTAAAACTTTTATAGAAGGGCGGATCCAAAAGGAAGTTTTTTAGTGCAAGTCTGAATTGTAAACAAAACAATATCATATTAAATTTTTGTAAAATCGGACATAGTTAAACTTTGTAATTTGTGGTCGAAAATTCGGGGCTATTTTCAGCTTTCTAATGCCTTAACTCTGGTTACTCAGCACTTATATATTTCACCTCTTAATGGACTTTCTAACAGTTGCCCTTGTTATTGGGTTTTGGGTTTGGGTTTATTTGGCAACATTTAAAATTACTGAATAAACAATTGCTTTCGGTCAAAGAATAAACAATTTTATCTGAAACGATTTTACGGAGTCTTTGGTGAAAAGGTCGCGCATATATTAAATTTACACTAATTATATTTGAATTTCTTATAAGTTGCATGACACGTCTATGCTCTCACGGCAATTGTTGCATATAAATTTCTTGTTGACTTAAATATATCACATCACTATATGACCATTTTTAAGATCTTTACGATTTGTTGAATCCTCTGTTTTTAAGGCGTGACTTGGTTCTTTTGAGTGGGTTGGTTTGATAGTCCAATTATTAATGTTTATTAATATTTGAATTCTTAATTAATCCATATAAACACTTAACAATCCACTTTAAATCTTGTTTTAATTAGGAAATTAATCTGATTTTTTGAATAGACGGTTAACTTGTGTTAGAAATGAAACACAATAAATGATTCTTTCTTCTAGAGCATCAAAGCATCTTTGAACTCGATTAGGATTTAGAAAAATATTGACTCAAACTTCTACGCCATGGAATATAAAGAAATCAAAATAAAATTTTTTCGAGAATATTTAGAAAATTATGTAATTAGATTTCCCAGACATAAGTTATCAGAATAATGGTGAATAAATGGGAATATTTTTCTCCAAAAAAATTAAATTAAGAAATCATTGTCAGCCATTTACCAGTAGTAAGGATGTGCTTAAATAGATTAATTGCGTAAGTATGTAAGGTGACGTCGTCCGGAGGTTGGTAAAATGGCGTTTGACAATTAAACGTTAATTTAGGGAATCTTGTCATTTTATCGAGTTCTGGACTACTGGTTGAGGTAATTATTAATAAAATTTTTTAGCATTGTATTATGTACTAACTTTATTGACTACATTATGCCGATGCAATCGCAAATTTTATTTTTTTTATTAGATGAACTCAATATAATAGTAAAGGCCTTTTTAAATAAATTATAATAAGCTAAAAGGTTAAATCAGATATACTATTCATAAGGGTAACGACAAATTCAACTTTCAAATGTTAATAATAAATATATATCTGTAATATGATCAGTTATTATACAGTTTTAGGCATTAATTGTTTGGCATTTTAGAGTTAAATGTGAGCCATCTATCTCTAAAGAAAAACTTTTATTATCTGTTTAAACAAATTTAAGATTTTCACTTATCAATGCATTATAACAGAAATAGTAATTTCGCAAAGTTAAGAACATATTCCGAAAGTATATTTTATTATTCCCATGGGCCATTTCCGCTGATACCTCATCTAATATCTTAGTTTGTGACGATTAAACGCAAATTATGTTTATTGTTAGTGCGACGCGTTAAGAACTACGTATGAAACCCCAGGTGACTTCAGGAAGAACACGGCTGGTCAAATCCACATTATTTTACATTGAATAGATAGGCAGGTAAGACACATTTGTGGACAGAGGAAGTCAATCATACTCAAGTCGTCGCGTCTCAAATGCACTTTATCATGTGGCCCAACTCTGAGAGATCCGATACCATGGTATTTAATTTTCCTTACCACATCATTCAGGCCTCATTAGAGGGAGGGATCTTATTAGTAATCTCTTGGTAATTTGCATTAAAACATTTAAAAAGATGCTAAATGGATGTAAAAATGAGCTAAATTCAATATAAGTTAAACTTTTCTACTATCTATCTTGTACAACCACGGTTTACGTAACCACAGTTTATGCTAACTTAAAAGCATAAAATATAAGACTATAAGCTCAGAAAGATCATTTGAGATCACCGTCTCTTCTCAAATGTTGGAAGAAATAATTAATTGAAGTGGCTAAACCATCATGATTAAAAACAGGTCAATGAACACTGGATACCGTAGGCAAGTATTTGCTTCAGTCCAGGAGGCGCAATTTTGGAACCTATACTAATCAATTAATAAGTATTCTAGGATCCAAATCCAAAAACCACATGTGGTAAAACTCTTTGATACTCAGAGTTTGCCCTCATCATCTGTTTTGATTCCCTTCATTTTATCTTTCACTAGCCATTCTATTAACCTATTTTATTTACTTCCACAGTCATTGTTATTGCCATCAATGAATTGACCTTTCAGCTGCTCCACGAAAAGATCGATGATGACTGATTCCAGTTGATCTACGTAAACGGGAAACGACACCTTTACTCTTGGAGTTAAACATAAAGAAATTTGAACAATATCAAAACATTTGAAGAATTTCAAAAATTTTAAATGATGTGAGAGTATTTTAAATATTGCACATAAATCATCCTTATAAATATTATATCATAAAAATTAAATGAAAAATGCTCCAAAACAGGTTTCAGATAAATGACTAAAATTAGGCTTTAACTATAGCCATTAATAATTTAAATTCTTGTTACAAAACTGTATTCAAAAGCTGATAGCTTTAATTGGACAATCAGCTAACTATTGAGAACCTAATATGCTTCCAATATATTGATACTGGGAATCCGTTTAAATTAACGGTTTTTAATTATCTTATTTATTTTCATAGCAGGAGAAAAGCTATACGACAGTTTATCTTGAGGAAGCATCAAAACACAAAAAAACTCAAGGTTTATAGAGAGGAATACATCTAGTTTTAAAGAGAGAATCTCGTTAGCATAGATGGGAGTCAAAAATTGGAGTTCCATGAGATTTATCTCTTCTTTTATAGTCTTTTTCTTCATACTTGAAATCTAAATAACGAGATTTTATTTAAATTCGCAGCCGTATCCTTTTCATATGATTTATGTAGTAGCTATATAGTGGACAAAGGAGTCTATTAGTTGGCAGATCATCTTTGAATCTGTGGCTTCGGCTTGTAAATGCTTTCTCATCTTAACTTCATTTGTCAAGATTCGATGACACTGAGAATCCACAAGTATAATTTCTCCTTAACAAGAAATCATATTGTTGTAAGGAATGGAAATCCTAATAGAATTCACCGTCCAAAATTTGGTTTCTTTATCGCCGAATGCTTTTTAAGCATCCACTTAAGGTAATTTTAGGCAAATTTTTGTATGCGCAAGGTTGAAAAACATGCTTTTGGGAGACAGATTTTCACTAGCATTTTTGCTACGAAGATATTTACACACCAAATCATTTTATCAATATGATAAATGACAACTGAGCTTAAAACAAATCATGAAACAGCCCACTTTTAAGGTACCATATCCAACTCAGGAGAGCACATGCAAATCACTTTTTAAGGAAATAAGTTTTTGAAGGAGAAAATGAAGTTATGCAATTTGGCTTTTCTTCCCCATCAAATTAAAGTAATTTTAATAATTATTAAATTGCTCAGTTAAACTAATCAACAGCTTTGTTTAACAAATAATCTGGATTAAAGTGCTTTATAAGGTTTTGGTATCCTCTTCGTCTTTTCATTTCCCTCAACTGCTATATCAGGAATGCTGTGGATGTTTTTGAAGCAAAAATATAATTGTAAAAAATTAGTAAATATTTATTTGGTTTATATTTATTTTACGTGTTCTGTCCATCATTACTGAAATATTGTTTAACCCCTTAAAAAGTTTACTTAAACTAATGCCGATTCTGATGTACCGTAAATAGTTCAAATTTAATAATTCAAATAAGAAAGAGATCTTTTTCCTTCTTCCGGCTGGGATATCGACCGAGGTAGTTTAAAAAATCAAATTTTTTTATTTATTAAAAATCAACATGAATACTAATAAATTTGGACTTACTCTACTGGGGAATGAATTAATTCTTAGGAAGGAGAAGGAATATCATGTATCAATCTAAAAGTGACATCCCATGATACTGCTTGTACTGTTTTCAAAAATTTGAACAGAAAAACTGAAACGGCAAATAGTCCCATTTTTTAACCATCTTCAGAATTTTTGGTGTTTCAAGTTGATGAATTTGGCGATCATCAAGAATGCGAACGAACTTTTGTTAACTGATTTGAAAAGTGTAGGATAATTTTTGTGACGATCATACCAGTATCGGAGATGATAAGATAGCTAGACTATTATTACGGAGATTAGAAGTCACTGAAAATGAAAAGGTCAAATGTGCTATCCATTCAAAAACGATTTCAGATCTAAAACTTAATGAGATAATATCAATTCTCACCGATTTGTTTGGCAAAAAGTCTTCCAAATTGCGAAAGCATCTCCAATACCTTTCTTTCATTAAGGTGCGTAATGAACTTTGAAAGATCTCTGCTCCTCGAATCAATGATACTTTGAATCCTCCAAGTTTTTTGTCATCTTAAAAGATCATTTTAAATCTCTTTTAGTTGACGGGACCAGTTGCTCTAAGAAGAATATAAAGCAGAATAAAAATTAGGGGAGAAATCTTTACGAATATATTACGAAAAACAGAAAAAAGAGGAGAAACGAAATTAGGGTAATGGACTAGTTTCTGAAATAATCATTGTATCAAAACGTGAATAAAAAATAGATGCTGTCAAGAACACAGAGAATGGAGATCACCCTTCGATACCGATACTTAATGCAATATTCCGTTCCAGGCATGCTAAACATAAGCACCAAACCAGAGCAAAAAAAGGACAGATCCTACGAAAAAACGAAGGAAGCAATGGCAGAAAAGCTAAAAGCTGTTCTCATGAACTTCTGGACGCCCACTCATCCAAGAATTAATAAAAGATCTGCGATGGAATGACTAACTGTAAGAATATTCATGTTCAACCCGTACTAATTAAATAAGTACGCTCCTGAAAGGAACAAACAGTAAAAATTTAAGCAAATCCGAAGAAGAGTTCTACTTGGAAGTAATGGCTTAGGAGGAGGAAGGGTAGGTAAAATAGAGATGTAGTTACAAAAAATTCTTCGATATTTTTTTGACGAAATTAATATTTTAATTCGTAATTCTTACCATTATTATTGAAATAGTTGCTAATCCTCATATTGCTTAATATGAGCAAAAATAAATTAGGATTTACTGAACATATTTTAATTGACCGCAATAATTTTTCTCAACAACAACAACGGGAACTTGGGTTTTTTTATGTCTGAGATGTTGGCATGCAGACCACAAAGAACTGTTAATTTGAAGTTACAATAAAGTTATTACATATAATGTATCATTTAATTTTATCCGAAACTCTCAAACTGAATTTGAAGAATGTCAACGCTTAAAAATAAATATTCTCTAAGAGTAGCTTAATAAAGTGCGTTTTAGATAAACACATCAACGGGAAATCCGTTTGTATTATATTGTTTACCAATTAATCAAATCCAGAACCTTAATACATTTATTAATCTTAATCATTGTTGATTACCCGTATATCATAAAGTTAACTGATTAACGATTCGTCACTCAAGTAAATAAACATGCATATAATGAGCTAATTGTCATCTCGTAAGATCAATATTGATAAGAAAAGAAATAAATTGAAATGTGCAATGGTGATGCAGTGGCTAACATGCTCGTCTGTGAAGTCAGAAGTCATGGGCTTGAATGAACCAGCCAAGCGCACTCGTTAAGCCTGACTGATAGAGGAGATGACAAAATTCGTGTGTCTTACCAAGGGGTTCCATAATGCCACTCTGTACTCAGGATGAGCATTGGAAAACGCTTTACCAAATGTTCAAGAAGATTATAATTATTTCTCCTTGTAAATAGTCATTGTTTGGAAATTTACACCCAATCACATTTTGTTTTGAAACCTGAACTTCTTTATGTTCATTAGAAAAATCTTTTACTAACAGAAAATTGAAAACCGGCCATATTTTGGACGACCTTGGGGTATCAGACAGAAGCTGGCTGCTGACAAAGCTAAGCACAATGTGGAATCATTCAATCTAGTTGATCAAAATATGTAATTGAAACTTAGTCAGAATGGCCACTGTGAGCATTTAAGCATAAATCTTGTAACAGCTTTCATGATGTTAGGATATAGGTCTACTAAAGGACATTGTCCAGGACTTGACGTAGTATATAGGGAATAAGTACTGAAGATTGTGTTTTAAGATATGTGTGAATTATTGATAAAGACCTAAACTATAATATTTGCATATTAATTGGATAATTGGCATAGGTGGGCTTTACACATCGTTTAACTAATAAGCAAAATTTGGTCCAATATAACATAATAAAAGAACCTTCCAAAGTTTGACTCTTAAACTCAATTCCAGCATTTTGCCTTCCTTCTGTCTCTTGAAACCTCTGTTTTAACTTTAATTTGAATAAAATGTCCTTAGAAGATGCCAAATCATGCTAACTTCCTTTCTGTTAACAATAATAATATACCGAATATTGCAGACACATTCTGGAGCTCCTTTTGATAAAAATGATTTTTCCCAAGCCTGAAATAAAATAGTGTATTAAATAGTAAATTTCAGCACATAATTGAAACTTTT
Organism: Hymenolepis diminuta; assembly: GCA_900708905.1. Classification (NCBI taxonomy): domain Eukaryota; kingdom Metazoa; phylum Platyhelminthes; class Cestoda; order Cyclophyllidea; family Hymenolepididae; genus Hymenolepis; species Hymenolepis diminuta. The sequence continues at coordinate 606,036 of CAADRB010000034.1, read as the reverse complement.
CAAACCAACCATATCGAAATTGCCCGGTTCTTTTGTTGTAAATTAAATGGAAATGTTTCACCCAAAACTGGAATCCAAAACGTCCCGTTAGGTCGTGAAAATTTTAAAAATTAGGTTTTGTTGCTGTGATTATAAAACTTGGCACCAAAGCAAAAAGATTTTCCTGCGAATATGTTTTAGTTTGGTAAGCTCAGGGAAATTCCTATACGGATTTTAATCAAATGACTTATTTATGGTGAAATACATTAAAAAAGATCTAATTTTAATTTTTCATGTTAAATTTTTTAATAATTGTTAAGGATGGTTTCCTAACTGCGTTTTAACCACAAAATTTTATTCTTCCGTTTTTTCTATATTTAATAAAAATGATAGGGAGAGCAAAATCATTTTACTCCTACATTGTGTTAAATGTATCAGTTCTACTATTTAATGTATACCTGGCCAATCGGATATTACGAGGACGATTCTCGTCTGGGAAGAGAGTTTGATAATAAACGACGCCATTCATTTCCAGTTTGCAAGAAGATTGATGAAATATGAACTTCTCGTAATGAAAAGTCAAGGGTAACTCTTCACTGAGGTCATTAAATGTCATTGCAAGCTGATATTTAGACAGAAATGGGAAAACCGCAAAGTTTCGTTTTATGGCGAAAACTTATTGCACCTCAATCCTAACCATGCAAAGAATATCACATTTCAAATTAGTTCACATTAATAACATAAGGATTCAGAGTTATTTCAATAGTAATGGTAAGAATTGCAAAATAAATATTAATTTTGTCAAGAGAACATATTTAATAACTTTCATAATCACATTTTCACCTTGACACTAATACTTTCCATCGTTAAATTGCTGAGTTTATATATTTAATACACAAATAAGTGTTTTTAACAGAACGAAAACGGGAAGAAGACGGGTCATAGATGTCCTAGAGACTATTCAGGTAATAAGTTTTCTAGTTTACAGAAGTAATGTCTGAAGATAGAATTTCCTTATGAGGTATTTGAAAATTGAGGTGCAGACCTTACAAGAAAATTTTTCTATGATAGCTATTGAACTCCTTTTTGTTGATTTGCTGCAGGAAGTTACGAAAAAATGTAACAATTCAGGACAGATCACTTCAACTGCTTATCCTGAATATAAATTTTAATGCAACAGCGATTCTGACATCGAAACAAAAAAAAATTTATAACATGGTATTATCTTTTCTCTTCAAATAAATGCATGGAATCTCTGGATCAATAAAAATCCCCAAGCCCAATGATTTTTCTTAATTTGAAATATTCAAATATGACCTTTATCCTCCATTCTAGGGAAGATATCTTATATAGAATCGCCACAATAAAATATTATATTCTATAATTGATAGGTGAACAGAAAATTGTTATTCTCCGGAAGTGTAATGTTGATACCACCTCATCGTACTTCCACCTCATAACTATGGCACGAAGAAGTCAACCGATATTCATTGATTGGTCCGTTGTCTGGCCGATCGAATTCCGCCACAAAGAACAGAGGAGTCAAAAGATTGATCCAATCTTCTCCAACTAATCTCAATCCAACCAAACCCAATTCTGCTACGTATGTTAGCCTTGTCTGGTCTTGCATCATATTTACCCAAAGAGTAGTTTCCATTCCAGTATTTGTTTTCAAACTTCGTTACCTGGGTTATTGATAATTTTTCAGAATATCTAATGCTTATTGGTTGAATCGTTTAATTTTAATGGTCAGTGTTTTCATTTCGGTTAATTTTTTTGATATTCAAATTGATTCAACAACTTGCATGATCTCGTCAAACCTAAGAGAGCTATTGCATCTTATAGATTTAATATTCAAAATGGTAGTACAAAAAAATAAGACAAATCGCTAAAATCGTGTTGATGCAATTTTAAGTCCATGACCATAATAATCGTCTCGTCATGACCATTGAAAGGAAATATGAAAAAAGTAAGCAATAACCCACTGTCTAAATTAATATGAAATATAATGCTTTGAACTGTATCTATTAAAGAAGAAAAATGAAATGCTTGATTTAAAAATAGAAGGGAATGTAATTATAGGTCTGTTTATTAATAAAATGTGTAAAGAATACAAAGTTGACACAATAATATTACGATTTCAGATTGAAAAGACACCCAAACTCAATGACTGCCTTACTGCATATTAATATTCCCACTTCTCTTTAAGATTTATTGTAATCTTTCCTACCGTGGGTCATATTCATATAACGTATAAGCTAAAATAGTTTCAAATGTTTGATTAGTGATGAAAACTAATGTGATTAGGAAAAATTCCCAAGATCATTTGGAAAAGCGTTTTCCAACGCTCATCTTTAGCTGATAGTGACATCACGGAGCCGCCTGCTAAATTAGGTAGATATAACCAGTGCGGTTGGCGGATCTGCTCACTGGATATACGCTAATTTGAATAGAACTTTTGATTTCCAGCATTTTGGATGCTCATTGTGACTAATGTGCCACCAACGCACGATATGACTAGATTTTTATTACCTTCACTTTATTCTCACTTTGTATTCGGTTTCTTTACTTAACTCAATCCTAAATGATTAGATACTCTTATTGCACTATATCTATTTAAGTTTCTTATATCAGTTTCTTAAGTTTAAAGCATCGAGTTCGGACAGTCTACTTATTAGAAATGTTTTATCGGATAATTGCAATTTGAAAATACAATGCCAAAATGTCTACCAAGTATTTAAACTCCGTTTAGAGAAATAGTAAAAAGTCCAGTCTAAATGTTTATTGGAGTAATAAGCTAACAGATTTTTCTGCTCTGATTATTGTAGTAACCTCGCAGAAAAAATATTAAGGGGCTATAAAGTGATTGGGAAAATGAAGAACGCGTGGTTTTGAAGTTTGAAGAGGTTGCTAGAGCAGTTAGCGCAGTTCCGTAATTAAACACAAAAATATGTATAGAGTGAGGAGTTTTACTTTGTTGAATTTGGAATAGGAGATCTTTGTTGACATTTCAGAGGGATTCTAGAGATCTAAAATGAAAAAATTATCGTTATTAAACCTTTTATTTGTTCTCCTATTTGTAATAAATATATACATTTATAAAGCAAATAATTTGGCATACCATCGGTGGCTGCAAAGAATAATCACTATCGTTTTGAGTGATTTAAAAACAAGCTATTTTAGAACCATGGATAGAGCAAAAACTACGTTTCGACAAATATTAATCTCAGGTATTTTGCTATGGCCTCAATTTATGTGACATAAGCTATGGATTAATCAATAAATAAAATCTATCTAGACGAAAAAGCGCAAAGTAAACGATTTGGGGTCCAAACATTGACGTTTAACTTTGCAGCAGTGGGTGACCACACTTTGTAACATTAATCTATTACTAAAGCTAGAATAAATGCTAACTGAAATAAACGTCTACAAAAGCTTTTGATTTGGGGCAACCTGTCCTAAGACGGAGTTTCAAAACGGCACAAAAATTGAAGATTCGGTCTTTCTTATGAATTCAAAAGCGGAGAATTCCACGTTTTAGAAATCTAATAACTGATCTATCTTATTTGGCCGCGATTTATTTGGATTATCTAGGGATAATCTTATCCGCACTGGATAATACCTTGCAATCCTTTATTCGTCTAAAAATTTAATATAAGAGAAAAAAGGTTTTTTTTCCCTTTCCAAGGTGCCTAAAAATATCTACTGCTTTCTTTTATTAATAAAATTTATCAATATTCACAACAAACCTACTAGGAATGAAAGACTAGGAGATGCAGAAGCATAATGGATTTATTGTGTCCTGAAAAGTAAGGAAAAATATATTAAAATTAATTTATTGATTTCAATCTACATAACATGACTAGGCGCATAGCCCAGTCTAAACATTGTTGATTATCCTACCTAACTAATAACAAATACAACAACACCGATTGAATTACTCAAAAGTCGATCAACAGAGTATATAGTCATGCTTGTCATGCCTTATTTTATATGCTTATTGTTGATTTTGGCAAGATAAATGATATTTCGGATAACTGTTGACAACACCATATTAACCACAGTTCCACTTACCACAATTGTACTTCAAAAGGTGCATAGTTATCCCTAAACGAAGTTTTAGTTTTAGACATATATGCTCAAATCTCTTTTACCAGCGAGTGTATTCATATAATCTTATTTGATTTAGTACAAACATTACAATGGCAGTCAACTTTGCTTACCGAGGCATTTTTGCCGGCATCGAACTTGAAGCAACATCAACCAAATCCGCCTTGGGCTGAGATGTGGAAGGTTGCTTTTCAGTTGAATTCGATGGTTTAGGCGTACTCGATGAAGTACCTTGTCCGTTGGCGTTGCTGTAGGTATTAAGCCTGGGTCCTTGTTGGATTGCGGCAGGTTGAGCGGTCTAAAACAAACGAAATAAAACTTTAGATATTCTCTTGTCAAGTTTTTTTATACATCATTTTATCTATTAGGAATAAGCAAACTTTAGCCTCAATTTATTCCTACCATATTCACTATAAATATTATTATTAGTACCGTATTACGTAAACCTGGTTTCATAATTGAGGTTTAAGCATATTAAATATTTGCATAGCAATATGTACGTTGTACGAATTTAGACTTACCGGCATAGGAATGACCAACCGATCGTTAGATGCTATTGCCTGATCGTAAGTGATTGTGTTCGTTGCAACGGGTGTAGGAACAGTTGCAATGGGAAAACGTATCGCATGCCCGGCTTGAATTTGTTGAAGTAGGGCAGTTGCTGCGGGATTTAGTTGTTGGCTTAGCTGCGCATAGTAATGCGCAATTGGATCCAATTGTTGAGTAGCAGGCATTGGAACTTGGTTATAATACCCAGTCTGGGTGTTGGCATTCAAGCTTTGGATTACTTGCACCGGATTTAAACCCCCGTAAGGGAGCTGTGCAAAGTCTGTCATAAATGTACTCGGATTATACATAAGAGGTTGAGTGTTAGGATACGGTGTTGTTTGAGCAGTCTGCATACCTACAATATGAGATATTGCTTAGTACATGCTACCGCATTTTGCGAATAGATTGGCCCTTGATAATGCTAGGGAAGTAAATCTACATAAAGTACTTCCGCTATATAAAATAACGAAATTATTTTTGGTATTAATGATTATCTGAATGGTCTTCTACATCATTTTTGGAGGTATTAGCAAAATAAACTAGCTTCATGCTCATTAATGGAGAATAGAAATATACATATATGTAGCCAACAAATTTACTAAACTTTGCAACACATCATGTCTCTACCACTTTTCATCTCCTTCCTCTTATTTTAATCAAATATTAACTTTCCGTTTGCCTCTTAACTTTTTTGTTATTCTTAAAGATTTTCAATAACCGCACTGTGATTTGTCCTCCATTAAATATCTACGTATTTATCAATTCCATTTATATTTTTATTACTCACTTGAAAGGAGAAACTGAGTTATTGGCTCCTGGCCAAATGGGTAGGACAAATTAGTCGGTAACGGAAGTCTTGGTTGCTGTGGAACTTGTGAAGCAGAGGGTTGTGTTACCGAGAGGGTAGTATTTGCAGAATCATTTAAACCAGTCGTTTGCAGATAGTTTGGTGGAATAGGAAGAGGAGTTAACGCAGGATTTGGTGGTCCAGCGGCAACAGGCGTAACAGAGGGGTTGTTTATTGTCGGTCCAAGATACGTATTAGCACCTGACCCAGAAACGATTGACACTGCTGAAAAATGCGCAACTGTAAAGGCAATGTTGAGGTCAAATTAAGGTAACTACTTTGCCACAATCATGCAAATGCCACTTTAAATCAAACTGAAATTTGCCCAAGTCTTTTTTGGAAACACTCGACCACTATTAAATATTAAAAAATAAAACTAGCCTGCTTGAAGTGCGGCGTTTTGATTTTCGAGAACCTCTTTTGGAAGGGCCTTTTTAACTTCAACCTACATGGAACATTATTAGAAAACAAGCGATATTTCGCTTACCTTTTTGTCATTAATCCAGAAATACTTTTGATGAATGACACGCTCTGCAGTCACCTCACTCATGAAGTAGACAAATCCAAATCCTTTCAAAGAGATAATAAAGTGAGTTTGATAGAGAATCGAAGTGCGTTGTAATTTCAAATTAATAATGATTGACATACCTCGAAAGCGTCCATTTTCTTTTTCTCGTATTAAATCGGCGTGGTCGACCTATAACGAACGTCAAACAGCGATTATTAGACCGTGTAAAACTAATCGTCTGACCTGCATGCAAGATTAGTGGAATCAAGAAAGAAAACCTTCATCACAAAATCAATTTAAAGTGTTGATGGGGTTAATGGGAAGGCTACTTGGAAATAAATTAGATAAGTAAAAGTGCGACCGAAGCTCTGCCATGTTAACTTTCTATGAGCTCGTTTAATCCTGATAGTTTTTTCGCAATTGAAAGACGTCCTGATAGCAAATCTTAGCCAATGCCAACTAATGACTCTGTAAATTTAGAGATAAAAGTGGTTTCACCCCACTTCTCGTCTTGTCTAAATCTCATCCCTAAAACAGGCTTGTAATCAAATGAACTTTGCATTTGTTAGTAAGGACAATATCTTGTATCAGTATTACGATCGCAGCAGTCTTATAGTGAAACATATACTATCAAAATTAGCAAAAGTATACGTATACGTGTTAGCTTCGATCTACGTGACTACTGTGTCTTTTTAATTACTTTGACCTCAAATGACCTTGAATCTCACTTCCGTTTACTGACGAAGGAAGTGAAATCTCTTTTTTTGCAAACATGTCTAAGTTGCGTTCCAATGAAATCTGTATTTTGTAGATTTTAAAATGGAGAACTCTGGAGGACATGGAAGGAAGAGGTTGTAGTTGTGGAGTAATAACAACAATTTGTCCTGGCAATAATCTATTTAAAACGGAATTAAGCAAACACTAGAGTTAGGCAATTAAATAAATCTATGTTCTTACTAAAACAAAAAAATTATGAGATGGTCAAATTTTGATAAAATTGGCAAATAAGGTCCGTATTCACTGAAGAAAATGCAGATTATAAACTATTTTTGTAGATTTCTAAATTATTTCGTCAGATTTGTTTGGATATAAGTTTAAAAGACCTGCGCGTATAGCGCTGCATATATCTTGTTCTTAACTGTTTGTTATCTTATGCAACTACTACACACCGTTAGCTTTTTTGATTAGATATTCGAAAATCACAAGTTCAAACAAGATTCGGTCTGACCTTTAAAGGTACTGATGTAATCACTATAGCCGCAGACACAATAGGTACAAGGACATATAGTTGCTAACACCGACATCAAATTGTTGAACCAAAAGTACAACTAAGGTAAGCACTTTAAAAATTTTGCAATCACTATGAGACACAAGTTAGTGTTCGAAGTTTTAGGTCATGCAAAATTTCAAAGCGTGGTCTGTTCTAGCTTACTACAAGTAATTTAAGGTGAAAATAACGTAATCTAAGCGCAGTGCCTAGCTATGAATTTCCATTTGATCAATAAAAATCCATACAGATACGTTCGATAGTCAACTAAGTTGTATGTATTTAATCCCAGGTAAGACAGTCTTAAAATCATTGGGATAAATCTTTGCTATTAAGGGAAAAATCTAGAGCATGCTAATGCAGGCACTTTTTAAGAGTTATCAACAAAATCAATAAACCGAGGAATACTGATAAGCATATCCCTAGAGGCTTAAGAGCTGCATGACAATGGGAACAGATGATGGGAAATAAATCTGAATATTCTAGACTAATAGTACTAGAAATACTACTCAAATTACCCATCAATATGTCATCCTGCACAAGGAATCTATACATATACAAATATTGTTAGTACTGCATTAGAAAAACCCAAACGCTGCAATGTTTCTGAGAGAGTAGATAAAAATGAAATCTGAACTTACAGCACCGTACTGGCTGAAGAAATTCACCAAATCCTCCTCCTTTGTGTTCTGAGGTAATCCGCCGACGAATATCTTCTTTGTTCTTATTAGAGCCTGCAATTGTTCATAGACAGCTTGGTTAACTGTGGAATCATTATAATTGTGAGAAAGAACGACACCATCGTGTCGTCGTTTAGAACCAGTATAAACGTGAGCAGTTTGCATCGTCGAACTTTCGAAACTTAACAGTGGAATAAGAGAGGTTTATATATAAACATCTGACCAATAAAAACTTGATTAGGTCAGGTCATGGTGCTCGCGTGTGTGTATGCACACTGAGCTCGGATTTTGATTGGCTACCACTTTTACTGGGTTGCACATTCAAATTAACTCGAATTTAAACGCAATTAGGGCTCAAAATTTTATTTTCTAAATTCTTTTTATACGAAAGAATATCTGGATTTAAAACGATATCAATTACCATATGATATAAAGATAGGTAAACTTACGTTGTGCGAGGCTTTTAATGCAGCCTGCTTTGGGACGGCAATTTTGGGCTCAATCTAAAAATAAGTTAAATAGTTTTATAAAACGTTTCCTTTTTGCTTAAATTCACATTTGAATACATGCAATTACTGTAATGAATGAACGCATTTTGTGGACCTCTGTTAGCTTAAAATGTTTAAAAATCTCACCTCTACTGTGGTACAACTGGAAGTTGTTGAATATCACGAATGAACCTCAATCACAAGAGAAAGAAATGAACTGCAATGGCAAAACCAACCATTATGGTCAAAATCAATTAATAAAAATTGAATATCAGAGACAAATATTTGCTGCAATCCAGAGGACAAGTCATACACGTTGAATTTTTGGAACCTGAACTACCAGTTTAATAAATATTGCGCAACTCGAATTCGGAATCAAATGAAGTAAGATTCCTTGATATCTCGACGCTGATCTAGTATATTTTTGATCCCTTTCCTTTATATCTTTATTAGAATTCTGTTAACCGATTTTAGCTGCTTTCTACAATTATAAATTGTAACAATTTTTTATTACTGAAGGCAATAATAATGCAAACGGTGTTTCACTCTCCTAACTGAATGCAAATATGGAATTCAGTGGCACGTTATTCATTAGAGTGAATTTTCAGATTTCCCAAACGTCCATTAAGACATTCATTCCCAAAACTTAGATAGAGGAAAGGTGTCTAATTGTGTATAAATGGCTAATCATACCATATTGCCTTCAGATCTGTTTGCTTTCTCACATATAGTTTCAACTTCAGGTACTCCTATTCATACTTTCCTTGCACTAACGCATATTAGCTTTATCGTACACACCTAATCTCCCACTTCTTCCCATTCTATACATACGCACATTCACTAAGCGCAGTTATTGTTTTAGAAGAATCGTAACTTCGCCAAACACAGACGTCTTTTCCACTGCTCTCATTAACTGCTACATTTATGACGTAATATTTTTTCGAGACGTTCTGATGATAAAAGCTTATTCAATAATCTCTCTTCTTGGATGAAATCAACTAGTATGGATAGCCGTACTCAGTAGTTGCGCGCATGATTAACTATGGTTCGAATGGTCTTTAGTCTGGTGAATGTGCACGTTCACTATATCATCGCAACTTTTCCAGTTTTTATACCACCACACATGATTTTAAAGTATATGATGAAAACGGTGAAATTATTTGCATCCGTTCTCGAAATCCTTATTATAAGATCAACATCGCAGTGTGATCAAAACGTTCTTCGATAAGTACACCTTTCTCCACACAGAGGATAGTACTACTAAGTTGTACTAATAGCTGCTAACTGAAGGTGATTAAAGAACTTAGGTAGTTGAGGTTAGTAATCACTGAACAAAATTGGAAATTGAAAAGTTCTGTATGTACGATTTATGCAAACCTGCTCATAATAGACTTTAAAATACACCTTCTGAATACATATCTCACGATGCCAGATTTTAAAAGCATCTTGTTACACTTTACAAACATAGAACAATCATTAAATTTACTCTCACGAGCCCTATATATAAATTAATAAATACATATTTAGCTTATATCAAATAATCACACTTTCAGTTATCCACTTATTGGGATTTTTATACAGAATATCTTCTAAAAGATGGTAACTTCGGGTCACACTGTAATAAATTCATCAAAAGACTGTAGAAACTGAGCCTTAAGGAGAACCAATTTTTCTCGAAATTGTACTATGAAATGTAAAATTCCTTGGGTTAGATCCGCCTTATTATCTGTTTAACCAAGTCCTAATTTAAGAGGAGTTATCTCTGAGTTCCTGTGATAATAAATTGGCATTATGCTATCCCTATTGTTTTTTGGAATTTAACTAACCGTCCACACCACTGGTTGTGTACCGAAAAATATGGACTTGTGACCCCTAGTCTAGTAGGTGTGCACGTTGACCACCACGTCATTGCACGTCTTCTAGTTTGCATAACGTCTCGCTTCAATATTATCTAAGGAAGTTAAATATAATCCATTGATAAAATTATTTCCATCTATCTTCGCAATTTTTACCGGAAGCTCAAAGTTGTGGTCTGATCAAAGTGTGCTTTGATAATTACATTTCGAGCCTTATTGATAATTATGATATTACTTTATGCTAGTGCATGCTAAAACCAGGTAACTTGAGAACTTAGCTCACTGAATCTAATACTATACGGACTGATTTAACTGCCCACGTACACACATCTTTACTGAACATATCGGTGGCAGTGGAATTCGACGACAATCGCCCCAACAAAGAACAAGTTTTGTGATCAGTTGGAGCATATACAACAATTATGAGATTTCAGACTCAGTAATTACGGCTTTTAAAAAGAGATGTATAAAATTCACGTCTCCTAACCTCAGATTTCGCTAAACTCTAAATTAGTGTCCAAAACCGAATTTCATATTTTAGCACTTTAACGAGTACATTCAGGGCTTAATTTAGAGATAATCATATATCAATTTCCTCAAATATCCAAAATACAAAGCTTGTTTTAGATTCATATGTTCTGACAAAATGCATGTCTTCGTAGCCATAGAAATTCGTTAGAGATCCAGAAAGTAAACATTGGGTTCACTTCCCTTTTAAAAGATCAAAATAAGCCAACTTTTGGAGCATTTTACATAAGTACAACAGAAGCATCCCATAATTCTGCAGACGAGTGTTTATTTCGAATTTGATATCACTGCATATATCCATCTAATTAGAGACATATTTTGATGGTTAGTAAATTCCAAGCTGATTCTGAAAGATACAATTCAGAGGCTAGGCACTGTATTTGTGGAAGTTCTTACAGACACTCCTGGCTTAAGAAAATTTTCTCATCTCTAGATGACGAGAAATTCGATTTTATATAGTTGAATCTAAGGTAATAAATCAAAAATAACAAACTTTAAAATGGTTTTTAAGCTATCATTCGAAAAATATGACCACAGGGAGGCAATTTGTCTGAGTGTCATTTAGACACTTCAATAGTAATCCCAACTCGAGCACTAGTCCTCCATTCATCTGCTTGTATAAGTATCTTCGTTTCTGCAGAATTTTTAATTAAAATGGAATTGCATATCAAGTGTCTCATCATTTAAATAAGCAGTATTTTGCTACTACTCTGGTGGATGTAGTTGAAGTAAATCCGTGCTTTTTTCAAGTCGAGTGGAATTTAATTTAATTTAATGAGTTTTTGGGAAAGAAGCAGGTTCTCTGTGAAAAAACACATTCAAAAATTTTTGGAAGCTGAGATCGTACTTTCCAATTGAAAATTGTAAGGTCTGAAGAAGACCCCAATAGATTTTATCAATATGGATGGTGGTTAGATTATATGGATTAGATTTACTTTAGACCACCTCTGGCCTTATTAAATCTAGGTGAAAGATATCTTAAATCCACTCTAATGAAAAAATAGCATCTTGTAACTGGTTCTGTTCAAGAGAATCGACTATTGCAGACGACTATCTACTTCGCTGATTGTAAATTGGTGGAAATAGATATTGTGGTGTCTAACCTGGCGCCATACACGGTGGCCACAACTGCATTGTAAGTTTTCCAGTTTGCATTAGCCCGCAAGCTGTTCAAAGTGCCTTTTGAAATTAAAGTTGATTCATAGGTGAAACTATTTCCAATAGTTATCGCAAGTGCTATTTTGAGATCAAAATTTTTGCTTGATCAAGGGGAACTTTGGTAAATGCATTTCACTCCTCACAAACACTGAAACTATTAAGTTGTGTTAAAATACAGAATTTTAAAGAACTTAAACTAGTTGTCATTGACAAAATTACGAATGTGAAAAAAGTACTATATGAAATTTGAATGACCGTTTATGAGTACTAGTGTGGTGGTTTGCCAGATGTACTAGCATCAGGGGAATACAGGCAACATTCACCTCAAAAATTAGGCATTTGAGACTAATCTAGGTACATACAGCGAATACGAGAAGTCATCTGTTTCAATTTCTGCTTTTTCAAGTATATTTACAAAACTCATGTCAGATTTGATAAGTATTTTTGCAAATTTTACAGCCATAAGCGATTACTCCATCCATTATCGTGAACTGATTATTTAAACGAAAGTAAGTGGATTTGGCTCATATTAGAAGACCATTGATTTCGTCAATAAAGTTTTCAACGATTTGATCTAATTATATTTTTGGGATTTTTGTATAGTAGATGCTCCTTATAAGCTTTTATTTTGGGATTGTACTGTGGAAAATCTATTATTGGTTCTTAAAAGTTGAATTTAAATTGAAAAGTTAAAGGCCGATAGAGCCTGTCAAATTTTTTAAAATACTTTACGGTACAAAATAAAAAGCGAAGGAATAGGATTAACTTTCTGCCTACTTTAGTACAATTTTATGCTTTTTTAGGTTAGTTGACTCCAAACATTTGTTTATTTCTTTGATTCTTCGTTGTCTTGTTTCTTTTCCTTATTGAAAAGTATAATCCTAAACATCCCGGGATCAAAGGACTTTTTGTAAATGACCTCAAATGAGAAGTTGCTGTAGGTTTTATCGGATTGGATAGTGTTCTTTATATCAGACGGGGCTTTAAAGCGAAAGTACATTCGAACCTTCGTATCACCTTTTTCCGCATTGCAAATTAAAATTTCATAACTTTAAGCACTACCATTCCAGTTAAATAATTAAAATAAATTTTCTTTCCCTTCGATACATAAAGGTTAGAAATTGTTATTGTTATGCGAAAAACGTTTTTAAATATCGGGCAGTTAGAGCGAATTCCAACAGAGTTAACCTCAGAATATGAACAGCGAACTGTCGTTGTTTTATTTTGAATATGCATAAGAAACAGCATTTCCTTATACTCTAAAATTCTACTGACCTTACGACTCTTTATGTTTTAATGAGATATATCGGGGTCACGTGAACATTTTTTGAGTCAGAATTCACTATTAGTTCAGTGTCTAGCAATGAGCATCCAGTGTTGTGAATGACCAATCATTCTGATTAACTCTGGTCAAATACAAGTCACTCTTAAGAACGACCTCAGGTTACCTTCTGTCGTCCCAATTGTCTTGAAATCTTCCAGTGCGATTGGGAAAATAAAAATAACGCATTCTAACATATGATTTTATATAGCATACAAATCAGCTTATTTCGAAACATTCAATCAAACTACATGTTTGAGTTATCTTTAGTTTTCACACTTTGGTGACAGTTTACCGATATGCATGAATCTGAAGTTACAAAAATAAGCTCACCGTTGGAACTGATACCCAACAAATAACATTCAAATGCCATATGTTTAGCAATTAGTTTTTTATTGTAGTTTAACACAAGCCTTGGTCACTTGATTTGTATCAGGAAAATTAAATCAGCAGGTGTATTAAAACCAATTATGGAAGTAACAAATGTTTAGGTTAGTACTAGAATCTAAAAGTTTTTCGTGAAATTATATGGCAGACCGTGAGGTTATATGAGCCTATTTACCCTAGTAGCGCGAATACAAGGTGCATCAGATTTGTGACAAAAAGCGTGAGCAAATGTTTTAGATGCCTCTAACTTATTTAAAAAAGGCTAATGAGGTAAAAGTGAAATTTAATCAGATGGTAAAACAAAGTTCACTCGGTTTGCTTTATCCTGAAGTGTAAACTCGGAAAGCACAAAAAAATCTGTTCCTGCAATTTTCTAAGTCTCTGAATTCTTTGGCTATCAAACAAATCTGCGTTACTCGGCAGTAAATGTGAATAATTGCACTTCTAAATCAAATCTTTATCGGTGAGTCCCAAGAAAATATCCAAAATATCAAAATTTACTCATATTTTTCTTCCAATTTTAGACATTTGAATATGTCTACAAATCCATTATAGTATTTCACTATCTCTCCCTATTTTGACCAGATGATTTCATTAGAGGGCATTTTTCTTTGGTTAATTTACATTGGTGAGGCTTAGCTATCATAAAGTGTATAGAACAATAAAATGTGTAGTTTTTTTGACCATAGATAACATGACTGGTCTTAAAGATTTAGTTGTTTTGAGATTTTGAATATTAATTAAGACAATATTTTAAAGTGAAAGTGCTATTTGAGCCACGATTTCAAGCTTTACATCTAAAATTTGCTTGAAATTTAAGAACTTTCGTTCCGATTAAAGAACTCAAAATGCACCATTTAAGTAAATTTCTAGCCTGGTTTTGAGGTAAACGTCTTCAGTCTTATCACTGTCTAACAGATTGTATTTCAAAAATGTGGCATAACAGTAATTCCTAATGAAAGAATGCTTAAGGATCAAAAATCTGACCCTAAGTGAGGTTTCTCCTGAAGATTTTTATTGTAAAAAACTTAGTAGGCAAATGCTTCTGAAATAGACGTCGTTCTGGTTTAATTACCAAGAGTAAAATTATGTCTTCGTGCATAATTGTCAACCAATGATGATGATATTCGTCAATATTACTTAATCCGATGTTTCGGACCTTCTGTCAAATTTGCTGCCTTAAAAGTGTATCATTTGGACCATTATTTGCTACCGTTTGATATTTATTGTAAGTTGTATACCCTCAGCAGGTGACAGCTTAATTACTGCTAGTAAAAACTTACCAGCAGGTTATTTTTAATTTCATCAAAATCGATTACCCAAACAAGGACTTTTAAGATCAGAAGAAAAAATCGAAAGGATTTTTAAAGTTCGTGATAGAGTGCGTTTCACCTCAACGGTTGCGGCGCTTTCAAATTAAAATAAAAGAAACCAAGTAATCTGGAATCGTGTATTTTTTACGAACTGAGCAGGATATTTAACCGATGTTCGTCCGATTTGCGCTAAATTTGAATCCCTGCATGTACTGGCTATCCCTTCATAGCAATGTGAACTCGATCAATTTAACTTTTAAAACTTCAGGAACATGATTTTTACTAAGACATACGGGAATGGTCAGCAGGCATTTATGTCAAGTCGGAGACCACGAAAAGCGTACTCACTTGTGCATATCCCGTGATGTGTACAACCAACGGCACTGGTGAGCTCTGTTCAACAGGAGGGGTGTTATAATATAATTTTGCCATTTGACACTTATACAAAGTGTCTTTAATGCTTTCTTCCATAGACTGAAATTTTTCCTCATAAAAGTATGAAATTGCACCTTTATTTTCCATGTACAATTTTATGCATAATTTTACTTTATGGCCTTCAGAACCCAGCAACAATTTAACGCAATGTTTCATATTATTTTATATCTAGAATGATTTTGAATAGATTAGAATCATTTTCTACTGAAAATCAAAGGATCAAAATGCTCGGTTTTATGCATTTACACTTCTTGACAGTGTTACGGTGAGAGCCAAATGCCTCTCCTTGCAAAATGTATACTATATTACTTATAAAAAGGGACAATCAAATGTTTACAGCTTATAGGATCACTTATAGTCGCATGCCGCAATATGGCTTTGAAATAATACTCAAATTCAAAATAGGCACCAAAATGCTATTTCAAATTACAGTAATTATGTCATATATTTTGGATTTTCAAAAACAGCCATGCTCGTCGACGTTCCTTGTTATTTAAGGAAGGATCCTGAAACTTAAATATCCATTTAATTTGCTTCAATATCTTTAATACGGGATACAGTCCCCACTTGGATTATTTTGCTCCAACCCGTACGACTTTACGTATCAAAATGTAGACAAAACTATTATTTCAGTACAAACAATTTGTCGCTTCTTCCTTAT
Organism: Hymenolepis diminuta; assembly: GCA_900708905.1. Classification (NCBI taxonomy): domain Eukaryota; kingdom Metazoa; phylum Platyhelminthes; class Cestoda; order Cyclophyllidea; family Hymenolepididae; genus Hymenolepis; species Hymenolepis diminuta. The sequence goes on along the minus strand of CAADRB010000034.1, from coordinate 589,949 downwards.
TCAAATCTACGACAACCCAGAGAAAGAATCTGGGAAAGGTAAATTATAGAAATTTAGATTTTTAATCCTTCGCCTATATTTATAAACGATATATATTTCTTTATGCTAATCATTTCTAGTCCTCTAACCAGAGTTTGAACGATTTTTAAAGACTTTTCTATTACAAAAATCCCCAATTCTTCGTGCCCTGATTGTCCTTCAAATATCTGTTTGTAGATCGATGTTAATCGAACACTTGTACACCGTATTTAATACAAGATACTATATAATTTAACCCTCGGTTTTGAATAAACAAATTTGACTGATTTTGAAAATAAATATTTTCATAAAACTAAAATTTTCTGATAAGGATTCCCTTGGAAATTCCAAATCAATCGCCTATTGTTTAATTTATGGATTCGTTTATGAAAGAAACAGAGAACACCACCGAATATAAACAGAAAAGGGCAGAGTTCTAGAGATAGTGTCCACCTTTGAACAGTGAAACTTCGAGCCTGGTCCATCATGCACCACCAACGAAAAATTTCAAACGCTACCAGTGTATACTCTCCCATGTATGTATCTATTTGACATGGCAGTAATCAGAAAACTTAATCACAATTTTAAAATTAAAGCGAAAAACTTCCAGAAATAGTCATTTGCCTTTAAAACATGTTTAATTTTGCTGTAGACACATAAAGTTGCGTGAAAGTGTTCAAAAAATTGGATGGTTTAATGGATTCATGCAATAAAACTAACGTTCATAAAATTCGCCGATTGCAAAAAAGAAACAAACTGAACATCAAAGTAGGTAGAAAAATCGCTATCCTGCTTTGAGTTTTGAAGACAAATTAAGTAGAATAATTAGTATTTTAGTTCTGATGGTACCTACTTAAGATTGACCCAAGGACTTAGCTTGGAAACCCATAAAATTTTATACTTTCATTGACCTTTTATGTATCAACTCTGTAATAAACCTAGTTACTAAATGTGGCCATTGGCAACTTCTCTTATTCCCTACACAGCAAATAAATCTTTATTGAATTTCCATCTAGTTCGCTTCTCTCCAGATTTTCTTCTCATTAGTATACATTATTAAATAGTTTCAACTTTAAGCGGCTGAAAATTAGCACATTTCTGGATTTCATTTGCAAAAAAAGAAGGAATATACCATACAATACAAAACTTTCTGCCAATCTTGGTTAGTACTGACATTTCTTTAACCCTGAAATGAGAAGAAAAGCCACTATTCGAACGCTTACCATGGACAATTATGAGTTCTAACAAACCGAAAACAATTCTGATCGAAAAAGAAACACCAAGTTTTGACCGGATTATATAATAGTATATAAGCATACATACGACTTATCGGGGTAAATACAGACAAAAGTGTGGATGTCTTGATTTTTCGTGAAGTCTGGAATTTGATTCAACTAAATATCTAAGGAATAATCAGTTTTTTCACTGTTTTAATTCACCGTTTTTAATCGTGAATTTCAGCTGGTTCGTGAGATGCAGAAGTGGTAAAAACACGAGCGCATCTGAAATAAAGCAAAATACTAAAAGCTTTCTAAAGTAGAAGCCCTAATCTCGAGTACCACTTTACAAAACTAGTTAGTATCAAGACCGAAATACTCTTTTTCATTTATCCCACCTATCAAAGTCCTAACCGCATTCATAATTGGACCTAATTGATCAAAAATACAAATAAATTATCATTTTGTAATGCTGAATTTGATAAGCTATTTCACAATGGACTTTTTAGGGATTCTATTTAAAATGGTTAGCTATTAAGACTGAGGCTATTTCAAGGAAGTTGATGTTATTTAGTCCTATTAGTTAGTTATTCATTTATTATTAGTTATTTACTTCTAATATTTTGATTCTCATTCATTATGATCTCCGCAAATTAGATTTCAACTTGGAAAAATTGCGCTGGGGAAAATCTCCTTGATTTATAAGCCCATATCCTTCTATTCTGCAGCGATTATTGCGCAATTAAAAGTCAAGTATTCAGAAATTAAACTTTTTGCATTTTCAGGACAAAATTCTTGGCAAAGCTTGTTACTATTATATCCAGGATCGATCATTATTCAGTGTATGTGAAAGAAAACAACGGTCATGATTGCTTTTTCACGGTTATCTTTTCTATCACTCGTATTTACTCGATTTAACTTCTTAAAATATCATATCATATAAACCAAGCTGAATCTGCCGTTCTTATACCATATCATATTATATCATACCACTTTGCTTGCAGAGAGTAAATACTCGCTTTCTTCACTCAAACCACAAAGATTAGCACCATAAACTGCCTTTTTCCGTTCAAAAAATATGGATAACTTTAAGGTAAAAGATTTTTAGTGATGTAAAGTATTTTTCTATTAAAAGGCACTTTTTAAGATAGTGCAGCTTTAAAGTTGAAATTTCTTACTCGCTTTGAATCCAAAGTATGCGGGACATCGTTAAGTACTTGTTCGACTACGTTCGGATCGACGAAAGTGACAAAACCGAACCCTCTAGAAAAAAGGAAGAAATTAGATTGCCTCACATAAAGTTTGGCTTTTATTAAATGCTGTCGATAAATGTTGTGAGAGAGTCTTTAATGTACATTGGTAAAAAGCTATGATCTCGAGAAGTCTATGAAAAATGACCGCTTTAGAAAAAATAATAGATATGTAGCTCTATGCAATTATTTTTATTTTATACAAAATTTAATTCCATTTCCATACAAATAGCACCTTATTTTACTTAGTCCCACAAATTTTAATACTGTACCAGAGATGGCAGTGTAAACAGGGGTTACAAAGATTTCAATTTAACAATGATGAGAAAGCGGAAGGAAAATTCAGGAGAGCTCAGTCTCAAAATTAATATTTCTGCAGATTAGTAGTCACTGCTAGAATCACTTGGTTCTTAAATGATCATATCTTGAGAGCTTAGGACAGTTTATTTGGAGATTAACTTTACGGTAAGTAGGTTAAGTTTGTAGAAGTTGGTTTTAAAAAGCTAAAATTTGCACTCATTCATATTTCCTTGATTTCATCGAACTCATTAAAGAATAAACTCAAAACCTAAATCGACCACTCCCATCTATGGACTTATAGATCGTTAGTTGGCATAAGCAAGCGAGATTTTTATTTTGCTTTCACTATCAGAGGATATATGCAATGGATTATCAAAGATTATATATGTGTTAACAAAATTGAAGCTTGATGTGGTCAAGTCTAAATCTGAGTTCCGGCTTTCTGCCGAACCAGTATTAAAACATCCTACATTATAATAACCAAGTTTACTTTGCACCACCGTTGCTATTAGAAGCCACTAAACCTTACCCAAAGGCTTAATAAAGGTAGGTCAAATTACTTCTTAATGCTTTGACGAACGAAAATTTGAAAGCTGGAACAAATCAGGTATTCAGAAAATAATAAAAATGCTAGGAAATAATCACCTAATCATTTCACTATAAATGCAATAATATGTTAATATTCCGGTGTCATAAATTTCAAATGAAGATCCACAGGCCTAAGTGATCCTTCATTCACGCCTAGCAAATCAGTTGGCAAATTTAATAATTTAAATATTATATATGATGTAAGACTGAATAGGTGGCTTAATGATTATTCATTACATCTTTTTGAGAATAATACCGAGAAACTGCACCAATTCCACGGATCTTTCAATGACTTGCGCCACTCCAATTACTGGGCGTGTGTGGGTTGCTATTGATTTCGTGACCCCCGACCTGGCTGGTGTAGGGCCACGTCATCATCCTGCAGCCTGGGAAAGGCCAAGGCAAATTGAAGGTCATTTTGGGTAGCAGGGCTAACGGGCCATCATTTACTCTATTAATCAGAATTAATAAATTTGTAATTAGTAAACTGTGCTATCTAACTTGTTTTTTGTTCCTATTTGGTCATAAAAGTCATAGAGAATACTAATTTTAGACCAAATATTACATGTGTCGATTATAGAATTTATGAATAAGTTGCGGAAATAGTAACGCTAAGATGACTATTATATTTTACAAATGCAATTATTTCGCAAGAGTTGGCTTTTATATTGTTATAACGGCTTTGCAGAAAAATTTTTTAATTATTCGTTGCGAGAAGCAACCAAAACGGAATAACGTTCAATATGGAATTGGATGAGGAATTCAAAAAGACACCGCAAAGAGTTATTCCATTAGATTTTCAGATTAAAGTTTTAGAAAATTCATTTAATTACCCTACAAGTGTTTGTGTTTACCTATTCTACCCTTCCATATTCTTTTCCATTTTTAAATTTTAGTGATTGGTTCTAACATTTTCATTCATGGAAAAGTTCTCCCTTCAGGTCTTTTGTCCCATTGTGCAATATTATTAATATAAATAATATTAATATAATATATATATAATATAATAATATAATAATATTAATAAGCGCGTTCCAAAATTCCTTTGTCATAAATCATTCCCTGGACAAATGGTTTAATTCTTATCACGATATATGGCGCTTATTGACTAGTTGTTTAAGTATGATGGTTATTCTTGCAGTTTCAAGTTCTTTCTTCCCTCAAAGACTGACAAGGCAATATAATCAGACCTAATTTTACGCACTTTACGGGATCTTTACATAGAAGACTTCGCAAAGCAGATTTCACCTAAGATAAACTCTTCTCAAGTAATTAACCCTGCAGAAAGTTTGTCTGTTCTAACATTGGAATATACTAACAGATTCTCATAAAGTAGTAAGAATACTATGCCTTAATCAAGATTAGACACGATTTCTAATAATCATGGTTTGCAAGATTTCTTATTATCAGAGAAAAAAATGAATATTTAAATCTATTGGAACTTGGCATCATTTTACTCCGACATTAGCTGTTAAATAAGCAATGTCTTTGCAATAATTAGACAGGCATTGAGTTATATCTATTTTGTATTCTATGAAATCACGAACGTAACATTTATCACCTCCTCTTTCGGCCCCATTTCAAGGGCTGACCGAGTCACACTGGTTAAAATCACAAAAATCTAATTATTTTGTGATTAATAATTTGACATGAACTAGGTGAATTTTTTCTTTATATTTGACCATACGGCGATATATTTTGTCTTCAATAAGTTAAATTTAAATATATGTGGTGCATGAGATTTGTGCCTAGTGTACCTAGACTTCAAGCTTTCCCTATCCAATTTTGATGATCTACGAGAGGACAAATATATCCGTACTGGCTGGCGAGGTGGTTAGCTTTATCTACTTCCTATTCCTCAGTAGCAATGTACTTACAACGTGGATTACAGAGCTGCGTACTGCATATTTCTCACATATGTTCTTTTTTTCCGCCAAATAACCGTCCAACAACACATGTACATGTGTTTTATTTTTGGCGGTATTATATGATAGACTAGACAAGACTAATGAACGAAATTAGCACCCAACAGAAATTTGCATAGCCGCCTTTCTTGCATAAATGTAAACCTAAATTCTTTTATTCGAAACTGTATTAAGTTCTGCATTACCTGTGGTTGCTTCTGAGATAAGCCCTGGTTAGAGTTATTCAAATTTAGAGGAGTTGAACATATTCAATTATCCTTCCCATTAGAGAATAATATCTCTTCGAATTCCGCTTCTCTACCTTAGTTAAGTTAAATTAAGTTCTTATAGTATTCAAAGTGTGATTTTATTAACCCTTTAACAGCTCTTAATTTCCTGACTTTATATACTTGGATTATTGTATGTACCTATTATCATGAAAGGAAAAGTAATATACCTAAGTGATAGTCTAAGCAATCCATCGGTCGAATGAATTAGGTACACACCCAATCGTATGACGCGTCACTCAAGAAAAGTTTAAGACGTAATAATTAAGAAGTGAGAGCGAAAAGCAACTTTTAATTTATAAGCTAGGAATCTGAGATAAATGTTGTAGGACACATATACTATAATAATATTTGTTTAATTTCCGGTGAACCATGAAAATGGGCATTTTACTGACACCTGTTTTGATCATCTGGCACCAAATTAATTAGTAATGTTGGTAAATGAATGATTTCTTGTGAGTGAATTGGGTTTTGGCTAAAAAGACCATTTATTTAAATTAGTTGAATTTGAATTTAATGATCAATGAACCACAACAAGATTTCTGAATTCTCAAGTCCCAGTGGCATTTAAATTTCCAATCGTTTAGATTCAAGTTTTACTAGTACTAAAAAATTCTCCCATAGATTTCATCTTTTCTGGTATCGTGTTAGCATCATAATTGTCATAAGACTAAAATTACCTGTTACGGTGCAAATAAACCTTAAAATCATTCAACTGATCGATGAGTTCTGTATAAAAGAGTAAATGAATTTAATGTGGAACCTAGGGTACAGGTAAATGCTATACCATGAATCCGATCACGTCACCTAACGCCTTTCTAACGTCTACATGACCCCTCTCTTTTACTTTCAACTGGAATATTTAGTGATTTTTCGTAATCAGGTGCCAAGTCATTATCAAAACTGAGATTTTATTTGGATCGTAATGTATAATAACAATTGATGTTTGTTACAAGAATCCATCCAATATACTGAACATAACGACATCTCAAGCTTTAACATTTAGCTGTTCAAGAACTGTACAATCTTAATAATCTTACAGTTGTAATACCCTTTGCAAGAGTTAAAATTAGAAGATATGCAACCTTTTCCTAATGCTTTCAAATAGTGTTTAAGGAAACAAAATAAAAGGAGATTTACGGCCTGTCATTAATTTTACGGTACAATGACTATCGGCCAAAAATATGCGATTTAAAATTCTTTAGCATTAAATATTTTGATAGGGTTGATCTTGATATTGTTGACAGCCAAAAACAGTGCTTCAAAGTATGGAAAGTTTCGGCAGTATATATATATATACTGCATTCAAAGTTTTGGAGTAAAATAGTCCTGAATTTTTTAGAATCACATCAATCTGCAGGAATCACTCAGAATTATAAATTGAGACCAGCAGAAAAGGCCCGTTTATTTTGATCCGTGGAAAATCCTATTTTAGCCTTGGAGAAATTTGAGGCCTGCTCTATAAAAAAGCATATGGAATGGGTTCAGCTACTCATGAGGTTTTCGATTACAAATATTCAATATCACAGGAACTAATGAGTTCTCAACATTGCACTGAATCTGAACCCAATTAGGAATCCAGAAGCACATCTAGGAAACTGGATTTTTGAAAGTAAGGATAAGAGTCCATTAAGTAAGTAAATGTTGGCGAACATAATGTGAGTTTCGATTTACCTGTGACTAATATGTTTTCATTACTTTAAAATGCCAGTTGGTTTGATTTGTCATTATTAATATTAAGATAAGAATTAACAAAAGTATATTAGCCTCATGACTACTACTTTGGTACTTGTGACATTTTAACTGATCCAAGGTAAATTGCACACCTTTGTAAGTCATAAGAAGATGAGGAAAATTAATAGATCAGCAAGCATACTTATCGCTCGCAGATTAAATGGTAACACATTGGAACTTCAATAAATAATTATTAGGAATAGCTTTCCTGCATAATATATAATTTAGCCGTAATCAGTTTAGTCTCAAATGTAACCGAGAATTTTAATAAAATTAATGGAATAATAATTCATAATGTGGTACCTAAATAGTAAGACGATTATTTTCGTGTTCAAATTACGTTTAAACTTTTAATAATACCCAATTTTCGTTACCAAAGCAAAAGCTTACTTTGTCATCATAATGCTTTGACATTTCAAGGTCATAGTCGCATAAAATTAGAATTCGCTTTGAGTGAAACCGTGGCAGCTAAATGTTGCAATGTTCATAAACCGAAAATAAGTTAAATTATTAAATTTCGGTTATATGAAATTGGAACAATAAAATCTTTCGTTTATTTAGTTTTAAAATTTGTTTTGTGATTTGATTAATAACTCCCAGACCGGTGAGGATAGTATTTACTAACACTCAAACTGGGTAGAAGGATAGCATCATGGAGACTCCTTGATGAGAAACCCTAATCTTCATTATCAAACCGATTAAACTAGTGTTGTTAAAGTAATACTTTTTTATTGAACAAAGGCATGGAAAACATATAAAGCATATATCACATAACTAAAAGAGCTTTAGTGGACAAATGATAAATAACTTGAAAATAAAAAATTTTCCATGTGTATTTTGTAAGGGTTTGTATAGATTAATCAATGCCATTAACTCTGAACTAATACGTGGCTTTAAGGACGTTGAACTTAGAAATTATTTATCATTTAATGTCGAATGCAGCTTATTTTTAGATTGTAGAAAATGCAACCACAAAGCTAATCGATAACAAAAGCTCTATTTAACAGACATCGCGATTGCAGTAGAATATACTTATCGCCCGTCCCTAGATAACCATGAGAACAAGATTATGTCTTAGAACTGTTATCAGTATTCGCACCCAACGATATTACATGATAAAAAATAAAGAAACTTTTGCGAAGATTCCAAGAGGAGGAAAGGATAACAAACGAATGAAAATTACCAAAAGTATAAGATAAATACCCTTGGAAACTAATACTGTATAACCTAAAATTATGTAAAAAGCGATACGGAATAATAAATGCCCGTCAAAATTATTGTCAGTTAACAAACTTTTAACCAAGCCTTAAAATCACGTAGTTCTTATTATTATTTGTTCTATTCTATTTATTTTATTGTTTTAATTTAAACCAACTGAATTACCTGGGAAAGTGTTATGAAAGTGACTAAGCATTTTTCCTAGCTCTAATAACTACTACTTTAAAATCACACCTTTAATGGAAAAGATCGTATGTGTATCTTTGCTAACATCTAACATTCTACTTAAGATAAATTTTAATGAAAATGAAATAGCAGCCAACCTCTACGATGCTGACAAGATTATAATTTATGATTTATCTTTGAAAGCTAAACTGCTCAAAACTATTATTTTATTTCCATACGCAGTGGAGGTCTCGCATTGTCAAAGGATTTAAGACTGGCACGCAATGTAGGCACTGAACTGCACGAATAATATTTTAGTAGTCAGACTTTTAATAAAACATTGCAATATATTAGAAGTAAAAGTTAAGTTAACACATAACTAATAAAATTAGTTTGTTCAATGGTTTATCGGGACATAAAAACACTTCCTATGTGAAATTGGAGCGAACTGGTTAAAATTGTATTTATTTTTTCAAACGCATTGATAATTTTAAATTCTTGCAGTAGATCACAAGTTAAGTTAAAAGCAAAATGAAACAAATACGCAGGAACCTTATATCAATTTAATATTAATGGTTTGAAGATAGCATCAGTTTGATTTCTAAATAAGAAATATTTTTGTTAAACAAGAACTAATCGTAATATTCGTTAGTTGGAAGTATGACTTGTTGATATCTTCATAACCGCTTGTAACATAACAAGATTTCTACAGTTTTTCTAATACGAATAATATTAAATATTACCTGAAATTTTAGGATTTACCGTAAATTTAATTGCTAAAATATACCCAGACTAACCCAAATCATGAAATCATAAATCGGATGATAAAGAACGTTTGTCCTTTTCGACGTTGACTTCCTACTATTGTACCATTCATCCCATAATGAGATATCATTGCTTGCGTATTCGAGACATGGTTTGGATTAACTTCATACTTGGATGACGTGTTAGAAGTGTTGCGTAACTTCAGGCAGAAGGATTTTCAGAATGCTATATCCTTAAGAGATCAGCTCTTTATGACCTCAAGTTTGCTTAGTTTGTCTGTCTAAGCGGTCATAATTGACACGATTTAAAACTGTCAATTGGGCGGAACATGTTCTCTCTGAGATCTATGGTGCTCCGTACTCAATTCTCAATACATTAAATGTAGTAAATTTAACTCAGTACGAATTTTTCACAGGGTTATCATTAGTTCATTTAATTAAAAATTTTTCCGCTTCAAGCCTCAGGGGTAAAAATTTTCATTTTTTATTCATGTTGTCTTATCTAGACATTAAAAAAATTAAAACAGAAGTTTCTAAATTACCTTTTCTTTTATTTAGAGTCTACTTACATTCTCGGGCAAATTTACGATGATTTCATTAATTTTCAAATTAAATTATATTTAATACGATTACATATCTTCAAAATAAAAACAAAATATAGTATTACTTTAAATAAATAAATAAATAAATGATATTTTATCATGAGAAAGGACTTTTACTCACCGAGACTTCTTAGTAACGATATCCCGCATAATGAGGGAATTCTTAATTTCCCCGTATTTGCGAAAGTAGAATTTCAGATTTTCTAAAATACATGTACAATGGCATTATTTCTTATTGATTAAATCAATTAATTATAGCACCTGCGGTAAGTCAAATTTAATTAAATTTAAACGAAATTCAGTAACTTAAATTTGTTTTTTATGCTTCGATTGAGCGTATACGTGAAATGAAAATTTATTAATTTAGCTTAAGTTACGAGAGCTTTTCAATAAGTATTTTTACTTTAAGGCAGATTATTATACTAAGCTGTCATATTAAGGAAAAAATGAATTAAATCCTAAAATATCAAACTAATGTTTTTAAAGAGATTCTGTTTTACTCTTAAAAACCAATGAGTATTCATTTCAGTAAACAGGTATATACACATTGTTCATTTTAAGAAAATATTTAAAATACAGTTGAATAAATACGATATGCGCATTTTAATTTACACAAGGTACGTAAACTCTGTCTCTAATAATGGTTGTAACGTAATCTCTCGATATCTGAATTTTCACAATTCTGCTGCCTTCGAACTGACTCTGGAATACGGGTTTTTCAAAAATAAATAAATTAATTTTTTGCATCTAGAAATTTAGTGAAATTTAAGCCTAGAATTATTTTACCATAACCTTCATATATTGTCCTCAAAACAAGGTATTTATGATCTAAAGAATAAAGTTTCACCGATCGCAGCTCAAGATATTGAGGAATTCCTCTTTTCAAATAAGAACATTTATTTCTAAAAAGGCAAAATGTATATCTAATCAGGTGGCAACGTGGGCGTTGCAATTACAGGAGAATAGTTTGTCAATTACACATGTAATTTATATAATATGCCTTATAAAATATACTTTACCATTTATAATTTGCCAAAATGCTTGAAGATACTAGCCGCTGAAAAGAGTTTACATGCCTCTGCAGGGGCTTTAGTACAATTATTTCAATTATGTTATACTCCTATTATTAATATTATTCACAGTTATACAAAGATGGCAAACTTTGATTGGGCGAAGCAGCAAAATCTGATTAACAGAAAGTTCAGCAAATAATAAAGAGGGGATGAAGAAGATACTGAAAGTAACGTCAGGGTATCAAAGATCCCAATTTTATTTTATTTTAGATTCAGATTGTAAATTGCTTATTAAATAAGTAGACAACGTTCCAACTTATTCCGAATATGATAATTTGTCTTTTGGATTATAGCAAATGCTTGTCTACAATGTCTTCTGCTAATCGGCCGGCCATAAATAATAACTGCCAATCTCACTATTTCAATTCATTTTCTTCCAATGGTTGGGAAGGAAAAATGATATTACACGCCATGTCAGCAGCTTACCGTCTTAACATAGCATAGATGAGAAAGACAAAATGTTTAAGTTATTAAATTTCATATTAATATAACATAGTTTATCAATAGAAAAATAACTTATGTAAATAAGCATGAGTCCCTTAAAAATAATTGTTAAATAGATAATACTATCTCCTTATGCAAATTTAATAATCACAGCCCAATATCCACAGAAACTACCATATATGGATAACTAAAAATATATTTACTTAATCAGTATGATAATTGAATCTAAGTAACTCTCTATATAAATTATTTTTGTTCAACTATTAATATTATTTTCGATCATAATAATATTAAAAATTTAGTGATTTTTAACTGTACAAATATTCAAAACCTAGTTACTCAGGAAATGGAGAGTAGTGTATTGAAATTTACCTATGTTAGAGCTCTGCAATTACAATTTGAGGTTCTAGATAGACACTGACTGAATTATAATAACATGAACTAATTTGAACTCCTACTGGAAAAAGTATTGGGGAGATCGTGCGTTTGATTTATAATGTCTACTTGGCTGGATTTAGTTTCTAAAATTTACCGACTTGCCATAAAATCAAAATATTTCAGAAAAGCTCGTAAAATTTATACCTTCACTAATTTTTTTCAATTTCTGAGTGACTTTGCTATTTCACGAAAGAAATATTATTTTGGTCTCATTCTTGTAATTCTAAATAAAATAATGATGCGAGTAACTTGAAATCATAGTTTTTGAATTTCGGTAATGAAGCCGAAACTTTTACCACTAAATTAGACTTTTAATGTTTAATAAGTAGCTCACCAAGCTTTTCTCGTCAAATCTTACATGGTAAAGGCAAATTCAAGAATTTTAATAAAATTTCACCGTAAAATGTGTTAAGCTAAAAAACTCTGGAAAGTCACAAGAAAATGTTAGTAAAAACTGAAGCATACTCCTTGAATTTCTACTAATAATTAAAGTTAATATTAGTAATCAGTATAAGTTTCAAGGTGAAAGGAAAGTGGGCATTCATGAAATGCATTTATTAGATATGACCTTCGAAACAAAACGTAACCAATAACTAAAGACCATGAACACAAGCTGTTTCAGTTGTTGTTATAAAATTTGAATGCAAAGTATTTTTCGTCCAATTTGCATTCTTGATACAATCAGAGATGAATGTAATGAGAAAATCCATAACTGACGGTCTTGTTCATCTATTAAGCGATCTAATGGATCTGTACGCTATTGTTTATTGCATTGTATTATTAGTCTCAAAGTATTTTTATCATTTTCCACTATTTCTAAACCCAGATTTGCTAAAATAATTCATTGCTTTATAGTATTAGGTACTTATAGCTTGCAATTCACTTGAATGTAGAAGAGAAGACCCATTATTTTTTTGGACAGTTAATTAATAATTTTTTTATACAACAATATTTTCTTGGCTCCGGAGTACCGCGGAGACTGATTATTTTAAAAATCCTCAATTTAATAACCCTTAATTATAAATAATTAAAGAAGTGCAAAAATTTACACACTTTAAGGATGCTAAGACGATGAAGATATTGAGTGCAGGGAATTTTAAACTGTGCAGAATAGTTGTTTATATTTTAAGCACGAAAACTAGGGAAGTTAGACTAGCGTGCGATGACTTCCTGCTTTCACTGCTACTAGTAATTTCAATGAAACTCAAAATAGGCTTTTAGACTGAAAAAATCATAAGAATTTGTCTAAACTCACCAATAGTCGTGCATGGATTCAATCCGCCAATGAAAATTTTCCTAAAATAATTAAAAGAGAAGTGGAATTACTTTGCTCGAGTCGTATGGTATATTTTATTTCATATATTAATTAAATTTGCTTTTATTAAAGCAGTGCTTGATTTCTAAATCGAACTCTTGGCTGACAGATTTGAGAGGGATCCCGCGATAATATCTAGAATGAACAAGCACTTTTCGATAGTTAGTAATAAATTGGATTGCAAGGAATAGTAACTTCCTATGGAAAAATTAAAATCTGCAATTCTATGTAATAAATTTTTTTATTAATCTCCTCAACAAATTTAATTATAAAAGACCGGGTTATCTTCTTGTGATAAAATACAAGGATCTTTAAAATTCTATTATTCCTATCATTTTTTGTTTTGTTTCAATCTCAACATCTATTAATTGGAATAAATATTTTAATGTTTAAATATTTTTCAAAAGTTACAAAATTTTATTACTTTTTCCCATTTGATAAGGATGAAAAAGCCTTGTTTGAAGGCAACAGAATAGCTCATGAAAATTTTACGTTATATTTTGAAGAATTTCATAATTTCATTAAGCAAATTCAAATACTACATATATTTTACTGTTTTTTCCCACTGTAATACATAAACTTTTATATTTTAATTGTAGAGAATCAAAGAAAATCTTTTAACAGAAAGTCCAAGTATGATAAATGGTAGAGGATGAAAAAGATGGGTGGAGTAAAGTCAAGTTATCAAAAAGCCCTTTTTTATTTGGTTTATGGCCTCGAGTTGTACAATATTCATTAAATGGGCAGCTCTCGATTTATGTTCCGAAACCCAAATTTCATGATTCTCCATTTGGGCTGGAGCAAATTTTTGACTGCGATGTCCGGTGGTTAATGACAGATTGCTTATTCATAACCGTTTGTCTTGCCATTTCCATCCATTATTTTCGCAAAATTTGGAAACCAAAATTAATCAACAGGATATTCGACAGCCTGATGATCTTAACATAGCAGAGGAGAGCTATCTAAAAAATTGAAATTTTGTCTTATATGTGCTTAACCTTCTCCACAAAAAGTAAATCTGACATTTCTTTGTTTCTTTAACTGTGAAAATAAGGTGAAGATTATTTAAATTGTGAGTTTAGTTGTTCGTATCGATGAATAAAAGTTTGTGGAAAGCGTAGTCTTAAAAGAGTTTTAGGTTAAACCTATCATTATTAGGCATATAAAACACGATATTTTATGCCCTCAAGTTAATGTATATTCATATTTTTCCCAAAATTTATTGGAACAAATATAGAAAATCGGAAATATAATATATATTTCGTATTATTACAGTGCTTAGCATGAAATAAATTTAAGGTAAAAACATAAACAAATTTATAACCATTCTTTATTGATATAAATGCACTATTTTAAAGATGAAACATAAAAATGAAGATAAAAATTTCAAATTTTCTTGCACTCGATATCAACTCTCCTTTTAGTACTCACCTTTCATCAATATAAATACTCTGTAAGCTATGTTTTGTACTTTAAAATTACCCTTCAAGAAACACAGAAAAATCTCCACTTTGCAGAAACGGAAGGGTAGGAAGACAAAAGAAAGAAATAACATTCAACTAGAGTCTGTTAGGCGTATAATGGAGTCTAAAATACTATCGTGAATTGGGTTACTTTCTCCCACATATCTTAAACCATTATGCAAAGGCTATTTTCCTGTTCCACCTCACTCCATTTGTATTGGGGAGCTAAATAATTTTTCTTCCTTCCAATACTCAATATTTAAAAATGACGCTAAAATAAGGAACTAAATGCAGATTTTTAACATTCAGTCACTGAAAAAATAACTGAAATTGCAATCAGTGTATCACTATATAACTCCCTGTCCTTATATTATTGAAATACATAAAAATTTTAAGAATGTAGTAAATCGTTAACTGCTATCTTAGCTCTAGCAATTGTATTTTTCTAACTATGTTTATCTGCAACTGCTAGTCAAACAAGTTGAACTATTTTAAGAATTTTCTAATTCATCTTAAGTTAAATTAATTTTTCTGTTTGTTAGTGCTTAATCGACTTCCCAAGATGATGAAATTAACGTTCGCTTAATTATACAACAAGTTAACGCTGGATTTTAATCCTCTTTCATACCAAACACACTGGACTTAAATTATCCTTGTCATTTATATTGAAGTAGTGAATCCACTACAGAGTGCGCTTATAAGAACAAGGTCTGAAATTCACATTGCTGACTAAACTAAGTCTGTCGCTTGTTTGTTGTCTCTCAAAATAGCAGATATTGGGCTGTAAGCTCTGCGTTATTTTCTTTCGTAAAGCAGCATTCCATTATAAGTATTCCAGTGTTTTTAATCAAAAGAATGAATTTTGGAAAGAGGAATAGTAAAAGTGCAATAAAACATGAAAGAGAAGGTAGGCCTTTTTACTTTACGTTTTTATATTCACCTTAAATACATTTAACTTAGCGAGGATAATTAATCTCTTTATGATTAAGCAAAGGCTCAAATTTCAATATTCGATCCCTAGAACTGTTATTGTATTCATATACACCCCGTCAAGATCCCAGTGAGCAATACCTCGATACGGACGCTGTTTTATGGCACATTAATACATTTTAAAATTTTAATTCCAACAAGGCAGAGTTCATTATATTGGCAAAGTGGAAAGTTTATAATTTCAATCGCAAGAACTGAATAAATTTTGGTTTTAAAATTGTAAAAAAGATGATAAGAATAAGGTAAGGCACCAAAAGATACTCTCTGTATGACTAATGGTTTCATGTTAAACATTGTTTAATAACCGGTTAATTTTGTATGATTTTTGTCTCGAATCTAGAGTAAATAGAGGTATAGTGCTGATTGACCAATTCGGAAGGTTCAAATTGTTCTCTCTCAAACCACTGACAAGCGAAATGACATTACCTGGATAATTAGATATAACAGAGTTCGCGAGATTGTGTTTAATGGAAAATCCAAAATTAATACGCTTATGCTTGTAAATACACGATACTTCAATGCATCTGAGACAAAATCATTGAATATCCATCAGCTGATTTCAGGGCTCAACAAGCAGATGACCATTTAATTTTTTCTTAATGAAATTCACTACTTAAGCATCCTAACGATCCACAAATTTTAAGATTATGTTGAGTGATAAATGTCTGTAGTAAGCTTTATTTCAACCGAACATATAAAACTCATATCTTATTAGAAGGCTTAAAAAACGAGACGGTTTTTCGTAAATTACTTATCCAGTTTTGTATTACCGAAGAGTGAGTTAAACAGTCATATCCAGAGGAGATACATCACCTAAACCAATGGAGCTAGCTAAAGATAAAATTATTTTGAATTATTTCACGCACTAACACCATACTTTTTCTAGTAAAGTGGGATTTTGAAAAGTGTAAAATACAACGTCAGCCAAGAGAGTTTCCCATTTATATGGCTGAGAACCAAGAGAGATCTTAACTTAACCAAGATTAAATGCATTTTTTCTATCTAATTAAAATGGAATAAAAATAGTTGAATGTCAGATAATGTATATTTTAAATATAATGATCGATCAGTTAATGTATAAGAAAGTGACGTAACGGATCACACCAATCTGGTAAGATATAATAACGTCGGATTTTAAGAATGCTAGCCAGGATTGTAACGAACACGTATAAAAAGCAAATAAAACAATAAAACAAATTAAAACAAATTTACCCAGGTTCGTGTGGGAACTCGGTCTCTCCTGTTTCCTTATCGTTGTCTTTAACATTCTCCTTTAAGTTGCCAGTATTACTATCCGCTTCCATAATAGCAACTTCACAGTTTCCATTTTTTATATTTTCACTAGACTCCCCATCGTAGCCGCCATCCATACCTCCATTTGAAGTTTGATTTGGGGAGACACAACTAGTTACGCTTGAGGGGCAGCTGTTGACATCCATTTTTTCCTCAACAATCGTCGATAGCATGCTTACATCCGAAGGTGGACTAGTGTCGTTTTCAGTAGTGTTCGAATGTAGGCCCATTTTCTATTTGAAATTGTGGGTGGCAGAAATCCAAGATGCAGAAGGACGACTACAGTTCCGCTTCCTTGGCCTTGCACCGACTCACGAATGTATCCATCCACGCGTTGCGAGGACTTGTTTTTCCCTCTTCAGCGCGGCTCAAATGCCCGCGCTTGGATTGGTCGGCTCTGTGGGCGGGATAAGCAATTTGCCCACTTCCGTAGAGCCAATCGTGCATTTCACATCAGAAAGAGTGCAAAAGCGTGTAAATGTGTATGTGGGGTTGGAGGCGAAATAGTGTAGACAGAAATGAGACTGTTGTTGAGACCTAACTCAAAAAAATTTAAAAATGTTGTTAAATAGAAGGAAGGTTCAAACATTTATACATGAAATAAATTATCGGTTGTCCGATTCAATTTTCCTTCATAACTTTACCTTTATTGTTGTCGTTTTTAAGTATTAACCGTTAGTAAACTGGATAAATGCTGTTGATTTGGAAAATTTAAAACGGTATCACATACTGATAAATTCAAAATGATATTTTTGATTTTACACTTTATGCAAATTCATTTTCGCTATCTTAAGTGACGGATTTAATCTCGTCTACTTTGATTTAAGATATTAAAGGCAAAAAGTTCAATATTTTGACGGCTTCAAATTGATATACTAGAACAAATGATCTAGCGTTTCCGCACACTTTAAACAAGTGTTGTCAAATATTTTGACAAAAAAGATAAAGGTCAACAAACATTATTCATTTTTCTCTTAAATTTTCACATTAATCTTGGGGTAGTGGTTGATTTCTGCAATACAATTCAGAATATTTATTATCATCATCCACAGCAATTCACACAAGTTCTACAATTGTTAATTACGGGAAGCAACTGGCATTGAATGACAGTAATTCCAAAGCGTCATAAAATATTAAAATGTTATGCAGAAATTCAAATATCTGACGGGAAAACACCATTTTTAAACCAATTTGGTTGAACTTTGATGAATTCTGTAGCTTTAAAATAATTTAGGCTTCTAATTGTTAATTTCTTATATATTAAAAGTAAAATGTATCTGAAATGAGTTATCGACGTTGAAATATCTATTTCAGTTAGGAAACGGGGGAAAATTCTGAAATATGACCGCGACGAAAATTACAATTTGTATAAATGTGATATCATGCCTTTAACTTTTATTTTTACTCGATTACTTCCACTTAACACTCATTGAATATTCTTGGCGTTTCCTTTGCCTAGATACTTTCCATTATGTGATTTTGAAAAAATATTTCCTCCTGGTCACGAGTGATGATAAATAAAGCACCCATAGGAGAAGACAAACTTCCCTGATAAAATTTAGCACATTCACTTATCTAGAACATACTGCGGACACTTTGTTTTTTACTAATGAAAGGAAATAGCAGACCCTCGCACAGAAGACCTCGAAAGAGTTTAACAAAATTTGATGTAGACACTTTCATTTATACAAAACCTTTCATTAAATAAGCATTTCCATGGATATTTTGTTTAAACTCCAACACAATTTAGTAATAGGAGTTTGTTATTTATATTTTAATGAGGAATTAAATTTTAAGCAGTCATTTCTGGTCCGGATTCCCATAGAGACACGTTAATCCCAGTTCTCCAACCATCGAGAACGCGTTTTTGGATAGTGAATGTACGTCGATTGTGCGAGATTAAGCTTTTTCCCCTGTCGTGTCCGAAGTAGAATGTTCAATGTCCATCAATCCCATTCAAGCAAATAGAACGGCAAATCATTCTGATTTAATCTGGCTAAATGAAACCAACTCTCTTAACAGGATGAGTGTGTGAAACTACTTTCCTAAATAGAATTAAAAGTAATTCAAAACAAATAATACAATAATTAACTGTCATCGGTTTAATGGCAAAAATTATATGAAAGTCACTATAAATTTCTGTCTGTAATCGATCTAATTTTGTGAACACATTGTGGGTCTATTTACCCCAAGAATACACTCAAATATATACACCGACTTAACTTTTCCCCAAAATTCGGTGGACTTCCAGCTACGTCTGCACTGTCTTATCTATGCAACTGACTTTGATATGAGACTGGACGGTATTAGTTCTATGTTGAATCAAAACCCAAGTTAGATGTTGCATATTAGCACAAAAATTTGAGTGTTTATTCAATCACTCCATCGTAAAACATAAAAATTTATATCACCTGTGATCCCTTTCATTCAAGTGGGTTATTTATTGTACAGTATCATTACGAAAAAATGACTCAATCTCATATTCGATTGTTTCAAATACAATTTTCATCTAAAGATTGGATGTTTTGTGACGATATCATTTTAACAAGGTGGAGTTCGCTCAGGGTGAACTCTAGAAATAAGCAGTAAGATTTCGTATTTTCATTTCATAACCTTAACAAGGATGCTATGCATCAAAATTAGGCGAAATATTCCTAATCAAAGATGATACGTAAGATTTGATATTTTTGTTAAAGAGACGGAAAATCTATCTGACACTTACTAAATTCTTGAATTGAAATACTCAGTGCATCTCTTATTTACTTCTATATACTTTATTTTTATTTTGTCTGAAGGGACGATCGAGAGCACCGCTTTTACGCCCTTGACGCACAAACATACGGCTGTTACCTCACTTCCAAGCGTTATTAATTTCTCGTGATTCAGCAATTTGCCTTATCATATATCATCAAATTAAGACCCGTTAACACCCGAGTAACTGCGCTTAAACCGAATCTATTATTTTCAACAAAATAAAAATGAGAAGATGGTCATGTTAGGGCTAGAAATGACAGTTAATAGATAAAAGGTATAAAAATCAATTTAATAAATAAAGTTTTTCCTGAAATTTAGTTATTAACCGTTCTGTATAGCTCAACAAAATACTCTTAATTAAAATGCTTAGAGAATTTATTTATGCAACCTTCTCGCATTTATTCAAAATATGGTGTAACTGCCACCCATGAGGCAAGCAGACAAATAAAAGGATTTGAAGTTTCTATAATTAACCGTTAATTAAAACAAATGCATCCTCTTAGGAAAGGAAATTAAGCAAAGAGAACAATTTACGACTTGCGTGTTTTCCTAGGATTAATTTTAGTCTTAAGTTTTTAAGCAAATATTGAGGTAAGTTTGCTAAAAATTAAACCTAGGAAAAGCAACTCGAATTTTCTCATTGCATATTCTTGATTTCGATATCAAAGACAGATACTTGTTTTAAATTCATTATTTCTAAATTAGATTAATGTAAATAATCTGATTTTTTAGCACTCCTGAATTAAAGCCAATGCTAAAAAAGATGCCGTTGTATTAATATTAAGATTTTTATTTTATACTATTTTGCTTTTTTTATTATTTATGTAATTTATTTAAATACTGTGTTGTTGGATATTTGTTACGTTGTTCACGTGTGTGCTTAACTGCGCAATTTCAGATTAAGGGCGCAAGTATGTCTTCTAGAAACGTTTAATAAATATCCAGATTAATCAATGGAATATATAAAATAATGATCACCTTTCAGAGAGGAAATCAATCTAGAGACTGAAACATTTGTACTACTCCCCAACATTAAGCTGACAGTTCACAATACCCTCAGAACGTTTCATTCGAAGAATCCGTCACCACGTTAATATATCGTTCAAATTAGGGATAATGCTACAGGTAGACGTAAGATGGTCTTCGAATGTCATGAAAGCCCTCGATTATATTTCCAATTCCGTCCTTTAGAAGATGATCTTTTGATTGAAGCAACTAGATCAAACGAAAGGTATGATAAACAAAACGGTCTTTCGATATCTTTTGTAGCTCTTTCTAAATTTTTAAAACCGATGAATTGGAATATAATACACTTAATATAATGTTATTATTACGAAGTCCTATTATGAACTAATCGATATATGCATAAGAAAGGCTCATCCCGTCACGTTCCGACATTTGAGTGCTAAAATCATTGTAACTTTATTCAAAGTGAGACTGTAGATAGTCGTATACATATGTGTATATCACTGAGTTCATATTTTAGATCTAAAACCATGTGCCATGAACTTAGGAGTATTAATGTATGCGAATTAGTTAGTGAACGTAAGTTAGTATGGTCCTGTTACCTGGAGCATTGGAAAAAACTAGCGACAATCTTACTCTAAAGATAGTAATGCAGGTACTACATATTTTCCTTAAATCTAATCAGTCAGTCATAATGCAGATTAAGACGAATGCAAATTTTTGCAAATCCTTGCTTTTCAAAGCTAATATCTACGATAGTTTTTACTCGCCTACCTTGAAATTAGTTTCCAAATGGATAATCACAAAGGACTTAATGTATGGTTATCTAGACAATGAAGAGCCCCTAACTGCAATTGAAGCTTTGGAGAAATCCTCGCTCCAGGATTGAAATACCCCAAGTTGGCTTTCTCTTCTTGGTAGGTAGATAAGTAGACTTTTAGTAAGAATTATATAGCTAATTATGCACTCCTGTCCACATAATATCCTTGAAAGGATCTTATGATCAAATGCCGTAAATAAGTTAGAACAAATGGCAGTTATAAGGAAATATTCATTTAAGATATTCATAATATTCAAATATTTAGTAGAGATAAATTTTAAAATGAGTGTTTTAGGCAGCGAGATATTTGACATAAACTGAAAGAATGAAATTATGTATGAACGACAATTAAGGTTACATCACCATAGTTATATATAAAAAATATCATTTTACTGAAGGAAAGTTCATTTGTAACTGATTGATCCAGCAAGAAGGAAATCTTCACCCATTGCTTTTATGCAACCTTCCATTCCCAAAAATAGCCTAAAACTCCCAATTATTTTGTGTGACTTATTTAAAAATATTTCAAATGAAAAATATAACATGCGGTTGTTATTAAAAATAATTCTAGATGATGTTCATAAACATTAACTGTTAATTTTATTTTGCGGTCTATTGTATTTAATTATTCCATTTTCTTAAATAAAAATCCACATTAAAATTTTTAAATTTTGTTTCGTACGTATTTTTTATTCACCTAATACTCAACTTACTAATATTTTTAATATCTAAAACTAATTCATGAATTTTTCTCAGAATTTTATGGAATACATTCTTGCGCTGTTTTGGCATAATATTAATATTTCGGATTTTATTGTAAATGCTCCGATAACAGTGTGACAAAATTACTGGCATCAACTTTAAATAATGAGGTGGTACCAGATTATGTGAAATAACATAGTTCAGTATAGGTTGAAACAGGCGTTTAGTAATGACTGCTTAATGAAGTTATCATGTTGAGAGCCTTACTTTATTTAAATTCTAGAAGTAACAAATTTTTCACTTTCTCAAAAGGATGAAGAGAAAATATGTAAATTTTCCAGAACTCAATTTTCATAATTTGGGCTCTGAGGCTCCCGAGTTGATTCAGATCTACGGAATTCGGGGGTTTTTATTTAACCGAATGTTTGATCAAATCCGATTGATTGATTCGTATCTCTTTTTTGCAAAAATGAGCTCGCTAAAGTCCATTCAAAATAATCTTTAATGGCCAAAATATTGGATTATTTAACACATTTTCCCACGGAAAATAAGTGTTTTCTTATTAAATGGAGATAATTTCTGGAAGATTAACTGTCTAATTGTGCGTGATGAAAGCTTCCCTTCAGGGAGGAAGTGTTTCTCATAACTTATAACTCTCTTGAATGAATAAATTAATTATTTAAGAACCTATTGTTGCTTTTTTGCATGAATTGGCTATAATTCTCCCATCGTCGGTCTCACTTTTACTTTATAGTATTCTCAGTTCAGGAGAATTTTCTATATCAAAATGCATAGTTTAATAATTATTTACCTGTTCGCTAAATTATAAGCAAGTAGCCTTTTCAATCGCTCTGTTGGAGGTGTGCGGAATTCGCGTTTCTTACTAATTATTCTTAAATATTAAATTGCGACGATAGCTTTTAACTACCATATTGTCATCTATGAGCGTAAAGGCATTTGAACACGAGTAGTGCATATTTTTAAATCTCAGTTTCTTTAAAAAAGCCCAGTATACTTGTTTATCTCTTTTCTTCTTACCAAAATTATTGGTAATTTAACCCTCTTGGGATGATGTAGTAGGAGAATAAATGTAGTCTTTTTTATTTCAAGCATCAAAATTCATGCTTATGGACATATGCAAGCAAACTAAACTGGAGCGACAAAGCACACTGTTTAACAATTTAGTGCCATTTTAACATTAATAATTTACAAATTTTAATCAAAAGGAATAAAAATCGCTCTGTGTCAATTAAAGTTCCATTTTCCCGATTTTCCGCAAGAGTTTAAGTCTTCGATATTTAGAGTTCATTGATAATAGAGTTGATTGGATGTTTGACTATGCCGCTCTGGTGAATTTACATCCTCTTACGGACATAAGTGAGTAGATGGGACTCGGAAAGTTATTTTAACCACCACAGTTTATCTGATCGAAATACCTTTAAATCAATGAATATAGTTTTGATTTATTGTTTGAATTTTATTTCAAATTTCATTTCATTGACTTTTAATTTAAATGCCATAAAATATATTTCATTTACCTAGATCTCCCGACTTGTCCCGATGAATTTGCTGTGCTGCGAAGTGCATTAAATTTCACTATAATATTTTCTATTTTCTATTAATCTTCTGAGTTTTATTGTTAACAATTTCAGGTAATCATTAAATATTCTATTCGTTACTATTTTAAATAATCACTTGCTATTAAAATGCCCATTATTCACACAGTTTAGTTAAATTTTAATTTTATTAGCAATTAAATTTGAATGCTGCATTTTCAAACGTTAACAGTACCCAAATAAGAATGAAAATTGGTTTAAAATTGAACTACTTTAACAAATTAATACAATTGTTTACATTTTAAGTTCTAAAATGCAAAATAATATGAATTAACACATCATAGAGATAGCTGATGTTTACTTTCGTAGTAATAATGCCCTATTAAAATATAGACTTGAAATAATATAATGTAGTAGTTTTTTTATCAAAACGAAGAGATAAAATTAAAATTTAATCAAGCGTAAATATTGAAAAACGAACTCGTTTTCCTTGAATTTTTGATCATTTCCGATACTCATAATAAAAATTATTATGAAAATTAATATGATCTCTTAAATCAAACAACAATTAAGAAGTTAAAAAACATAGTACGTTAAACATCTTATCTAGTGTGAACTAATTGATCTTTTGGCTGTTCAAAGAGATCAACAGAGCGATCATCACTTTAAGGGACACAACTAACGATACTTGTTCCAGAAGCTAGGAGAAAATTCAAAATCCTTAGCGACGCTTGGTCAAAAGTATCGTGATCTTTGATTATGCATCAGATTTGGCATAAAAGGAAAATATACAGACCTCATGATATGTTTTCTTATTATATTTATTTCCTCCCATTTCATACATTACTAGACTTCATTACTATTAATGGCTTTTAAAGCTTTAATTGAAGTTGTAAAATGCTTTTCTTCCGTCATGGATAATAATAATGAACTGAAAAAAAATAATGGAATTTTGATTACAAATAATTGCAATAATTAAAGAGGTGCAAATTAGCACTTTCTTTTCCCGCTAACTGAATTCCCGGTAACTGAATTAAAATTAGGTCACAATGGTGATAATACCGCTATTAAAAAAACTTTTCCTGTAAAGCATTTGAGAAGTGTCATGTGTACATAGAACAGTTATAATGCTTCTTAGGCCTTTGGAAAAGAATTGAATTACAGTGGCTAGATCGACCATCATAACTAAACAGCTGGTCAATATGCATTGGAAATTGCGGATAAGCACTTAATCGGACGATTTATCATATTTGAATCTTGGAACGCTATGCAATGAGCGGTTCATTAAATGAATATTCTACAGCCTGAATCCGAAATTTGAATGAAGAAACTCTTGTAATTTCCCCTCCTTGCATTTCATTGAACTATGCCTACTCTATTTCGGTTGCTTTCCCGCAATGAAAAATTGTAAGAACTTTCCTATATTGCTGTAAGTTATAATAACATTATAATGATTTGAATAACCGGAAATAGAACCCAAGTAAATTATCAGTGATAATTAAACAAAATATTTATAAAAAATAAGGGACCAAGCCTTATGAGCCAAAATTAGAAGAGACTTAAAAATTAGGTTTCTTAATTCTGGTACCATTTGTATACCTAACGGCCAAGGCATATATAATTAGTACATCAAGTATTCCCGCTAAAATATTAATATTATATTTTCTGATTTAAAGTTTTTAATAGTCACTATTAGGTGATTTTGTAGTCTCGTCAGAATAAAATATGAGAAAAGAGAAATTTTGAAAAATTACCTGATTATGTGGATACATTGACATCCCCCAATTTTTAGCCTACTTTTTATTTTATTGTATTTATTGTTACATTTTTTATATTTATCGTCTATTCGGCATATACCTTGGTCTTTAGTAATTTTATTTAGTCAGTTATTACGCTACTTCTATTTCCACATTATCCAAATAATTATTTACTTTACCTTTTTCGTATTTGTGCCAAAATATGAGGAAATAAAAATTTCAATCATAGAGTTAATTAATTTTATTCAATTGCATTTTTTTTCTGGGAAGTAAATAGATTTGAGACCGAACATTCCATATTTGTTTTGATTCTTTAACGTAGAGAATGTGATCAAAGGTCGATCCTCAATCATTATATTTAACTAATCTACAAAATACCTGGTTAGATATAATTCTTGGAACCAAAGCTTGTGAAGTGTACAACACCACCAAGGGTGACTAAAGGGATCTCGTGGATGTCTATAACATTCCGGAAAGTTCGTAAGTGCTACCTATCACGGACGTGCGCACAGAGATCCCCACCTAATCAATATTCATGAAGCGTCGCGTTGTGCACTAACAATTACTAAGCTCTTTCAGTAAAAATACTCCACGCATCAAACCTGAACTCTCACTACTTTGAATGCAACCTAGCTAATTTTGGGGCAGTTCGTACTAAGGGACTCTGCTAGAACGGATTAGTAAGGTTTAGTCAAGGGTCTATTTGTGTATCGATGAATTAAAGCTTTTATCATATTTGCATTGCAAAATGATAAAATTCTCTTGAACAGGGAAAAATATACAAAAATTTAATTTTTGAATGTCCCTCAATCTAATTAAACACTTTTAATCTTAAATCTTCCAATATGTCTCCATATCATAAATAATCAAGTTTTGTCTTCGCAATAATTTATTTGACAATTTAAACCCATTGAGACGATTGTGCTGAATTATTTGAACAACTCAAAATCATCATAGTCGCCTAAAATGAGACGAAACTATTTCCACAAATCTCCCTTTTCTACTGAAATATGTAAATGAGTGGAGTTATTCGTTCACGAAATCTGTAGCACTTTTATTATATTCCGTGAGTCACCGTAAATTGGGAGAGAAAATATGTAAATGTCCAGTTGTGATTTGCAACCGGTGACGCTAAAAATGGATTAATAAAAGAGTCGATATTATTTTCTAAATATAGAAAGTAGGCTTTAATAAACTCTGTTCTTATGATTTATGAAAATAAGCTTTCCATAAAATTAAGTTTTCAAATTTTGTTATCACATATTTTCAAATTTCATAAAGCAATTTAAATAAAATTACAACTTCCTTTCTAGTTTGGAGCAAGACTTTTGTTGAGGTGCAATGTAAAAATTAATACTTATATATTTCCTCACACGATCAGCCGCGAAAATTAGCATTCCATACTCTAATCCAATTAATTTTAAAAATATATAATATATTGCAATGGCGGCTGAAAATCAGTTTAAATTAAGTGTACTGATAAATAAGCTTAGCATAGCGTCATATTTCGAGGATGTCAAATTGCTTGTCTTGATATGCCAAAAAATTTATCTAAAATCATAAGCCAGTTCAACCGTGAATATAATAAAACGCCAGGTGTGTTCAGTGTCTTCGAAAAAGTTTCACCCTAACACGAACATTTATAATTATCGTTAATGGCATAAGGAAGTTGAATTTGAGTCATGAATGCTAAATAGCCATATTAACCGTGACTGCATTTTTTTAAAAACAAAGCATAGTAACTAATGCTGTCTCCGTTCTCTTTTCACGTTAAAATATTAGTAAAGATATTAAGGTCCTGTTTTAAATTTCAGGATTTAGTTAAAGTAAATAAACGAATTAATGTCATAATATTAAATAATATCAAAAAATTAACTTGTTTTTGTTAGATTTAAATAAAACTGCCATCTATTTTCAGTTACTATATAATAACCACCCATTCTCGGAACTCATCTTGGATTTAGGGGTAGCATCGTGGCGCCTCTTGAAATCACGTAATGTTGGCTTAGATATTATTTGTCACTTTCAATGATCTGCATGTTGTCAAGACTGAGCATGTGACCTTCTTTTATTATGGCATAAACAACACTCTGTCCTCGTAGAATGTGTATGCTCATCGTTGTCTTTTTCGTTCTACACTCACAAGCTTACCATCACTTCGTCTTTATTGATACGCCCAATGTTGTTGAGAATTGAGTCAGAGTCAATGCTGTTGAAGCAGAATCTATAGCTTAAGTGTGGGAAGGTTGGCCAAATTATTACACTTCCAAGACTATGCAAATTCTCTACTATAAGATAAAATAGTGCAGAGTGTACGAATAAATTTCCAATCGCCAAAATGATAAAGTGAAATACTTAATTGTAGAAATAGATAAATCTCTGTAAGCTTAAATAGATATTGGGAATGGAACTATAATCAAATCAATGTGATGGTTGACCGTGGACAAGCATTTCTGTCTGGTCAAATTATTTCGAAGTTACTTTTATGAAATAACTGTCTTTCAATTTGAAATAACCTTATAACCAGTTTCCAGGGTAAGGTATTCAGGCGCGTATGGTTGGATTTGCCGAAAGCAATTGTAACCAGTACAGTTCATTGTCATGATGGAAAGGAAAAAATCCCCATCTGTTTTCAAATGCAAATCTAAACACGCGGATTTTGGACATTTGGAAGTCTATGATCTTGTTTCCCACTTACAGCTTGTGTATCCTATTTTTATTTGATATCATCCCACAGCATGTCTACGTTGTTGTAGTCTACTGTTGAACACTGCAGATGTGCGTTTCTGAGGTTTTTTGCATATGATTTTTAAACAAAGCTTACCAA
Organism: Hymenolepis diminuta; assembly: GCA_900708905.1. Taxonomy (NCBI): domain Eukaryota; kingdom Metazoa; phylum Platyhelminthes; class Cestoda; order Cyclophyllidea; family Hymenolepididae; genus Hymenolepis; species Hymenolepis diminuta. The sequence continues at coordinate 561,504 of CAADRB010000034.1, read as the reverse complement.
TGAATCTAATTAAAATTGCACTCTTCTGAAGGAAAATTTTTTTCAAAATTTCATATCGGAGTTATCTGAACAAAGTTATTCTTGAGTTAAACGAAGAAAAATGCTGTTTCTAATTTAGTTAAGTAATAAAATGACACTCCTAGCTCACTTAGGAAAGTGTTAAGACCACTTAAATGAGAAACTCGAATTCTGCCAACCTTCTTTACTACCATGGTTGGCCATTCCAAATACTGGATGTGAATTGATGGTCATTGAATCCCCGAACTCCTAGTCCGTAGAGGAGCACATTAATGCTTAGTCGCCGGCATTTTCAATTCTTTTGATGAAATATAATTTTACCTCTCCATTTGGTCTTATTATTTGTGTGCTTTTCATATTTTTAAAAGATTCTGTATCTTTATGGAAACCTACTTTCCTTTCATTAAATTTAATAATTTTCATTAAATGAATAAAGCATTAAATCAATCTTGCACAAATTTGATCTAGACAGGGGTAAATTCCTTGGGAACAACTATTTTAATGTAAAATGACGAACTTCATGCTTAACACGATAGTCAATGCATGCTGAACTTATGTAAACCCCTTCTCGAGAAACCTCGTTTTCGCGCCTTATAAATGTGAACAATAAATCTTGCAAATTTCGCAGTTAATGGCAATTTTCTAGCTTTCATAAACATTTCATTCTTAAGTATTAGGCGCATTTTAAATGTATGCTAATGCTTTTATATGAGACCTGCAAAAAATTCGACCTTATTTTGACGGTGAACATTATTTGCGAAGGAGATAAAATATTAGCTTGAAGGCAATAGATTTAGATAGTTTTAGGATTCATAAGTTTGGACCAAGTCATTATTTATGTAAATACAATCCACGAATAATAAAGAAACGTCCGAGAAAAATACTCTTCTGGGCTTAAAAGGAAGGACTATATGTCTGTTTTACTCCGGCTGCCTTGTTAGGTAGCCTTCACCAATGGAATATCGTCGATTCGGAGGTTGTCCCTAACACTCAGTTATACTAAATTTTCAAAGTGTTAAAAAAACTTGATACGTAGGTAGGAGGTGAAAGTTTACTCTCCATACGCTTCTTATAATTATTTTCGAGAGTGTTAATTTAAACCGTTTTATGCGAAATGATTTTTCAAATCGAATACTATGTACAATTGATGCATTTCATCTCTCTCGGACCAAAACTTACGAATAACACATCGATTATCCATTTTACTCGCCTCTGCCTCGCGGTGATTCAGCTGATTTGCATGTGTTATTTACACACCAATTTAAAGACTCATCGGTGCAAACACGTGGCTCTTATACTCTCCCTCTCTCATACCCTTTTTTTCATTTTCCACAATTTGGTGACCTACTGCTACAAAGGTATCCTGAAGCTGATCTACTACGCTTCTGTTTAATCAGAATTAACCACTGCCATTGAACAACTTGTCCTCTAACAGGGCATATGTGCACGCTGAACACTGTATCGTTATTCTTATGAAAGACCTTATCGTCAGTAAATAACTGTTTTCAATTTTCTTTAATTTCCCACTGTTTCTGTCATCAGCCTTATTCCTCTTCTACGTTGAAATGCTACATATTAAAGTTGAATTTTCAGCGGAATTTTTAATTCTAGGAGGATAATTGGACAAAAATCTGTCTATATGGAAATAGTTGAGCACCAAATAGGGCATAGGCCCACCTTTAAATAGAAGGTTACGTCAACATAGAAAAACTTTGTTAAAATAAATTTCAAATGTTTGTAAGGTTTAAAACCTTCTAAACTTTCACAAATGTGATTACTTATGGACGTTAATCCCTCTGGTTATCAGAATTAATCCGACTGAATATTTATTCTAAAACCTGCGTTTATTCCTTTCGAAATCTAACCTGCTACGTGTCTAGCAAAATGCATAGTACTATTACTCATAAAGATAAATCAAAATATTTCCCTTACTAATTAACTAGGACCCATAAACTGACCCAAATTCCCCAACAGATCCTGGCCCTTTTAAGCTTCTTTCTCTCCCCCCCCCCCCTCACCTCGTCTAAAACACTCGCCTCACGACTGTTTAGTATTTAGGTCAGGGGAATTGATCCAACCCTTTTGCCGTAAGTAAAAACCATTTTGATTAACTCCGGTGAATGAGAGTATTAATTTTGTATGCACATGATTTAAGAGTCTGAGTTGACCATAACCGTCATTGTGAAAGATTATCTTAAGCATTAGTAAAGTTCTATTGGCAACCCACTGAAACTTTCGAAAACTTATTAGCATTTCATTCTTTAAATCTGCCAATATACTCATAGATCCTATGCTTTTAAATTTTTAGTTTATTTACAAACTAAGCTACGGCTCCACAAAGGATAGAAATGTTCGAGAAACTTGATACGTAACTTAGCTTCAGGGAATTGCCAACAATACGTGATTTGATTTGTAACCGTGCCGACGAGAAATTCACATCCTGAAACGTCTCTCATTAACCGGAGTCAACTAGTGGAGAAGACAACTCATATCATTACTTTTGCTCAGATGAGCTCCAGTCGTGTGGACTTTGACCTTACAACAGTGCTATTTAAGTACTGCATAAGCTCAGGATGATTGGTCAATTAGAGCTTGCGTTAGAAATCCCGTCCCACGATCATGAAGTTGCTCCTTGACCCCATTTATGTTATCGTTCCACTTTCTCCCCCTACAGGCTTTCTCACCCCCTATTCATTAATTTAGGTCATTCAAGTTAATCCATCTCCTTTTCCGGATATAAAATTGTACCCTTAATTGCCCCGGTAAATGGAACTAAAGTGATACTGACTACTTCAACCCTTTGTAAGACGATGCTATTAAATCTTTACAAATTGCACCAGTAAATGATCGAAAATTTTGATAAAGTGTTGCACTATACATAATGGAAATCCTAAAGCTCTTAATGTATTTTCATTTATATATCCCATTGAATTAATAGAGTACTAAGTTCTTTAAATAAGGAAGACTTATTAACATGAAGTATTTTATTATGCCCAATTAAAGTCGATAGGGAACAAATACCATTTAAAATATAGCTAAGTTAAGAGTGCGATGAGTAAGTCTAATGGTGTCAACGAAACTGGAAGGAATGTATATAATGATACTTAATACCACACCTAAAACTGAAAACATAGCGACTAGCATATGAATAATAAAAGGCAACTGATTATCTAGTTTCACATAAACAAAGAAGTAGAAGTGAAGGAGGAGGCGAAGGAACAGGAGAAGGCGAATATACGCTTTCAATTCAAGTTAAATTCAGCACGTTGGGCATGTGTTGCGCGTTCCTGTAAGGAAAAGAGAGGAAAAAAGTGCATACATATTCAGCTACACAGACATATTCGCAAAGCTGAAAAGAGAAAAAGCTACTCCTTCGTACTTCACTGGCAAGATGGTATATTTAGAAGTCAAGTAACGTAAGCGCCTGTAAGTTGAACAAGCAATAGTCTTCTGTGCGTGCAGCAGATCTAGGCATTTTATGTCTTTAAAATCTATTCTACTTTCTCAAACAGTGCAGTTAATCCCTATATCATTTTTTTTAAAGAATCCCTCAACACTTCATTTTCAATTTCGTACGAATATTTCTGACACAAGGTTGTACTGTAAATTATCGAAGAAATTGATACATTGCGAGTATAACAAATTGCAAATACTACGAATATCGCATTTGTTGATGTTTCGGATGCGTATCGACATTTAAGCTAAAACGGCAATGTTGTCTTGGTAAATTGAGACTAATTTCGTCAACATCTGATAAGTTCTTGAGTATAACAGCACTACAGAAAATTCTTGTGGTTTATCTGGTATGATATACATCAAGTTTAACATAATGATTTTAGACCTGCAGAGTAACATTTGTTGTCAAAGGTGGGCAAACAAATCTAAATCAGAGGATAGGCCTCCTAAATTAACCAATACCATTTAAATTTTCTTACCTCTCCATCCATTGTAAAGAGGGTAGTGTAGATATATCCACCAACACCCCAAGTTGAGTACGGCGATTCTAGATCCTTCGGTCCAGCATCTGGCCCACGTTGGCCTCTCGCCCAAATCTGCAATTAGAATAATTATACTTGGTGAATAATTAATCTTCTTGGGAAAGATTTAGAACTAAACGAAATGCTTTTCAGAGGCATCATAAATCATCTACGCGTTACATTGAAATGGGATGTTTTATCCCGTATTTGTATGCTTGTTACAAGGCATAGAAAAATCAGCCAGCGAGAATTCAGAAAACTGCCTGAACAGGTAGAAAACAGTTGGAATATATTTCTTTTCAAAATCATAGGTTTATAATGTGTTCTGATGCTGAATCAGGGTGCAAAATAATACATTGGTCTGTGAGAAGGAGTGTTCATTGTGTCTGCTGTTTTGGCCCATATAATAGTGTACGTCGGCTCTATGCATCGTATGTTACCACGGTAACTTCAATCAAGTGATTGTATTCGGTACGGCTAGACTATGCTTTAAAAATTAGCAACTATTAACTGCACATAAAACAAGCCTGTTCAGAAGCAAGTTGACCTCACATTATTACAATTATTTCTATTCACTTTCTTTTTACACAATAATCCGAAATCCGACAAATTTATTGCCAACTCATTGAAATACGTGCGATGGCCCGTCTTAAACATGGCTACTGCCAATGTTGAATTCTGTCCTCTCAAGTTTATTTATCACTAACCAGAATGCTTGATCGGCCTTATGCAATCTTAATGCTGTTAATCATGTTAGTGATTCACACATAAAACTTCCACTGAATACGTGGGGTATCCTCATCTCTACAACAGTATAGGTGATAACTCTAACTGATTGCACCAAAACTGCGTAAGTTCTCTTAAAACTTTATTCTCGTAACCCTCTCATTCCTTCTGTGCTCTTAGTGAAAATTCCCTCTTTTTCTCTATTCATCTTACCCGGAATCTTTCAGTCTCAATACACTGAAGTTACATAGTGAACTACGTTAATTTTAACCATTGTTTACTTCTGATCCTTTACCCTAGTATGGACGTTCAAACAACCAATGGAACTCCAGAGAATATGCTGCTAGGTTAACAATGTGCCCTTGTTTACTTTTTTATAGCCTTTGTATCTGTATTTATTATTCTATTTCTAGTCTAACCTTAGGATAAATTAACCAGCAGTGGCAAACAAAACACGACTTAAATACACCTAACCAGCCCGCATTATGAAATTCAGTGAGATAATGGACTGTAGAAGCACTCAGTCATGTTCAGCGGGGAACATACAAAGTTGAGGTCGGAATCTGGTTGTTGACCTATCATGCTCCTTCTCTTTATTTTAACTTAGTACATAACGGATCCTTCCCCGGCTTTTATGAGATCACCTTCCTATTTCCTTAATATTATATCTTAGTGCTCCAGTTTAGCAAGTATTTCCATCAAGTATCCATTATTATCAGTTATTTTAACAGAGCTCCTTGAAGCTAGACTAGTTTAGATATGATGGGTAATTTCATATGGGTTTGAATATTTGCCTCTACCTATTTAAAACCATATCTGTGTTTGGACTACTGTTTGCTTGGTCCTCTTATTCTTGCAAAAGATAAACGGCATAACTTAATAGTTACTGCTTTCGATTTTGTTTAACATTTTATCCCGAAATATACCCATAAACAGAATTTCTTCCTCTACGTAAGTATAAAGCACCTATGGTGGTAACTTTTTTGAGTAGAGCAAACCAAAGCCACTACAATAAAAAAGACACTGCTCATACCGCCAAAGAGCTTAGCGGTAGTCTTTTTGTCATTATTCTTGGAGAGGGAATTTTGTGCGTTTGTGGGTGCGCGAGAGATTTGAATAGAGTAGGAAAAGAACAAATCGGCTATTGGTTTATTTCCTGCCCGTAACGATGACTGCCTGCGTCGCCACTAATGCAACTCAATCTAGTCATTTTCAAACTCCTCGTGCCAACGCCACCGGCAAAATTTTATCGGATCGCATAAAACTCTCATTCTCTCTCTCTCAATGATCGCATTTACAAGAAGGCAGAAACTCGAAAGGGGGAGAGAGGAAGAAAAAAGGCAGTAAGAGAGGGAAAGAGAGATTGTGTGTGTTTCTGAGCGGAATGGAAAGGTAAATGAAAATCGAGGAATGAGAGAGAATTGGTGTGTGGGTAAAAATGGAACTAATACGCTTCACTAAATTCCTACACTAAGCGAAAAAAGGATTAGGCTTATTTCCAAAGCAAACTATATTGGTGGGATTGTGATATAAAAATATTAATGATTTATTAATTGATTTCAGAATGGCTTTATAGAGCTCTTTTAACAAACACTAGTTGATAATTAATAGAGAAATCTATAAGGGAGTGATTGATTGTTTTGATCGATCACTGTCCATTAAAACAGAAATTCCTCTTTCAGTTTTCTGATTAGGTGGTGGAAAAGATTGCGGAAAAGAACACATCAATACATCCGCAAGAAATCATCAAGCGAAGGTAGATACCTGCTAATTGTTCCAATTTGAAATGGGACTACATGAAAGGAACCAACCCAGGTTATTGACAAAAGATGTTGAGTTTATATATAAACGCTTCAGTCAAGTTCAGTCGTCGATGTCTCCGTGCGGAGATTGGCTGTTGCGCAGGTTTCTATGTGTGCATTCAGGTCGCCTATGTTGCTTTTGAGGTTGACCGGATTTTTACTGTTCCAAATCGATAGTTTTAACTGACATTTGCATTCTCTCGCCATTTTATTTTCCTTAATCTTTTTTCATAACAAATTTTCGTGATTTCTCATTCATATACGGATCGATTAAGTAAAGCAAGTGATTTGACTTGTTTTCCCAGTATGCAGGATTCCGATTAACATCTTACTGGATACTGAATATAAACGACGTAATTGCATGCGTAACACACATTAAGTCAACACTCTTAATTTTTTTCCCACAAATCTTGCGACTTACCTTCCGACTGCTCTTTGGCAACATGGGCGTATCACCGAAGGTGAAGCGAATTATTTGCTTGCCGTGTTCAATATTCCTTACAATCCTCCACCCGTTTAGGTTCTCAATCTAAAATTGCAAACCAAATTTAAATCATACGTGTAAATCAATGTTTTTTGGTAGGTTTATTAGTATATTAATGATAGAAAGTAACTCTTAAAATCAATTTTAGAGTACTCAATATTGCATTAAAATATGGTAACCTTAGAGGTTGTATCAAGTCTTATTCATATTTTATCATAAGAATTAGGAATCATTCACAATAGTCTCTCCAAATAATGAATAGATGTTTAACACTGATGTTTTCAGTCCGTGTTTCTGGATATAAAATATTATTACCAGATGATTGTAAGGTTGGAAATGCATATTAATCACTCTTAGCGTTGATTATTTTTTCTTTACGTTTAATAATTCATATGCCAATATAATTTACTAATATAAGACAGGGGAAGTAAATGAAAAGTTAGCAAATTTATGGCCCTAATTAACCTAATTATAGTTACTAATTCTCCTCTGCCTTGACCCTACAAGTGTCATCTAATTGCAGTGACTTCCAGTAAAGTATCATTTAAATGTTAGTTTGATTGCCACTTTTATAAATAATGCACTTTGGTTTTGATTCTCAAATTTGACTTTACGGCTAAATTCCTAATTTTCAGTGGTATTGTGCTGTTTCTCTAAACATATTCCAGTTCCAGTTCCAGTTTTGTCTGCTTGCAATCTCTCTAATTGAGATATTCGTAACCACCCATGTATGATTTTTATAAGCACTAGGTGCCCAATAATGAGTCCTAAACCCATGCTCTTCTACTTAGCTAAGAATTAGAGCATTAAGCTTTTACTCAAATTATAGCGGATTAACGAAGCGGTTATCCCATTGGTTTTCTCATATTTCTAAAATATATGCAAGACCTTATATGCACATACAAAAGGGGAGCGAAATTAGGTACTTAATTCAGAAAAATATAAATAAGTGGCATCGGATCACACAGCATTTGATTTTCAGCCAAGAATGATTGTTTACAAATATTGATGTCTTCTCTTCCCACTAATTTGCTTTAGTTTTTAAAAGTTGTTAAATGAATAAGTCGGCCCTATAAGGTACCAAAACACATTTACAAGCAAAAACTAATAAAACACATGAAGCTTATATGAATAAACATGTCCTTTTCCTTCCAGTTATCTGTCAATTAGGAAATTAATTAACGGTAACCAAAAATTAATCTGAACATACCTCCGAAATAGGTTCTAGGAGAAAAATAGGCTTAGAAGGTGGATCTTTTGAATTGTCAAATCGGTCATTATTAAGAGAAAGATAGCAAACACTATTTTTGAGATTCTTCAGTTTTTCAAAATTAACAGTTATTTGCATGAAAATAATTTTATTTAGTGTCTGATAAATCAAGATCAATTAAGTAAAGCTACTTATATGTTTCTACTATCACTGTTCGTTTGAAGCAAAAATATCAGAGAGAATTTGGTAAAAATTGCACGGAATACTTATTGATAATGGTGATAGTGACAGTAGAAGATTTCTTTTTGAACTTCATCTAAATAACTGTTAATATAAAGATTTTTTCGGCAAAATCAGCCTTATATTGTTAGATGTATCACATTTCAATTCCTTATACTTAAACATTATACTCAGTAATTTTACTCAATTACTCGATAACTTATAACTGAATTGCAAATTCCTATCAAAATAATGGCTCAAAAAGTCATAATGAATACTTTTAAACTCATAATCTTGAAAACATACTGTATTCCCATTATTCGTTATGACTATGTAGCGTCCATCAGGTGAGCACTCATCAATGGAGATGGCTCCTTTGTAGGATTTGTCAAATTGAGTTCGCGCGGTTAACTCACCCCTCGTTCCCCTTTGATCCCCACGTGCAGCTAAAATGAAGAGAGAGGCGGAGGTCAAAATTAACCAAAGACGGACACTAGCACGCGATTCAATTATGTCATCACAGCGTGCAAATCATTTTAGGATGAATTTCTAACTCAGCTTTGCTTTTAGAAAACGTCACCATTAAATTCACACAATATACTTTTAAGACAGAAAGAAGGAGTTCTCTCAGAATTACCCAGAATTGTTTGAAATGCTCATATCATAGAAATAATAATCCATTGAACCTGATTCCTAACTATTTAAGGTAATTTTTCTGGAATATATTAAGTCACTAACAGAATCTTTTAATCCTCCACGATTTTCAAAAAGGGCTAAGATGTTATCTAAAGTTGATTTTCCCATGCTCAAGCTGTCCTTTCCATATCTAAAAAGAACTTTAGAGAGCGTAAGTTGTTTCCTGTTTTAAAATTTTCCAGAATAAAATTTCAAACAAAAGGCTATTTACTCTACTCAAATCCATAATATTTCAAAATATTGCTATGAAGACAAAATGGGAAGTTAAAAATATGCTGCACCTTGTTATTAATGTTTTTAGTAGCTAATTTTTCCCCAAATATTTTAATGAAACCACATGATTATACATTTATTTTAAGAATTCCTACCTTCTTTATAACTGCAAGATAGCTGTTCTTCACCTAAAATAAAATATTTTGTCATATTTTATATGAAAAATTCTTAGTTTCGTGTCAGCATGACCTCCTTTAAAACAAGTGCTTTTGCAAATTTTCCCATCTTAGGTGGACGAAACTATGCCTTTTTTTGTTAATTTTCTTTATTATCTTCCAAATGGTTCTTTTCTTGTATTTTTGCAAAGTTAACAGTGAAATATCTTCGGATGAAGTAAGTTTTATAAATTAAATTAAGTAAGACTTACTTTCACCATCAAAATCAGCTATCCGTGATCTGACCGACGAACCGGATGGATCACTTCGTTCAGGAAATCTGTGCGCTCTAAAAAAGTGAAAGCGATTGAACAGTGGTTTTAAAATAATAAATTGAAAGGTATGAAATGTGTAAGCAAGTCCAACAATAGGAAAAACCGCGGTTTGTTCATATAATCAAAAACAGATAAAAAGCGTGCAGGAAGGGAACAAAAAAAACGAACTTCTCAGATTGCATATATATCTTTTTTATTTCCCCCGATAGCCTCTTAGGGTCAGTTAATAACAAATAATGTGACGTGTAACTCATTATATTTGGGCAGTCTCTCGAGCTGGTAAGCGACTTTAATTACCTCACATTAGGGACGAAAATAAAAAAAAATTCTTTTAACTTGGGATGCAATTGGACTGGTAATCTTACGACTTTGGGGAGGGTGCTCGGCCAACTTAGGATTTATGTTTAGCAGCGTAATCCTGTGAATATCCAGATTAAAAGTATGAAAAGTGATTGGTATTCCACCTCAAGTGTTTTAGGCAACGTGTATCATTGCCGCAATTTCTTGACTGCATCCACTAAAAGGCAAATTGTTATTCAAATGGCTAAGCTTAATGTTACTCCCTTCTACTTCTAAATTTTACCATTCGTTTATAAAGTTACTACAACAACGTACACAACATAGAGAAGCACTACTCTGGCTTACTGGAAGGAAAGATTAAATACCCGCAGTTGAACTGCGTATAAGTTCCTATTTATAGTAGCAATCACGTCTCAAGGAGCAATGAAGTAAGTATTTGTTCAAGTTAGCAAAGTGGCAGTTTAAAAAATAAGAAGGAATGCTGATGGTTGGCTGGAAATGGGTGCATTTTGCTGAGGTACCTCTTAGAGAGTAATAATAATTCCCATGCTCATTTAGGAAAGCGTTTTCCGATGCTCATCTCGGTTAGGAAGTAATATCACGAAGCCCTTGGTGAAAGATTTTAATTCAGTTACTTTATGTAGTAACCAGACTTAACCTGTGAAGTTGGCCACTCCACTCACTGGGTGTGCGCCGACGGTATTTGAACCCGTATACAGTAACCAAAATGCACCCGTATTTGGAAATGCAAATCGGTAGGAAAATTCAGAAAAGTTATTGTTTAGGAAGATTTCCAGAATGAGTAATTAGATTTTAGGTAAGCGATTGCATGCGAATGCTAAGCTGATATTCGGAATTTGGGGGATGAATCATATAATGAGTTATATTCCTCGAATTAGCAAACATTAACTACAACTAAAAGATATGCGTAAAAGAGAAACATATATATATACAAGATGAGTAAGGTATCTGAGGACACCTTGCGCAATTTTTAAAATATAGAAAATAAAACTGTTAAAGGTTGAAACTTACAATTCCTTGTAACAAAACAAATAGACATAATATTAACATAGATTTTATTCTATAAATCCTCCTTCGACTTCTACCACCCACTCAATTTGAGTCCGAAGGCGACTGGCTGCAAGCCTTCATCAGGCGATCTTTATTGATGCTCTTCGTTGCTCGGGCTTTTACTTGCACCGAAGAGAAGGATTTGGTGCTATGAAGATGCTTATTAACTTCCTTTTCAACCACACCCCGCTAAGATGATGACATTCTCGGCCATTCAGTCGTGGGTTGTGAGAATAATGTGGGATGTAGCCAAATCGTGTTGGAAGACTTGGGGTCGCCCATTGGCTATACTGTCTATTCAAGGTGGCTTAACAATGATTTGAAGAGTCACCACATGGGCATCTGCATTTGAAATGACTCTAAGACTCTGTGGAATAAATTGAGGAATCTTGATGTGCCCCTTCACTGTTGGTGCAGATTTCGTGCGCATGCATAATTGTTGAAACTTCAGTGGGATCCGTCCGCACATACCCACCTATCATTTCTTCGACTGACTTTTTCATCTTGGTGGAAGACACTCCTCCTCTTCTGGGTGCTTCAATTTGTTCCATAGTCCTTTTGCACGCATTAAACTATTTTCCTGATAAACAACACCCCCCATCCTTCCTTCAAACACTTGAAGATCTTTGGCAAGGTTTCACCCATTGACTTCCCACGATTTTCATCCATCATGCTAAGCACTCCTCTCACAAACTCAAGTGTTCTGAGTGAGTGAGCAGAGAGTTGACGTTTCTCTTTTCTCTTCCACGTGGCTGTCAATTAATCCCCATTGTTTTCATTCAGCAGCTCCTTTCCAACTTTGCGAACGAAAGATCTGGTGAATTTTAAATATCTTGCAGTTTCTAAATTCTTATGTTTCGCTTTTATAGACACTATTACAACATGTCTTTTCATTTCATTAGTTAATATTATCTGCCATGAGATCTTCTGATATAAAAATACCCCATTTATTACCGGGTTAGCTTAAATTAAAAAAATATACGTGACCTCAGATACCCTTCGCGCCCTGCATATATAGGCAGATTTTCATTGTCACCTATTCTGCAAATTAAAGTGAGATGAGAAGACACTAGTGGATCGATGACCACAAAGTCAAAGATAATCTGTCAACTGGTAAACTGCTTTGTCCAGTGGATGGGTGCTACAAAAATTACTCGAATTTGTTTCCTTATCTTCTCATACACCTGAACTATTTTTCATTCCAACGTGTTTGGATGTTTTACGTAATTAAAAATTGAAATATCTTTTTATTTGACACAGAAAAAAACTAGTTGAGTGAAACTCAATGAGACTTAGAAGCACCAATTGGAAAAGGAAAATGAAATGAAACTTTATTTGAGAGTTGGCGATCGGTTACAAAGTCAATAGGCAGCCTGGCGTTTGTAGTAAACAATTCCCAGACAGCTCAACCAACTCTATGGGTTAATCGAATAGCTCATTCACATCATTTAAAGCTGAATGTTTGCATGAATAAAGGATAACCAAAACATGGGATACTTTTCCTCTTTAGTGAATATTGATTTTCATTAAAAGACGGTTCGCATTTGGCAAAAATGAAATATAATTCAAATGTTCACCTAAAAGGAGCTTGAATTATTGACAATAAATACTAATTTAATATTCCGATCAAAATTTTGATCTGAATTGTATTTATTAATACATTCCCGTTAAAGGTGCAAAATCTCAAAATATTTTTTTCATTTTATTATGATGAATTACATGACTTCTCAGTTGAATGTAACTGATGTCTGTGTTTTAACCCAAGTTCATACGTACTTGGGCATACATAGAGGAAATTACTCAATTTGCAGCTTATATTGAACGAAATATCTTTGTAAACTTGTCTGGAGAGGAAGATGACACTTACGGCTGCTAATAAATAAGATGTTATCTGATTAATTTTATGAGAAGGTATAAAATTAGACAAAATTGTTTTCTAGTTGTTTTCTGAACAAATCCTATATTACGCAGTCTATAGCAGTATATCGCGGCTATAGATATTATTATTTTGCATTATTTGACAACAATTCATGTTTTTAAAAATCTCTAGATGCTTAAGTGTTCAAAAATGTGTTGAGTTATCAATAATTTCTGTAGTTCGTAAGTCAGTGGTTCGACGGCAATGACGGCAATGGCGGCAATGGATCATTATAGAAGTGCTTCTTTAAATCAAGGCAAGATTATCAAGAAAGAGCATGCAATCCTCAAGGTCACATGCTATACAAAGAAGTCCCGAACAATTTCAGAAAGTGCAAGTGTATGCTCAAGTACAAATTGGTTTTAAAATAAAATCCTATGTAAGGTTTCCTCCACGTTTTTACAATTCAAACCATCTGAATTAGAGATTTTGCCCTTCAATATTCCTTATACAATCGTAATGAACATTAATCTTTCATTTAACTGTCAGTTTTTGCCAACATGACAACAACATAATAATTCTACAGTGATGTAGATTTTTGTGATAATGCGTTTATTCGTAGGTGATTCGCATATATGGATGCATACTCGGAAAGGTGCAAAGTAAATTTGTTCAGCCTTTTCTAAAATAATACACCCCAAGTGCAAGGTAAGAATTTTATTTTATCTCAATCCACTATGGAAGGCGACATTTATCCGTCAAGGTCATTTCCGTAAAACAAATCCCAGTGATCACACAATCTATACACCCATTTTTTCTAAGTTCATTTTCCTTGCTTCCTGCAATATTTTCATCTCAACATTGATCCGATCCACTGAATAATTAATGTACTCAAGCTGTCTTGCTTAGTTCAGGCAGTTTCACGCTATTTCAGTATTTTTAACAAGTTGGCTGCCATGATATTCACAACCTCAGTAAGAAATAAAGAAATATGTACGCATTAAGGGAAAAAATATTAATATTATTCAAAATAGCTTAATTTCATAATGATTTCCGAGCTAATTTACTTCAAGAAAGGAATTAGATAAATAACAAACTAACATATACCAATTATTTGGTACCTTCTTTTCTCTACAAGACGATTTTGAAGCAATTCTCCATTTTTAAAACCAAATTATTAGATTATTATTCATTTCTCACAAAAACGGAATATTAAGTAAGCACAGGACACGAATTTAATCTGGAATTCGATTTGTGTAGTCTGCAGATCCTCAGTCTCTTGGAACTCTACTTTAGAATCTCCTTTGACTTTTGTAAGACAGTTCTTAACTGTCTTTGCATTGATTTAAATAGGTGGGCTCAAAATCAAAGTAAATATATATACAACTGACAAAGGGATATTATTGAAAGGATTCGAAGATTATTTGTACGAAGGAGTAAAAAAAAGTGTTGGGCATTAATGATAAGTCTGGTATTTATTTTGACTCCTACGGATACTACCATAAGTTTGTGTATTATTGAAATAAATATACAATCAACAATCATGTGCTTCCTTATAAATAATAATAATAGATAATCAACGCTGATGATGATTAATTAAGATTATTATAACTGTTAGAATGTTAGGGTTCAAATCAAATCGTTAGATTTCAGAGTAAATCGATGGGGCAATCAGCTTACACAGGCGTTTCATCTGGCACACCAGTAATCGACTTGGTACTATATCGCCTCATTCTTTCTGAATTCCTCTCTGCTGGACCTTTTGACTTTCGTGGCTCTTTTAGAAGTCTTTAAATTTAAAAAATTCAAAGCTCCTCATTACAGTCGAAGTTTGCATGCATAATAAATTCTTACAGAGTTGCAATAACTAGAACTTACATATCAGAAACAGGAACCGGTGCAGTTGCTCTTCTTTGGGGACTCATGCTGGATGGACGTGGTCGGGACATAATTTCACGGGAGGATCTAGTACGACCAATCGGACTACTCACAGTTTCCCTCCTAGAAGCACTATAACCGCCACATGTGCCACTATCGCCGCTGAGAATACCTCCTTGTGCATCTAAAAGACGTCTGTAGGCAGATATTTCTGCTTCCAAATTCAACTTTACGTCCATCAGAGCAGCCATCTCAGCATGAGCCTTTGCAAGGGCTTCTTCAGCGGCTCCACGTTCTCTTGCTGAATCTGTGAGTTCAACCTCAATACGTCTGCGTAATTCCTCCGCTTCTGTGGTGACATCATGCATAGCTTTTTCCAAGTATGCATTCTAAAGGTAAAAGCAGAGATATATAGAGCTATTCAAGTCCAATTTGAATGGTCTCTTAATATTTTAATGTAAACTGACAAGTATCATTAAACTTTGTTAAGGATTGCGTAGCTGATCGACAAATTCGATAATGTGGTCTAAATC
This sequence comes from Hymenolepis diminuta, assembly GCA_900708905.1. Lineage (NCBI taxonomy): Eukaryota > Metazoa > Platyhelminthes > Cestoda > Cyclophyllidea > Hymenolepididae > Hymenolepis > Hymenolepis diminuta. The sequence goes on along the minus strand of CAADRB010000034.1, from coordinate 546,029 downwards.
ATTTGGACATCGATGATATGCGCTTACTCTAAAACTAGAGGATCGCATCCCGAAATTTGGAGTATTAGGACAGAATGCAGTTAAGTATATCCACCGATTAAGAAATAAACATTTTGATGAACTCAGAAATCAAGCTATGTGAGGGACTTTTGATTTCCTGGTCTTGCTAACTACTTCCCACTTTTTCTATCAAAAACTATTGGGCTATTCAAATGCTTTCCGATCGTTAGAAGTTTTAAAATGTGTTTGCTTTATCAATAGTGATATTATATATTTAATCGATGACTTCAATTCATTTCCTCGAAATCTGTCATTATCATTCGGAGTATATCTCTTTCATTAGGGATCATATTTTAGATTTAAGGTGACAAATGAATAGGATTAAATATAATAATTATATATAAGCAGAACTGAGGTGTTATGTTTGAATAAGGTTGGGGGAGGGAATTGGAAGTTGGAACGAAGTCAGAAAGTCAAAAAGACTTACATCAATTGAGTTTGCGATTCTTTTTATTGTACGCATTGAGATAAGCGGAGTTTACTACTCCGTGCCCTAATGTTACAAAATTTCTAATTTTCAGAATTTGATTCAGAGAGAGGTTCATGTCGATGATATTTGACCTTGATAATCATTTGATTAAATTAGATGCTTGGTCATGCCATACCTGTAAAATTGTCTCATTCAGTTACTAGGTGTATCTGTTTAATCCAAGCTAAGGTATTTTAGCAGGACAGAGCTCACTCAAAGTGAACTCTAATACAACTGTGTATTATTTTTTAAAGCTTCATAAGCCAATTTCTAACCGTCGATTAAGCAGGAATATAGGATGAAGATGAATAGAAGATAATTGAATTGCCTTTCATGGACGACTGTTTAAAATCAATTATACCTTCATTGCCAAATTTCTCACGAAGCAGATTTGTTACGTCTGATATATAACAAATTGCTTAGCGCTTAAGCTTGTTTAAACTGATTTTATTGTTATGAGACTAAGAGTTCATCCTATCAGCGATAATGATCTGATTTATATCTTAACTGGCAAATTCTTTATCGCAGTAGCGTGAGGAAATAAGTTTTCCTCGTTAAAATTTAGCTGCTTCTTAAACTGCCTCTTTGCCGATTTTCCGCTCGTTTAAATTGTTTTGAACAGAAAATCAGTTGAAGGCAAAATCGTGAATGAAGAAATTTTGCTCATTAACTCGTTGATTGGTAATTTCGTTCATGTTTATGATTTCATTAAAATGGCTAAATAGTTACATTTTTTACTAAGTCATTTTATAATTGTCCAAAATTAATACCACTGGAATAAAATCTTTTAGCAGAATATTTTAAATAATTAACAATTAATGGCAGACTAAAATGCAAATAATTAAAACATTTTATGGCAAACGTTATGTTCTCTTAAAAGTTGTATTTCAAATTTGGATTAAACTTGCATTAAGTGTAATTTCGTTAAAGTAAGAAAAAATAAGACTAGGAATTTTTACTAAAATCAATACAAATCAACAAGTAAATTTTTGTTTTAGATTCTAGAGGACTTAACCTCCCCAATTAATCATTTTTTGCAGCTATAAATTCGAAATTTGTCATTTAAAATTATTTTTACATTAGGGGATTATTTATTTCAATACCATTAATCGTGAAATGAAGCAAGTTTCAAAGAATGAATACTTAAATCTGTCCAGTTAACCTCTAAATCGTTAAATTTGATCCCTTGCTTACTTAAATACTCTAAAATTTATTTGAAGACATACACTATTTGCTATCTTTCGATTTTTTTGTGATTAGGTATTTGTTCCGTATGCTACCTCATGCCGGAACTTACCTGCTTTCGGTTTATCAAGAATAGGTACACTGGGAAAAAATAATGTATGATATTTCAAATTAAACTGAAATATGCATCACATTAAAATTCAATTAAACCTAATAGAGCACTTGTTAAAAATAATTCTTGACTCTTGTAACTAAGACTGCATAACTGGAGTAATCTCGTTAGAAACTTTTCCACAGTTAAGTGTAGTAATGACTTGAAAATTTAGGATTAAAGTGATTGATACTTGAATGACTTTTTATGAATCGAAACATAATTTGGTGGGCTGGAGATAATTGGAGTCGCGGCAAGCGAGTCAAGGCCAAGGTTAGAATGACAGAAGTATCAAAGCAGGTTTAAGTTATTTGCCGAAATCATACATTCGAAGTCCTTTCATTATTATAAAATGACAATAAATTACCTATTTCATTTTAAAGTAGGTGAACAAATGCCAAAAATTGTAGACTTTTGTTCCGCAAACTAGACCGAAAGAAATGCAATTCAATGATTAATGACGGCTTCACGTTATTTTCTATCTTCAACTGCAGCTGTCTAGAAACGCTACTGCAGTACTTGTACAGAATGATTCATAGAATTGTCCCGTCTCTATGTATTATACGCCTACTTATTCACACCTCTGCCCTAATTCTCAGTAGCTCATCAATGGACAAGGGTCACGGACTATTGTGACACATTTCTCCTGTTGTTCACACCGTGGATTATCCTCACTCGATACCAACGTCTTTCCTATTTCTCACCCAATTCCACTTCTACTAACTTCTCCCTTCTCCCCCCCCCCCNTCCCATTCATTTCCAATTGCCTAAAAAACGCGTAGTCCCACTTAACTCCTGGTATTCTCGTGAAAGGTTTTTTGTACTCCGTAGCCTTAGAAGGACTGTTAGGTTTATTAAGGGATATCACGCCTACTTTGGTCCGACTTCTAAAGGAACTTTATTAACGGAATTAGTGATATTTATTATACCTGATTGAATTTCCAAGTCGCAATTAAAAAGAAGATTTTTCTTAACTGATAATCGTTGTGGGTTTATTATTTATTAATATTTAAAATAAATATTTTTCAAAAAAATAACTAATTTGTTTTCCAGATGCCTTTATTCAACACTACTTCAATTTGTTTATATTAAGAAACTATTTTCATCGTTTGAATCTGGTATGGGTACATGGATGGAAAAATAGTAAGTGTCTGGATGTTTACCAAATACAAAAAATACAAAATAAATAAAATTTCAATTTTCTCTAGAGCAGTATTTATTAAACTTGTAAGCAAAGAGCTTAAATGCTGTTCGTAATTTATTAGATCTCGATTTAACTGAACCATTAAATTTATTTATAAATGCTTAAAAGGTGTTTTATGAAGTATTTAGAACCTAGTCAGTCTTTGCTTGTGTACCTTGTGCCCTAACTGCATAATTTTGCCATATATCTAAAACAGTAATCCATGTTCCACATTCGTTATAATTGTCATGCAATTTTACCAGAAGTATACTAGCAATCAATCATAAAAGACCTCTGAGAGAGACTTAACTATAAAAATTAATCTTTTAATTACAATTAATTTGTAAGAAAATTAATTAATTCATGATACATTCTTATTTTACTCTAATAATTATAGCCTGGTAATATTATTTATGCACTTGAACAAAAATCTAAAACTAAATAAAAAGCAAAGTTATCTGAAGAATTTGTACAATATTATAACAATACACATAATAGGTTGTATCGATTGGGGTTTATTTCTGGATAGAAAAAAATAACGAATAATCACATTAATAAAATTTTCATCTTTATTACCTAAACAATTTCATAAGTACTACTGAATGATCCTACTATGCGCCAAAACAGCCTTACTATCCTGTTCGTCATCTGAGACTCTGTGTTACTCACGGCCCGCTATTAAGTAACCTAAGCTGCACTAATTACAGGAAACTCAATGTCATTCACTCGCTGAGTAAATTTTGGCCTGACTGATCGAGAGTCTGCAGTCATCTAACCCAATCAGTTCATCTCCATTTCAAAACTCTAAAATCCCCTCTTTTGACCCACACATTACGCCACTGCACCTCAATTTCTCAATCTCCTGTTCTTTCCCTTTGTGTCCAATAAACCTCTCAACCACCAATCTCTCTACTCTCTATTTTATTGTGGAGGAGCGACGGTTCAAAACAGATTCTACAGTCAATTAGCAAACTTGCAATCACATATTCTTATTTTAACAAATTCATTACATTAATTTGATAATCTTAAATTCTAAAATTTATTTCTCAACAAATGGCACGCGGGTTATGATATGCTTTCATCTAAATTACCATCCGTTTTCGTGTTGCAGCAATAGAAATTTCACATAAGCAACTTTTATCAACCAATGCAAATTTTAATTCTGCTATAAATGAATAATAAGGAAGTTGGGTGGTAGCTAAATTCTTTCCATTAAGAAAATAAAAAGTTTTGCGTAATACTTTCCACCGTTTTTTGAACACTATAGCGTCACCTCAGATTAAAAAGGCTTAATTAAAAATTAGTTGCGCAATCAAAAGGCTTGAATATGTTTCCTGAATGCGTCAATTATAAAATCAATAAAATGTATTAAACTGAAAAATCTCCTAAAAGTTCCTAAAGGCCATATTAATAATCTTTATTAAGTTTTTTTGTCAGAATTTGTGAGTTGTTTTAATCAGTTGTTATATGCGAATTATACATTTCATTATGAATAACAGATCACTTGCTATAGTTTTATGCACATAGAGACAATTTTAGGTTAATGAAGCTTAGTAACTTGCGTCTAATTTCAAGTCCCAATAAAGATTAAATTATGCCTTTAATCTCGTTGGATCTTCGTGTGACAATGAAATCTTGCTTTTAGAAAACGTCCTATCTGACGTTATGCAATGTCACGATAGGAAAGAGACGTAAATTTGTTTCAGAATCTTGACAGATTTAGAACTTTATCTTTGTGTTTTATACTTTAAAAAGATCACAACATCTATTTTTGACTTTGCCAATCTAGGGTAAGAAGACACTTACACAGAAATAGATAATATTTTCTAAATTATTTTCTATAAGCTTAAAAATATAGTTTTATCAAATGAAGTGTACTGTGTGATCTCAAAATAGAATTAAAAAGGCTAAGATCTATTGGATACTGTACCGTTTGTGAGTTAGCATTCATAGGAGGATCAATTATTGAAGGATTTATTGTTTCTCCACTTTTTAAATGTTAAATATAATATCAATTATAACGTAAAAATATCCCTTATAAGGATTGTCAAATTTTAATCCCAGTCCTAAGTGCTATATGAAAGCATCCAAGTAAGTTCTATATGAATATCTTTCTGTGAGACACAGTAGAAAGACACAACACTTAATCGAATCATTTCACTTTCTTTTAAGCACATACCTGTCTATGACAAAATATATATACAGTTCCCTTTGGCCTTCTAATTTTGGAATTCTAAATTTAAATTGAGGAGATTCGTGTCAATAAGACCCAAATAGCACGATAAAAGATTGGACCACTTGATCTACAAAGCAGTAACCGATCTATTTTCAGAGGTGCCTTTCCATTATGTTATGGAGAAAACATTTCGTAAATCCGTTTTTTGAATTTTTCCATTATTCAAAATATCAGAACTTCACCATTCTACAAACGGAATAAAATTTGCTTTCAATTCTTTATCAAAACTTCATAATTCATCTCTTCACTCGTTAAAATTTACAAAAAACGCTGTCGCATTCAACTTTGCATCAAAGGAAATGTCAACATATCCCGTCCATTAGGATTTTGTGTTCTTTATGCAAATTTCAGCTTGATTTGAAGAGGTTAAGAAACCGCAAACATTTAAACATCAGATGATTTTTTGAATTTCTCTGTAATTAACCAAAAATATGCCTCACCTTAATTTTACCAAACTGAAAATGAGGAAACCAAAGACAGTTCTTTACAAATTGGTCACTAAAATCTTAGCAGAAACCCCTTAAGTGTAATTCATCTTTTATTTATTTCTACATTAAATTTATAATCAGTCTAAAGCAGAATTTGATCAGTAGCAGCATTTTCGTAATTAAATGAATACACCATTTACTTATGTTGACTTATAAAGATAATTTTCTATCGTTAACAAAACAACAAAACGGAATCTGGGTTGTTGTCGAGTTCGTTCTGAGTTCCTAATTTACAAATGACACATCGATAGTGATATGCTCCGGTCAGTCGTCAAGTATGTGAAGTATTGTCAGGACGAATATTTCATAATAAAATTTATTAACTTTTGATAGACAATATGACCAGTTTTCTTTTATGCTCCCCTCACTATTTTTCGAATTTATATCAGCTCTCTAATTCTTTGTATGAAACAAACGCTGAATACCAATTGGTTCGAAATGACCCATACTTGGCAGAATGGACTGAATTCATGTCAACGATATTTTGTACTTTTCTCTTCTTTTCCGTAATAGTGCTTTATATTAATTATCATAGCAAATCGGATGGTCTATTTGGTCACTGCCACTCACTACTACATTAAGTTCTTTATAAATGAAGGTGAGTGGCTATAATGCTTATCACCGATAACTTTCGTCATTGTCAGTCATTAGATCTCATCTTCTTTCTCACACCCAATCTCTGGATATGGGCTGATGTTAACATAGCGACATGAAGTTTTGTCAATGCTACCTCAGCTTAATTTATGGCAATCACATAAATTATCAACTGATCATTTAATACAAAAAGCTTGCCTTAGCTTGAAGTTGAGCCACCTGTTCTCGCATCCCATCACTGCTCTGTCGAAGTCGAGAATTTTCCGATCTGAGATTATTAATTTCTGTCTTCTGTTCCGGATTCAATTTTGCTACTTCCCGGAGCTGAAATGTATTAAATGAGTTGTGAAAAGCTTTGTTAACCAAGATCTCTTTCCTTAATTAGGTTAATACTTAATCTGATTAACGCTTTCTTTGCTGTCAATTAAGAATATATCCAAAACCATGGTTCTTGTATTAGAACAGACAAATATATATATATAGACCAATTTTTAGGAAGTTGTTTCTAAATACTGGTAGCACAAGTGTTGAATGATAATATTGATAGAATTGATTTCTAACCCAGGATCTGGACTACGAAGAAAAGTTGAAAGAATCTGAATATCTTAATCTAATTATAAGGCATATGTAAAGTTTTGATTGAGAATTTTATGCTATAAAGATATTATAAAAGAGTAGTAAAACTTTATTAAAGGACAGCCTTGATAACAGAGCCACAAAAGAACATACTTCAACTTAAAAAGCAGTAATAGTAAGAACCCAATACATGCAATGCATTTCAGGCCTTCTAAATGGGTAAATTATCTTTCGGAGTAACAGATTGTTCTATTTCCTACTTTCTAAGGATAAATCCAAAATACGTTTTTTCCCTATCGTAGAACAGTCAGAAAAGTGCAATGTCCCTACATAAATATAAAGTGGTACTGAAGTTCTTCTTGTGTTCTTGGCAAATGAAAAGTAATAAAAAATATTACTATTAGGGTAATCCTAAGCTCCAACGCATGAGGAAATCATCTATTCCTGACCTTTTGGGACAGAAGTCCATTTATTCCTTCAATTAGTAATCCCCAAAATGTATTTAATGACTTAAAAAGGTCAGGTATTTCGTTTAACACATTAGCCTTAAGATTATAAATTCTATGTTAGTTTACGGAAGCTCAAATTGGGATTTTATTGCCTTCCTGGGAAAATTAATTGGCAGTCGTCAAGAGGAAATTATGCAACAGAAGTGGCTGTTCATAATGCGTTGCTATTAAAATTAGAATCAACAAAGGGAATACTTTCAGAGTCTGGTTAATTTATTTGCAAGATGAGAATAAATTAGGCTTGTCATAGGTTAGAGGTTTATCTAGATAAAATACTCAAATTATGGGTCTCTGAAAATCAAGTTTTTCGCTTATTCATAAAATAGAAACAAAAGCTTACTTAAAATGTAATTTTTGAAGTTTCTTTTATTTAAAAGAATACTGAGGTTTTTATTTTATGTTGATTTTATGCTATTTTCCCCTCAAATTCGTGATTTCTTTTTTATACTGTTTCATCTGCATTTTGGAACATCTTATTGCATTCTCCTCAGCGCTATAATTAGATTGAAATATGTATTTGAAGGAGCGATTTCCTAACTGCTTGCTAAAGAGAATGAGTAGAAGTCTGTTCCGTTAAAAATTTATTTACTACTTCTGACCTTCATCGTATTGTCAACCACATCGTGAAAAACTAAAGGAAGCAACTGAACACAGAGAACAATAAAACAGAGATTACGGGTAAGGGATAGAATCTTAATGGAAATCATAATAAGGCCAACGAAATACATAATAAAATTAGACCTTTGAATTCAGACATGATCCCATAGTTCGAGTTCTAATTCCCATATTTGAGGATTTGTCACATCTTTTCAATGTTCATGGCATGGCGAGCTTATTAATCTGTTTATCTTTAGGGATGATTTTTCAACCACTATCTGTGCAAGTTTTCTCATAGCCAAGTTATTTACAAAGTCTATTCAACATGAACCCTATAATTCCCTATTCTTACGATTTAAACTTGCGATATTATCATTGCTCATGCTAATACAGAAATTTTACCGGTTGTATTCCTGGAAGTGCATCCGAATAAGGAGCCCAATAAAGTATGAGACAGGAGAGAGGGATCAAGAAAAAGTGGATAATGATAGGAGTCGTACTTTGTTTGAACTATGGAGACAATGAATTGTCCATGTTCTCATAGAAGTATAATTTTTTCAGTAACGTCCTAATGATCGAGTTTCTTGAACTTATTCAAAAATTCATAGAGGAGATCATGTCTCCGAAATATTGCATACTACGTAATGTAATTTTGGGATTGATCATTCCACATCAATTTATTTGTATTTTGTTACAGTCAGTATATTACAGGTATATGAAACTAATAATTTTAAAACATAATTTAAAATAATTTGGATATAATCAGGGGGAATATATCAAGGCGACGGCACCAACACCTAGGCTGGGGAATTGGACCGGAAAAAAGACGAAGTGGAAGAAAAATGTGATCCATATGTCACAATCTGAACCAAATGCAGGTTTTAAATGCTTGCTAGAAAAGAATGTTTTGGTTCTGTCTTGACCCCCAAATAAGAAGTTGGCCCATGTCGTAGTTAGTGGAATTTAAGCTTTCCCTCTGTTTTGTGTAAAGGAACTTCGATAATTTAATTAACAGGTGTATTGCGCTCAAAAATCTTTGTCAATCCCATCTATCTACTCTTGGCCGTAATATATAACAAATGAATCGAAGAGAAATAACTAACCAAGATATTACATCAACTGGTAAACAAGCTCTGAATATCATGGCGACACTCTCACCCGTTAATTTGGGAGTCAATCAGTAAAAGTAGAACATTAAGACAATACAGTAAACTGATTTGATTGTCTGCATCTTCTGACCCCATCCCACGTCATCCTTTATTGGACTCGTTTGGTGTTCCAAATAATTCGGATTCATAAAACTAAGCCTTGGAACACTTGAATATCACAAAGAAAATTTTGCTTCTTATGAAAGAGTGAATAATTCAGTGCTTCCAGAATTCAAATATAGTAGTAGGATTCTTGACATACTGACTTCACTATATACTTCCATTGTATCCCATATTTCATCCCTTATTGGACTATATGCCATTTTCCGTGTTCAGATACAATCCCACGATTAAAACTTGTAAAGTTTCTTTTTGCATTGCCGCGGGTAATATTACCATCAAAGAAGGAGTACTAGTAAACTTTTTTGTCTCTGTCCAGAGTACATGTTCAGAATTTTAAACCGTTAGAATAAAAATGCCAAATGAGGCGTTCAAGGAAAGAAAAGTGAGTGATTATGTCAATCCTTTTATAGCAATCATTTTTTATAGTAAGTCAAATTTCTAAAGTTTGACGTTTCTAATACCATCCAGATTGATAACTGCATTTCATAAGCAAAAGATGGTATAAGACCCAGGTGTTTTAAAAGTAGACTCACAAGCTCGCTGGACCAGAGGGGATTATACACCTCCCCACGTAATGTGGCCAATAGAGAAAAAAAACATATGAGGAACTTGGCTATTGGCTAGATTAAGTCATTTTCATGCGACCGTTCTTGATAGAAGATTTTGTTCATTAAGGCGATATTGTCACGCCCTCTAGTTAATTATAGTTCGCATGCTTCTTGGTCCATATTTCCATCTATTTACACTTCGTATAGACTTTTTGCCCTTTCCAAATTTACTAGCCCAATCTATAGGATGTGCCTTAATAAAGATCTGTTTAGACCACGCTTCTTACAATGGACAAAATGCTTCGCTGTTCTTGTGAAAATCCGGGTAAATTTAGCCATGGATGTACAAAATATTTTAAAATAAGAGAGAAATACGCCATTTATAAACGGTTACATATTTAATTATACCTTTCCAACACGAACCCTTACACAAATTTCTTTATTGAACAGGCACAATAATCTCCTGTATTGTACCTAAATTTAATGGCTCTTTCTCATCGCATGTTCTCTGTTGGTTTATCGATCATTGATTTATTGAAATCACACGGCGACTTTTTATTTAGTCTTATTTAAACGTTCTCTCAGACTAGTTGCTACTATTGTCAAATAATGACAAAATAACTTATCATTTTAAATAAATATAATCGACGCAGGTCGTTTGAGACCGTTTAATCGTTAAAACATACAGCTTAAATTTAAAAAATTAAATTAAATTTGTGAAATTGCTTAATTAATGGTCTTAATTGAAACTTTAAACGTTAATAGTAAGTTCAAGCAGTTTAATTTTATTATAGAATGATAAATTGCTATAAAAAGTAAGTTCAGTATCGTATCATGTCAAAAAAACGGTTTTCCTTTTGCGAACCTGTCCTGCGGTAGCATACAATTTCGTTAAATACGTTATATTAGAGTGATTTATATGGGAAGTAATATCATCAGTATCTTTTAAAAGTCAAATTAAATATGAGGATTTAAGAAACGTGTTGACGATTTGAGATAACGAAATATGGAAAACAACTTGCTAACTTGCTAGATTTGCGGTCCACCTAACCTGAACTACACTAAGCGAAATGCCGAGTGCAGATAGTAACTAAGTCCTCCGCTGAAGTATAGAATAAATATTATGACCAGTCGGACTGCTAAAATACCTGTGACGATTGATCTATGTATTCTCGAGCGTGTAGCTTTATCTATTCCTTATTCTCATGATCCCCAAATTCGTAAATAATAACAGATTGTCAAATTCCTCCAAAGAGTTATTTAATACAACTAACCGCTCTGAAACTTCAATGATTGAAATGTCTTGACCATCTAACCTTTTAGACTTTATCAGTTCGGCCTTAGATTTTCTACAATCAGCCACATTTTAACTGAAGTATTAAGGAATTTGCAAATAAATGCAAACCCTCGTTCTCGAAAATCTAAAGAAATGAACTTTTTATGGGATTTTAATCGATGTATAGAAGCCTTGGTTTTAAGATTGAAATCTCCCTATTTATTTTGTTCTTCTCCTCAGTAAATCTCCTGCTCAAATGGTGTCAATGCTTATTTACCTGAAATTCGTCGAACAAAAAGGGAAGCCGGTAGTTTATCTTACGTTTTTCTTCGACTGCAAGATGATCATCTTCCTGTCTGTCTGGTTATTATCAATCACATTGCCTTTATTTTAATTTGTTTTATTTCTCTGTTTGCCATTGTTAATTTGCTAGCCTTCCTTTTAAGTTAGAACCCAAAAGGGTCGATCTTGTAAATGACAGTGCTTTTTATAAAATTGCTTTGGTATTGCGATTGAAATATTAAAAACCGTTTGCTAAAAAGCTGAAGTGATATAAACATGAAAAGTAGAAATAACATTCGAGTGAATATTTCATGAACCATCAACCATCTAACCAACCGCCGGGGCTATATGCGTGACTGTACAACATAAAATGTAAACCATCAAAACAGTGCGGCAAGTTGTGTGAATTACCCTTGCGTTATACATATCCTCCATTTCCCCTTTAATTTTCTCTAGTTGGTCGTCATATCGATTTTGTATGTCGTGCACAGCCTGGCTCAACTCGTTCTGCCACATTTCCCGATCGAAACCACTTCCGACCTCGTCCAGAGTTCGATGCATCTCCCGTATCTCCTCTTGATGTGCCCGGCGCATAAATTCAATCTCCTCACGGAGCGTTTGCATTTCGGATTGGCCGGATATGCGGTTGGCTGTTTCTTCATCGAGGTGCTAAAAAGGGAGTAGGAAGAAGTTTATTTTATCAGAATATATCAATCAATCATTCTTGACTTTTGAAAAACACAAATGTATTGTGTCCACTCGTTCAAGGTAATCATCACGTTAATAGATCTGAAGATCTCTGACACAATCTTATCCTGTAATCTAGCGATTATAAAAATTTTATAAAATAGTTGAATCAAAAAGCAGAGAATCCAATATGGCGACAAACTGAAAATCCAAAAATATATTGAAGTTAGATTCTTTTCTTTATTCTCTTCTTCCACTCGACCGTAATGAACTATTTTACTACTTCTCGTGTGCAAACACTTTTCATCATTAAAATATTGCAAAATCATTTCATTTTTTCATGGGCTATAAGAAGGTTAGTTTAATTCGTTTCCTTCATGAATGATTGATCTGGCCTATTTCAAAGAGAAAAATTGAATTCCTCAAGAAAAAATGAATTACAACTGGGTAATTCCTTTCACTGATTAAGTTAAGGAATTCTTCATTCAGAAGTGTTCTGATTTTCGACAAGAATTTTGGAATGGAAGAGATGTGACTGATGAAAATGCAATTTGAAATTTCATTAAATTTGACAATCATAGAGAACCCAAAAATAGCAGATTCATTTATCAAATTATTCTTTGATAGCCATCTACTTACATAACTTGTTAAATTAATGTTTGAAATATTTAAAAATAGTGACTGCTCTCCCAATCCAATAGTGGTAGTGTTCATACCAATTGAATAGGGTTGAGAAAAGGCAACCAGGAGCAAATGCTTTTCTCGTTAATAATCATGAAAATTCTAGTTTCATAAGAAAATTTTAGTACATCGTATGATGACTAATAGGTCTGCTCATCCTAAGCAGTCACAGTGACTCACAAAGGAGACAAAACCAGAAGTCCATCAAAGGTTCTTTTCTCATGTTTCTCAAAACCCAGGTTGTCATCGTACAGTACTAACGTTTTTCTCCTTCGTTCCCTCACTAGCTTCTTAATCCTCCACCCATTCCTCTCTCATTTATTTTTAGTTGTCCAATATGTACGTGGTCCTACGTAACTCCTAGTCTTATCATTAATGAAGGGCCGTAGTATCCAGTTACCCTTTGGTAAGACCATTCCAGCACGGAAGAGGCTAACTGAGTCAGATTATAAAAGTAGCTTTACTGAGGAGATTAGAGCTACTTCAGGTATAGAGAGCCCCAGCAGAGTCGAGATTCCTACCGTATACCTTAAAATTGCAAACGTATAAACTATTCCAGAAAAGATTACTCAATAATTCCCACTTTTTCATACATATAGATACGTCAGGTTAAGTAATAATAGACATATATAATTTAAAATTGAAGTCTGAGACATTTTACTTCCCTAAACAACAGCGTCAAAATCCTAAAATTCGAAAAAGTAGCTTAAGATATTCACAAAAATGGAAGGTAAAATACACATTGCCCCCACTTAAACGGATCCCCTTCCAAGTATGCAAGGAAAGCTATATTTCTATTGGATTCAACTTTAATAAGAGATTATCTTTATTACCCACAGTTATACAAAAAATTTCCCGATTTTTAATTGTGGGAAGCAACTAACATTGAATAGTAGCAAGTTCAACAAATGATACAGGGTGGGGAACAAAAAGGCAGATTTCGAAGAGTCTAACTTCATTTGAATTTTGGACTCATTTTGTACAATATTTACTAAATGGTCAATTCACGTTCCATAAATAAATCTCCACGATCCGTTTCTCTGGATTGCAGCAAACGATTGTCTACAGTGTTCAATGCTTATTGGCCAGTTTTCTTTAATTAAGAAGGATCGGTCTTGCCACTTCAGTAGTTGAGGGGGCAAATGAACTTATAGATATTCCTCAGTTTACTGCTTGAGCACGGTAAAAATGTGACAAGTAAAAATTTTAAGAAAAGTAGAACTTTGCAAGCTGTCTTCACTGAAAATAAGATATAATAGGCCAAATATATTAATGACTGCATTGTGCAGCGTCACGCTAACGGTCTATTTATACAGTGAAAATATGCAAATATCTCTAAAAAATCAAAGTTTTGACATTCTTCATTTTGTGCATATAATCGATCTAATATCAGTTTTCTTTATTAAAAATATTAGCGAATAGAGCTTTTTGTCCGTAAACAAGCTCGTGAGTTTCAAATGTAAGTCAAAAATAGCATTCATCGCTCAAATTAAACACCACTTGGAGAGAAAGAACATCAGAATTGTTCAAATGAAATTTCATTGAAAAATATTCCCTTGGAAGAGGCTTAACGCATTATTAGCAGGTTTTTTTTAGAGTTTACCTTTATTTGAATAAAAATTAAGACGTTCCAAATGTTTATTTTTATCATACATTACTTTTAACGGTCACTTTTGACTAATAAAAATTTTTTAATCTAGATATCACTGCCTAATTCGATATCCAAATTAATTATATAGTCCGTTTAAATAAAGTTCCACATTAGCTATACCATTTGAAAAGGGAGTACATAGCTCTCGATATATCGAGGGAAGGACATTTCAGCTTTGAAATCAGGAGTTTCGGATAGCTTACGTTACGATTTTGGTCTTATTGTTCTTTATGACTTCATTCCTCGCGATTATTGAAAGGGTTTGATAGAGCTTTGACTTCAAGAAAAGTGAGTGAATTGGTAGCTCTAATAGTTTCTAAAAGCAAAGATCTGCATTTTTATGTGTTTATCAGTCTCATCCAGTTCAAACTTGTATAATTGCAGAAGAAATCTTGAACCCATTCTAACCAGTTTGAAAAGATTGGCTGGTGTCATCACTATCATATATGGGGTTGGAGGCCGTTGGCTTACAAAATTCTTTTCTTCTTAGAGTTAAAATAACAAAATGATGTCAAATTATATTACTTTAATATGACAAAACACGGTAGAGTTCATTCATTTTAAATCCTATGCAAAAGATGACATTTTAATTAAGAAGAGGCCTGAGAGCGCGGAGAACAGTGACGATTTGAGCGGAAACAAATTGATTGTTTTTGAGAATATAGTCAAACAATCAAGAGGGTCTTGTTCCACTTACTTTTTCGATTGAGTACTTTTAAGTAGTGTTTACATTTCCATATTCGCCGCATGGGTTCCCGAATGAACTCATGTTCTTTTATTGATCAGTTGATAAATGAAGGGAATTAGTCATATCCATTAAATGCATTCTCCTTATAGTTAAACATAGCGATGCTACCTAACACCACTTTATAATAACAGAGTTCAATCAAGTTTACCCAGGGTGAACTATATTTATCTAATTATGATAGGAATACCTGATTAATTTGAAACGATTTTGCATACTTTGAACAACTAGATAAATCTTCTCCTTAATTCCCCAAAACCTAAATTAGATAAATAATTTTTTGGAATCTGCGAATTATTAAATTTCGTTATTTGGTGTTAATTATTACTTTTCAGAAAACATATTTTGAAAATTTGAAGTCAATGGTATTTTAAGGAAAAATTCCTTGCATAAACTTCATACATTTCTGTCAGCAACTGTTTGTATCTCTTCTAATTTCAAATGAACTGAAACTGAGTTTTTCACTCAACGGCGTTATAATTGTTCAGCCTAAGAAATGTTTTCTTAAAAAATTCAGGTACTTTCAACTGCATCATTTTTCGTATTTATTTTCACATGAAATTCCGTAAATTAAAGTCGAAATATACTTTTTATAAAGAATAAAAACCGGAAGTGATCTGGATTTGAAAATCTAATTGTTGACCTTGAAACTTTGGGGAATGTATTGTTTACAATATATAAATATCCTTCTTTAGGTAAAACCATGGTTAAATTTTAAGGATATTATGGAATTCAAACGAGAGAATAATGCAATAGGAGCACAAAATATTGATTTGAACAACCTAAAAACCCTTTTTCCTTCCTCTTCCCATTGAAAATTAATCGGTTTTTAAGATAACAGATTCAATCTTGGATAATCCTTTGTATTTTCACATTTTTTAATACATGGTTTGTTGAGCTGAAAAGATATTCTTAATGTTTTGATAGGAAAATAAATAAGAAAATCTAATGGTATTTCTCCTAATCATGTATTAAGAAAAATTACTAAGAATTTGTGAATGTGAGCGTAGTAACTAATCTCATTAGCTAGAAGACTCATATTCCTATGCTTTAAAATCCACATTTTTTAATAGATGTTTTCACAATTAGTTCACAATGTATCAGCAAAATATTAATTAATTAATCAAGGAAGCTAAAATTAAAGTAAGGCAGTAGCCTATGTAGCAATTGTGTTTGATGATATAAACGAATTCTAAAGGTGAAAGTTTACTTATATCAGTGAAACAGAAGATCGAGTGAAATAAAATTAAGTCTCTACCTGACAAATGGTTTCATTATCTCGTCGAAGTTTCTCCGCATTTACTCTCTCCTTTTCCAATTCACCTTCGAGATCATTAAGTCTACGCTGGAGAGTCCCGAGTTCGCCATCTCTTTTATTCATCTCATCAAACGCCTGTTCTAGGCGTCTCTTAACCTGGTCATTCTCAGCTGTCAGCTTATCTAACCTGAAAGGGAAGGAATTCGAGATGCAAATAAATATTTACTGAAATAATTCAGTAGCGTGTTTTAATAAATGTCCGGATTTCTTACTGTTCTTCCTGATTCCTGCTGAATTGTTGTAAGGAAAGGAGCTTCGCGAGACTTTCCGCCTTTTCTCTATCTGCATCATCTAGAAGCTGACGAAGTTGGCGTAATTCCCCCTCATACAGTTCTTTAGTCTTTTCGGACTCCGCCATCCAACGGGATTTCAAATTGGCAATATCATCGGTCAGTTGCCGATTACGGGCAGATAGATATCTCATCTAAGTGAAATAAATAGCAATAAAATAAATTTATCACATCCTATCGATTCTTTTTGCTAAATTCGAGAAATAACTCATAATTTCTTAAATAAAGTAATCGCAAATTCATTATGTTTAATACGAAAAGCAAAAAGCTTTCAGGAAGATTTTGACAAATAAACAATTCATATTTCTAATTAACTTTATGCCTCTAAATGCCTATTCATTTGACTAATTAATGCAAGCAAAAATCAGAATAACAATAGCCTACCTGCAAGTTTTTATATATTTTGAACTCTTTTACTTTTCTGCCAAAATCAAACTGAGAGCAACATACGAAAAATATCCGGTTTAATTTTATTTAGAAAGTGACATTTACGTTGGCTATATTTTCGGCAACAAGGTTTCCGCTCTCATTTTAGTCTGGTGTCACGAATTCTTTTAATGGTATCGATAGAGAGATGTATAAATGGATACACTATTACTCAGTCTTGCAGTCCCCGGTTCAACCGTAAATTCATAAAAGAGCATTTCAACGACGTTAAGATGGATATTTTGTTTCTTTCTAATTAAAAAAATATGTAAAATGATAATAACAACTGAATATTTATTATTTTCTAGTTAAAGTAAACGTTCCAATAAATAAGCTGTTGAAGGAAGCTAAAATGGAATTAATTTAAGTCGATCCAATTACTAAAAATGGTTCCTTTTTATAGTATTGTTTTTCTCTAGCTTAGAGGTCCGAACCGTTTACAAAAATTTTTATATAAGTGAATTTATTATAGTGGCTTGGTTCAACTTAATAACTAAAAATGGTCCCCAGCGGGCAACCGCCTTTCCCAATTCAAAAGGTCACTAGTTGAGTGCAGGTCAAAATACGCTGTAAAATAGCAATGGCAACTCGAAAAAGGGAGAAAATTTGAAGATCTGGAAAAAACAACACTTCGGCATAGAATGCATAAGAATCAGAATATAAAAAATACAGATCAAATGAGTCATCGGAAAAGTTTATGAAAATTAATAATCGACGTGCAGGTGTGCTTTGACCAGAGCTACTTGAATTACAATGGTTGCAGTAGGTTTGTGCAAGCGTTGGGACATAAAAATTTTTACCCTAAAACTGTTTCTAAGAAACACGTTAAATAAAAATTTTAAATTGGTACCCTTATATTTTTCAACGAGCTTCCTCTCACAAGGTTAGGACGTAGGATTAACAACGAATTTAAATAAGTTTATCTCAAGAGTTCCTTTCCAAAAAATGTCAAGTGTTTTAATACGTTTCTATGATCAATACTAGAATTTACACTCATTTATTTACTGATAAAACAATTAAATCATTAAAATTAATCAAAAGATAATTTTAATAGAAAAAGGATGATAAAAGGAGGAGGAAACGTACATTTTCATTCATTTTAACCAGCCCTTCAAATGTGCGTTAACTGTGAAGAAGTATAAAATATATCGCATGTGTGTGAAATGTCCACCGCTGCGAATGGTGAACTTGAGTGATTTTTACTCTCACGAAATATGGGTGTTTCTTTAAGAGTTGTTAAATGTGTTGTGTTTGTCAAAGTAGTAGATATGTAGCTGCCTGTCCAACCAAATCACTTGCCCAAAAACTGTGGTTTAAATCTTGGGGGGTGAGTCATCCAAAAATAACTCATCTTTCATTAAGTAGATGATGGGAAACGTCCATTTTCGTTAAACAGATTAAATCAATACACTTGAATTCTTTCCGCAATCAAATACTTAAGCTCTGCAGTGAACTGGTAAAAGTTCAAAAATCCGCCTGAATCCAACTGTTCTCTCCACGTAATTGAAATTTTTTTAAGTACTCGTTTATTCACCTATAATAGTCTGCAGAAACGACAGTTCACATTATTTATTCTTTCATTAAATTTTATTAAATCAATTCCGACTTACACACATTAACTTAAACTATTGTTGACTTTTGTATTTATCCACTTTCTACCGTATCTAAGCACTTTTATAAAGAGTTTAACTATAGAAAACAAAATATTCCCGTTAGAAACAGGCTGTTACAGAAGGATCTGAAAATGCAATAATTGTTCTAATATTTTGGGCCGCCGGATGTTTACTTCCGCATAATTATTTCAAATAAAAGACTGTTTCATAGATTAACGAGAAAGCTATCCCTTGGATTTAACTTTCGGTACTACACCGTTCAAGAAAATCTGGAAAGGAATGTCAAAATAAGCAAAAGCTAATCATAGTCTCGCACACCTCTCTCTTCAATATACAAAATGTGAAATCTATCCATCTTACTGCTCAATTCGTATACATCACGTGATCTTAAAATAAATATACTTATTATAATTAGCAGAAAACGGAAACTCTAATGACATGAAGTAGAGATTGCGAAGTTAGCTTTATTCCTTTTCCAACCTTAGTAAGTAATTTCATTTAAAGTTTTTTGAGTGACAAACAGCACTGCAGGAATCAAAAGCTACACTCTAAAAAAGTAATGCTCTTCTCGGTTTTTATATATCATTCGCTGTCTCAATTTTGACTTTAGATCACTGACTGAAAACTACTAGGAGGAATTTCCCACACATCAAAAATTATGAGAAACTATCATCAAACGCAATCACCTCACTGATAATATTAAAGATCCTTATTGGACAACCGCTTATAAAGCAACTGTATGCTACTCTTCCAGTAGAGTACGAGGATTATGTCGGTGGCGTACAAAGTTGAAACCGACCAGATTGTCTCTTATAGAAAATGTAAAGGTTTTCCGGTTTATTATTCTAAATTAGTTCTGAACGTAAAAGTAAAAATATTTTATGAGTCAGCTAATGTTTCCATTATGAAATTTTAATATTTTTAAATGCTTAATTAGAATCCAAGTACTTTTGCTTTCAAACGATGCAAAGTTTATTTTAAACAAATTATTTCAAACTTCTTTTTTTCTTTGTCAATTTAGAACAACTTTTTCCCAAGTATGGGAATCTATTAGCACACTTTTTAATACTCGAGCTACGCATCCAAGTACACCATTAAGAGTAAAATGGTGATGAAACTATAGATTTAAACATTGTTTGAGATAAAAAACTATTACCCTCTTTGCATGCAGAAAAAGTGTCACACCAAAAGTCTAATAGCGTGCCCTTAAGAAATCATACAGACGGTATATTAAGTGGAAAGTTTGTAATAAGTTGGAGACAATATTATCAATTTAAAAGCGTCTATTTTTACAGTACTCCTCATAGCCAAATAGTTATGATCACTGATCTCATCTCTGCTAAGTTAATACTGTAAGTTGCTGAATAACATATATGGTTATTTTGCCATCTCAACCTTGGGACGAAAAAATGATTTGAAGTGACAAGACCGACCATCGGGATTAAAACGAATCAATAAGCACCGGACATCGTAGACAACCATTTGCTGCAATCCGGAGGATGGAGTTTGAATTTTGGAATTTAAGCTACCCTTTTAGTACAATCCAATTCCAAAAATCAAATGATGATACTCTGATACCTTAATGTTGGCCTCACCATCTTTTCTGAGCCCCTCTACTTCATCATTTGTCAAACTTACTGTTAATCGATTTTATTTGTTTCTCATAAATAAAAACTTTAATTTTTTTAAAAAAGTAGCAATCGTACATATTAAAGTTAATCGGTACATTTTATTGATTATATCCAGGTAATAGTATTATGAACAGAAACCCAAATCTAGTAAAGATAGGTAAGTTCTTCAAAACAGACTTAAAGATTTCATATTCACGGCAAAGGAGTACTTATTATTGATTATTTATTTTTATTTATTTATATCGTGACTGTCACAGATTTTTACAAGACTGCATCTGTTGGAGATAATATAGATTTTTGAAATGTTCGTAAAAATGTTCGTAATGTATTAAAGTGACGCACTTATAGCAAACTCTCTTACTAAATCATATGAAATAGTGCAGTTTGTACGAAAAAACTAAAAGTTATACGTTTCCCTCTGTGAAGAGGGAAAAAGGGTGTTGCCCTAAGAAGACAATACTCGCTTGTAACATATAAAAGCGCATAAACAGAAAATTTGAGTAGATGAGTCATCTGGTGTTAGCACTTCATAACAGTGTTATTATTCTAGTTGGCATGACAATACCAACCGTCACGATAAGAGAGGAGACGCCCAATTGGGAGATCTCTAGCACAAAACGGACAGGGAATATGTAACCACATGTTAAAACATAGATCAAAGAACTACTCGAGATTATCATCTGTGGTTACAGCTGGTTTCAGTCCTGTAAATCTCAGCTTACACCTCATGGATGCAAGATAGAAATGAAGACTTTAAACTTGCACAATTACTACAGGACAACTAAAATCTTTCATGAAAATCAGTGCAATTGTCCCCCGATTGTCTTGGAAGCTAATCCCCAAACATCCTGCAGGTTTTAAGAACAAAGTGACACTAAATGAAACCCCATCTTCAGAGACACATCTGCTTCTCAAGAAAGAAACCGTCTTGATTTGTCCTCCTCTCCATACAATAACTAATATTTAAGGCAGCACATCTTTATATCTAATTCATAATGGAAACATTAACTGATCATACTTGTTGATTAAGTGTACTTAATAAAAAGAGCTAGTTAGAAATACCGATCATAATGTAAATACATGTATACAGTATGATAAAGTAATTCTCACGATCATTTATTAGGGAATGGAGTATTTCTATTTCTACTGTAAATTTTTCGATAAACTACGACTAAGTCTAAAGAAAAAGGGAATTTAGAAACATCTAAAATCTGTTATTTTCTATTCCGATTCAGGATCTATAAAAGCAATTTGTTCCTTTTATTACTCCGAAACTGACATTCGTTGGAAAGGGTGGATATTAAATTTTATAATAATATCTAAACTGATTATAGAATTTACCATAATTAATAAATAAAATTAATATATGAAAATAAACTGTAAGGTAACTGACTTAAGTTTATTTGGAAAACTTAAATCTGTTAAGTAATTTGATATCTCTATTTTAAAAAATTTTGTTTGTTAAATCCTAGAGGAAGATCAAATATTAAAATTTATGAAATAATATGTTAACTTGCAAATTCGATATTAATATAAGGTTAAATAACTTTTAAGCTATGTAATAATGAACTACTCACGCCTTCAACTTGTTCTGCAAGCTTTTCATTTAACTCCCTCATCTCTCTTCGATTACGTTCTCTCTCCTCTCTTGTACTTCTCATATCCGGAATATCCAACTCGAAAGCACTTCTCGAAAGTCGATCCATTGATCGACTAGGGGCACGAAGAGGCATGTTTGTCTTTGGGGGTAGGGTAATCTCTTCTGCAGTAGACTCCCAGGAATAAACAGGCAAAGAGGGACTTAATTCACTCCCTTCGAGCTCACTTGCAGTAGCAGCGTTCGTCACAAATCCACTGTCTTGGCTCTTTACACCCGCTGAATAGGGACGGTTTGATTGTTTCCTGTTTTTAGGATATAGTGATGAGCTCGAAACGCCTAAATTTTAAAATGGGATCGCTTTAGTATGTCCAAATTTACTTAAAGGATAGCCTATTCGAGCAAAGCTCCAGGACATGCTCTACAGAAGTGATGGCATAGCCGAAAAATTAAAACAACGAGAAGTAGCGTGTTTTGACCACCCCGCGGTGGCCTTCAGCCCTAACCTGACACTGATTGGTCAGTTTTTTAGGAAATATGGTGTATGTGTTGGGCGTCAACCATTCTCTGAATTAAGTGAGACCTAGGCTACTCTTGCCTTGTCATTGAGGAGCTGATGACGTTTGCAGGTAATGTAATTTTAAAAAACACGAATTTTGGTCTAAAATGATAAAAATCAATCAATTAGCAGTAAAATTTAATAGTCTGAATCCAAATTACTTAATATTTAACAGAGTAAATCAACCATTTTAAATACCTACTTAATTCAAAATAACTAACCTGGTTTTCAGTCCTCGCGAAGTCTACCTCGCATGATCTGAGTGTTTAACTAATCCTGTTATGAAAATTAAAGAGTAAGAACTACGTGTTCTTAAAGATTATATAATTTGAAGAAAGCTAAACATCAACCGCGGGACTACGCAAATACAGACAAATATATACCGTCGCTCCTAATAACGTGCTAACTAATATCTGCTATTCTCATCCCCGCGCTTATGAACATGAGCTTTAGCTGAACGGAGGACCCCGCAAATTGAGCAAATCATAAATGTCTCATCGCTTCTTTAATTATGCAGATATACTTTAAGGACCAAGATTTCCAAGAGTCCCGCTTCTTTTTCATAATTAATGCATTAATGTCTTAATAAAACCCCATATCTGTGGTTGATCGATCGGTTAATTTAACTATAAAGGAGTAAGCTCCGAGGTTTTACTTTCGTCGATTAAAAAAAAATCATGAAATCAGCATACATTAAATACAGAAAAAATCTCCTGCCACTATTTTGACAATAACAAGTAAATAATCTCACCAATTTATTTTAACAAACGACTTCATAACCCTAGAATTGGTTTATTTGGGTGTTTACCTTCTTCTCTATTCAGATAATTTTGAATCGGGTTGTAAAATTTGAGATAAAAGGAACACAAACAAATGCATCCCTTCGTGAAAACCAATTTTCATCCGCTTTATAAATGGATACAAAGTGATAAAAGTCTAGAGTTAACGAAAAGCTTAAATCTAAAATGCTTTGATTTCAGAGGAACCAATTTAAACTGTGCTCAGAAAGATAAAATAATCAAATCACTTACGTTTAGAATCCGCCCTCTTCTCGTTCATACCTAACTTGGCGAAATAGTGCGAATCACAATTTTGTGGTGATGGTGGTGGTTGTGTTGGGGCCGTTTTGAGAAAGTGAGCGCCAGTAAATCGCTTAAGGTACATTTTACGATCAAAAAACCGGAAGTGGTAGAGTTGAACACGTGTTCCTGCTCACACATGCCCGCTCTCTCCCACAACCGCACATACATGCTAGAAAGGTCAGAAAAATACTTTAAATTCACGTGACCCGTAAAAGTTCACGTAAACGTGAAGAAATTTAAATTTGATACCG
The DNA here is from genome assembly GCA_900708905.1 of Hymenolepis diminuta. Classification (NCBI taxonomy): domain Eukaryota; kingdom Metazoa; phylum Platyhelminthes; class Cestoda; order Cyclophyllidea; family Hymenolepididae; genus Hymenolepis; species Hymenolepis diminuta. The sequence continues at coordinate 522,073 of CAADRB010000034.1, read as the reverse complement.
CTATGCTGAAACTTGTTACTAGTTCCGTACACCTGCTCCAGAAGATATAAATAAATCAGGATAGCATCAGGGAACGAAATCAACCGGTCAACAGGCTTGAAATAATGTGAATATCATTTCTCACCTATGAACTTAGTCATCAGTTCTTAAGTTATTGAAAAGTGAATTTTATTTTTATATGAAAGTAAGGATGCCTCAATGCCTTCATAATGTAAATTCTTGATCTCCTAACTACTTTACCTACTTCTTCTTGACCTTTACTTACGTTTCATAACTTATTGAACTTGTTTGCTTTCCATGATTAGCACCTGTAAAGTTTGTGCACTTCCATAGGCCGTCAGAATACAAAGTTTGGCTTTAATATAACATTCAATTCTTGATTCATAAATTGGCACCTGATTCCTTTAGTAGAACTGCTTATAAAAACTGGAACCACTCTCATTACAAAATTAATGATAGTCCTATGGAAACGTCAAGTTTTTCAAAGCTGAAACCTTAGAACGGACATCAGGAAGAAATTAGGGAAATGGAGAAGCAGGAAGAATCAGAACTTGAAAGAGTAAGCCATAAGCGTCAGGGCAGGGTGGCTGAATTTCGGATTGTGATAAAGGGTTTAAATTACGCTACAATGGCTAGTGCCGATTGTTTGAGTCCCTTGTTAGGCTGATGACAAATCAATGAAGATCATAATCAAACGGGACAGTGCAAACATTTGAGCTAACACATGCGTCCTAGAGAACCGTGACCTAAATAGATTTTTATTAAGATATATCATATAGCATGATGGAGCAAAAAGTCTATACGATGTAGGAAAGAAGGGAATAAGGACCTAAGAGCATTAAGATCAAAAAAAGTGAGAGGAAGCAGCCATCTTGTCTGCAATCTGCCCTCGACATGTGACTTAAAGGTGTATATATGCCCCGATCTAGCTCTGTTCGGCTGAGCGATTCATTCTGTGCAGGCGCGTATGCCTCTGTTTGGTCTAGGATGATTTCGAACCCAATTCTATTGTTCTTGCAGTTTACAGAACACGCGTGAAAGCCAACAAAGTGATTGGTTTTAATGCTTTGAGCTATTGCTTTCCTCAATATCAATTTCTAAACACATTTCTAGCAAAACTGTTGATCCAATGATATCTCTAGATCGGAATTTTCTACTATGAACTTGTCGTTTGCATCTTGTGTGACTCAACAAACAAGACATCTAGAATCGATTTTTTAAAGCTAATTTTATCAACGTTTCCATTTGGAGAGATCTGAAATAAGAATGAGTAAAATCTTCCCAATCTCACTTAGCAAAGTGATAACGTCTACCCTATAGCCGTTCTTATTGGAACTCTTTCTATCACTCCCCCTGTTGATCAGAATTAACCATCACCGATCTTATGACCGTTTGCTTGGCAGACTATCTTTGCCCGACAAAACTAATTCGATTACAAAATTAGAATATTTCAGGAACTGAACTGTTCATTCAGTGTATATATTAATAATTTAGATCTTCAGGCAATGGATACAAACCAGATTGAAGTATATTGACCATACATTCTGATCTAAAATGGCGCTAAGAGAAAAGTACGTTCGTGCTTTTATAAAGTTAGGGAGTAGCGATCTCCCATATGTTATTATATGTGAATATATGTGAATACGTAAAAGTAATAAGCTGATTTATGTCGATTTATGGATGTGATCAGGTCTGAACTAGGGGTCTGGTTATTTTCTATTTTTACTTTTCGTAATCTAACCTTAGCCGAATAATAGTTTAGTCAGCCTTCTACCTACTTTGGTCTTTACTAAGCGATAACCTTCTCCCAATAAGTTTTTCAAACCAAAAGTCCAAAACTTCCTTTTGCCAAACAAAAGCACTTAATTTTGGAGAGGTATTTTTACATGTTTAAATGATAGCTATGTTTCAAATTTTCAACTAAAGCGTCCACTACAAATTTGCAATGCAGTTAAAGCTCTTGTAAACAATAGCTCAAAATGAAACGCGCTGAATAAAAGAAGCATTTGTAAGACAGCTAGGCTATATATTTTCTCTGACTTTATGAACTGAATCTAATTTTTGGTCTTGTTATAATTCGTTTGAAATGCTTTTTTTCCATTCAGTCTCAAAACTATTCACTCGGCAAAACAGTGGCCTAGGGTGAATGAATGTGGTTTATCACATAATATCGCCAAAGAATGAGAGCTCGCCTACTTCGATTTTGAAGTTAAATATTATGCCGTTTAGCGGAACCATAATTTTAGGATTCTGGAAGCGCTTGGTTCCTACCTTTACAACAGAGCGAGGCGTCACTAATTATATTTGTGTCAGTCTCTCGAAATGATGAGTCCTTTTCCCCTTATGGCTTCTTATACTCGAAGTATGCCTAGATAACCTACTTCAGTCTATGAGCTAACCACTTGAACAGGGATAAATAGATTTGTTCAAAATATAACTTTATATTCGTATGTATTGAATAGACGTATTTGATAATCTACATGTGTTTAACACTGGGTTAATTAAAGTTGGTAGTTAAGCAGCCCTAGGATGGGAATATGGTATAATATACTGATAAGATTGAGAGGCGACTTGAACACCACCTGCGGGATATGAGTTGTACATGTAAAGAAAAATATAGACTTTGGAATCTAGAGGCATATGTATCGACATTCTATCGGATTTCTTTCCTGAATGAGCCGCCAAACAGATTGCTACTTAGGAATTAAAAATGGATTAGGTTAACAACTCTATCAGCCAGTTCAAAGGCACGTAGATCAACTTTAGAGAACGGGAGCTACTGGCTTGAACACTAAAAAAAGCGTGTTACTACCCATTACTGAGGGAAGGTGTTGGCCACTGCGACAAGTATACCACTGTACACTATATAATAATCATATTGCCAAACTCACTTAGGAAAGTTTTTTCTAACGCTCATTTCGAGCAGAGAGCAGTATCAAAAAGGCTCCCTGGTGAGGGGGCTTATATTAGCCAGATCTGTGTGATTAACTACCCCGCTCACTGAGCAGTACATTCTAATACTTTCGATCTCCATTTCTATCATACCCTTATAGATCTTTGTTCCCTTTCATTCTATATTGCCTTATCGATCAAATGTTCTTTAAAAAATACCATCCTTGATTCCCTCTAACTAATCGTTTTTGCCACAATCCCGTCTTTTGCCTGCAGTAGTGATCGTCAAAGGGGTTATAGCTTAAGCAAACTCTTCATCTCCTGGATTTTAGACTCCCATGCCATATATTTTTAAATGCCCTATCAACTAAATTTGCATACTTTATTTGTATTAAGTGTTCTTTATTCACTCAAGTATGATCAGATCAGTATTTTATTCTCCCTCTTAGGTAACCATTGCTATGGACTGAATTGTGTTTTACACAATAAACCGCTTGAACGAGCTCTTTGAAATTTCTTTAAGATCTTCGATAAATCGTATCTTTGCACTTTCCACTGTTCTGTCACATTAAAAATATTAAATATTCAATTAGAAATTGTTAAATTTATAAATATAACAAAATAGAGCTGCCAGAAACAATGAAAAGGTGAAGATTTTCATGAGAAAAGTGGCCCTATTTTGACCTCGCGATTTCTTCTAAAAAAAGAAAAATCAATTAAGTGAATAATACTATAGGTTAATAATGAAACTCTCCATTTAAATGCATGCCAAGCTTCAACCAATTTAATTAAAAGGGTGTTACTCAACGGCCAATAATGAACCCCGAGCTTTGGGAATGTTCCTTAGCCTTCAATCATCTTACGCAGATACCACGAACTGAACAACATTGTATACCTTCCAACCAAATAGCGACTTCGGAACTATGCTATCTTAGGACCGCTACTTTGAGATAATTGAATTCCGCTGTCCCTATTCTTGACCAGATTTAAACAGCGCCGTTGGCCATCTTCTTCACCGGGTGTGCACCAATCGGGCATAGATTTCGTGATATCTGACTTAACAGTCACGCACGTTGACTACTACACACTGATGCATAATACTGTATATGTATCATAAAGTTTGAGTAAATAACACTACTGGTTTCACTTTCGTACTGTTCTAACTTTGCCAACGACTTCAGTTAAGCCTTCAATTTTCCACCTATAGCAATTTTTTAGTGCTATATACGAATTACATCAAAATGTAATCAAATTACTGGTTTTTCGGAAGTGGATTGCCTCCATTTTTCCTCTGATTCGATCTATTTTTTGGGAGCGAATTAAGAGTTTGGCTTCTTGGCGAATTTGCGAACGCTTGACTTCGTTATTTTCTAAAATTTCCTTTTCCTCGGCCGCAAAGCTGTAAACATTCGAATTCAAATAAGCTGGTGGAGAGGGAAGTGGCTCGGTTGGGCCATCTGTTATTTCGCCACCGGATGCGAACGAAGTTTGACACTCTAACTAAAATCAAATAGCATTATGCATGTGCTCGGAAATAATGATAAATGAAATGCGAAAACTCTAATTCACTAACTTATTAGCATAATATATTCTTTGCAGTCTTGCGTTCATAACACAAGAAGAAAATGGAAGAATATTTGGTCTTTGATGGGTCTTATCTGAACAAATTAAACTGGAAGCATGACGGTGTTACACTTATTTTGACCTCAATAAACAGTTCAGAGGGGAGGGGAGGGACAGCTTACAAAATTGAAGTAGTCACGATAGGGAACAAAGTGTAGCTTAATCTGTGGGTATGCAATTCTCGTGATTGTAGATGACTCATCTACAATGATGCGTTTACGACAGATAAGGGCAGTGTTTAAGATCAGCATCCAAGAAACCGGCCATCATCTCCAAACAGGTTGTAGCATCTCCGATTACTCAAATGCGTCCATCTAGTTTTTGCACAATCGGTTATTTCTATCACCAATCATTTGTGACGTCCTTATTTTAATAATTCCTGGTCTGGATGGGCTGTTGGAACTAAGATGGTTACCGGGACATAAATAACGGGGTCGGCACATATATTATTACAGCTAGAATGTCAGCTTAAGCATTTCATTCTTAAAAGAAAGCTGAGGATCTTGTGAACAAGAGAAGGTTATGGTGATTCTTGAGCAGATATCTATCATCTGAAGGAAATAAATCGCGCTTTCTACCAATTGGTTGAGGTATGCCCAAGGCGCATTTGGTTAGCCTTTACAAAAAACAAATGATTCAAAGAAACAAACGAAATTTCACTACTTTTATTGCTGGAGACTTAGGGATGTTAGTGAAGTTAAATGCACAAAATTATTAAAATTTAAGTTGCCATGACCATTTTGGATTAGATTAGGTTTAATTACAGCAGAGCCCAATATAAATATTTTTAAATATTATATTTAACTTGTCACTGCGGTCATGACTGTCATTATGGGATGCCCTTTGTGGAGCGCACAACGCTAACAAAGCTGATTGAATCATGTGCGTTAGAACTCACCACGGGAAGTGCGGCCATGTAACCGTTGAGAGCAAGCACGGCGTGTGTGCGGAGACTTCCTCAACCAATCAGCAATCAAGATCCCTGCAGCCTAGCCTGGTTTTGTATTTAATGACTAAGCTTTTACACACAAAAAGCAACGAGGTGGTTAATAAACCCTCTCCACTCAGCGTCTTTCTGATTCATACCACGTTGGGCATAGCTTAGCTAATTTGGGAGTGAATTGATAAGAAGGGACTCTGCTAGAGGCTATTCGGACTGCTTAGGAGGATTACTTAGGTGTAGCATCCGCTACACCTTCATGTTAAGTTTAAAATTAGATTCGACAAGCAATTAGTGCACTTTTTGGGATTTGGTAAATAAGTATAATACCCAGGTATTCGAAGTCATTAATATGTTATTATGAATCTTTAAAAAGATTCTGAAAATTTGCTGAAAAGATGCAAAATTACTAGCTATATAAAACTAAAAGCTTGCTTTGAATGATGGAAGGCCGTTGAAATTATTATCTAAATATGACTCCTAGTGCATACTGAAGATAGCTAGATAAAATGCGGCATTAAACTAATTCGTCTGCATTTAAATGAAAAATTACCTGCTCAGTCTTTCCTTTTGAAAAAGGTCCTGGTGGTTTTGGCGGTGAAGGAAGACTCAAATCCGACGATTCATCTGAAGCCCTTGGTTTATTTGAAGGACTCTTGTGTACTAAAGGGCTTTCCAGTTGAGAAACACCAGTTAGCCGCACCAAGCCCTTAGTCTTAGCAACAGAACCCGTCATTATCGGAGGAGAAGTCAGGTGAGAAGCCGGTTTGATTGGAGCCTGATTCGATTTCCTTAAATCAAAACGCACAGTCTACTGAAAGTAGTTTTAGTAGAATGATTAAGTAAATGGTAATAGATCCTTACATCAGTTTGTATTCTATTTTAAATCTCTTCGAGAGTGCAGACCACACTCGCTTCGAGCTCGAACTATTTACACCTGATCTTAGAGATTTCATTTTTATCCATCTTCCAGATGTATCAATCACAGAGCGCTGATTCAGCTGTCGATTCTCAATTTTAGATGTCCCAAATGATGACGTTCCAGACTCCTGATTCAAAGAGGAACTTGAAGAGGTTGAATTTAAAGGAGCTGGAGCAGTGAGATTTCTCCAAGGAATGTGTGGTCGAGATCTTCCCGGACCAAGAGGTTCACAGGGAATAGCAACCATTTCGATATACTCCTCCTTAGTCAAATTCTTTGACGTAAGTTTAACTGAATCATAAGGTTTAAAGGGCAGTTGGTAATCTTGAATAGGACTGCTGAAAGTCAGTGGTTGCGGACATTCAGATAGTGTATCTTCAGTGTTTTTAACTACAAAATGGGAAACCAGTTACTAATGCATAGTATTTATTACTCAACAATTTCGGAGTTGAAAAAAAAGTCAAACGAAGGCAAACGCACGACTATTAAGCAATACTCGATAGAGGCATTGAATTTAGTTAAGGGTAATGTATATTCTGTCATTCATTTTATGGAAGTTTATGGCGAACTCATCTTCTAACCATAAAAATTATGATAGTCAAATACCATTTACCTACGACAAATAATACTTTCTCTTCTAGATTTCATTTCATTATGCCTTCCTTATTCCAATAGAACTAAGTCATTGGCATATTAATGTTGAAAATGATAAGCTAGAAAAATTGTATGATTCTGCTGATCGTGTAATGCTTTAGTGCTAATTGTAGTCTCCCTATTTTCTCAAAAATAAAAATCTCACTCTTGGTGACTTAATATCGATTGGGCGAAGGGAAGAAAGAGAACTAATGTAGAGTGATTGCATCCATCAAAGCATATGTCCAGGCTCCGGTTTATCTACAGTGTCAAATCAATCGCCTGTATACTAATCTATTTTTTAAATAGATAAACTGTTTTGAAGTGACTGAACTTTGTTACATCTCTAGGAAAAATATTCCAATGTTACTTTAAGAATTAAAAACGGCTAGGAAGGTAAACAAACCATAGTCATAAAGATACTAAAATAGTTCATTGTTAAAGGATATGGCGGAAAGCTCAACAGCTCTAAATTCTCTCCCATTTCCTCTTTTTAAATAATATAGCTAGAAATATTTCCGCTTTTTATAGGGACAGGCGGTTGTACTTATTTATTAGTATAACGAGTGCTTACCTGATGTTTCTGGTATTACATTAAATCGAATCTCCTTTAGAGTGCTTCTGGAAGCCAACTCCACTGCATCTTGATTTCGTTGCCTGAATATGCTAGTTCTAAAATTGTTAAACGATTTTGACGTACTATTACTAAAAGGATTAAATATCAATTTTTATGTGTACTAACTGATTCAGCTGAGGAGTTAAATCTTTATTGATTGATGAAGGACTCAAGATCTTTTCCGGTTGATTTTCCTTATTGTCGTTGTCCAGATTCTTATAAGAGAAAAATTAATATAAGGACAAAATTTAATGTTTAAAATTAATATATTGCTTAAACTATCCGATCATGTGAGAGTTTAAACTAGCGCTAAAGCAGCTGCTACTTCTCTTAGCAAACACTTTGAAGGTTCGGCTTAATAAATAGTTGCTATTTATAATGATCTATTTGTCACAGTTATCGTTTGACAAAATTATTAAGCTCTCTTACCTGTTCATCAGTCTGTATTGCCGTGTTGTTCGAACTGGAATGTGGGCTAATCGAGGGGCTTGCGCTTATGGTTGCTGTGGTAGAGTTTGCTCCAACAGAGAGACCTTCGCACCAATGGCTAATTTCACTTTGACCTTGCATTTTTATTTCAGAGGTTTGTTGCTGAAAGGTCTACGAAAACAACCATCACATTGGCAAATAAGTGCAACGCTGAAAGATACAATAGCTGTGAGACAGCCGACTTTTGTTGGACGGGTGCTTTCTTAATTAAGAAATGAGAAAGTAATAATCATCGTAGATTTAAATGTTCTATTCTTGGAAAATTGATCAAAATTATTGATCAAACTGCGTATCTGACTCATTTCTGCCAAGAGTCCTCATACTTTAATAATGCTATCTATATTGCTAAGTTGTAATGAAAACCTTCTGCTAACACTCAAAAACTTTTCAGTGTCACTTAGAAAGACTTACATTTTCAAACTTTTACACCCATATACTAATTTTGGAATTAGCATAAAGGCAAACATTATTTACGATATAAATTGTGAGAAATTTCAAGGTATTTTGTAAAATATCAGATGTCTTTAAATAAGGCCGATCGGTAATTGTACGCAGTTCGCAGCCTAATTTTTCACAGGGAATGAAGAGAAGGGGGAGGGAGCGAATAAAATATTGATTAACACCTCTTAGTCAGAGACACACGTGCCAATTTCATAAGGTAATGATCGATAAATCAAACTTTCCTCTTATTACCTTCTCATGATTCGATGAGTCGTCGCGTGAGAATAGATTAATTTTATTAGCTGAAAATTATCATTTATTCATTGAAATTTGGGATTTATTTTTTTTATTTAATCAAATATGGATCTTTTAAATAAGGAGATCGTAAAAAAGTTCAAAAAAGATTCAAAAATGGAAATTTAAGAAGAGGCCGTTGCGTTATCTACATTTTTCGAATAAGTAATTTAAATATGCGCCACTTACAGGCGATCTTACATTCAAGACAGAGTAGATTATTAACAATAACACAATTTCAAATCAAAACACTTGAACTTATTTAAAGAACATCAATTTATAGAATATAGATAAGATTTTCTATGATCAGTAGCTCACCCAGAAAGTTTGTACGACAGCTGAATAGAGATCTTCAATGGCTCCTCGGATTGAAGGATCTCGTCGAAGGGCTTTCTTTATTACGGGTCGGATTCGAGACACTATGGATTCATCTTCTGAGCTTTTGAGTAGGGTGCTCTTTTGTTCTACAGTTCGAACAGACTGACTGAATCGATGAGCTCTACTGGATTCCAGCAGCTCTTGCATTACTCTAGCCATACCGAAGACATCTGAAGCTGGAGACGGTACAGAGGCATTGAATACCGTAGAACCAGCCGAATTGGTCCCACTAAAGTTGCTAATGTAAGCTGAGTCAGCCAGGCAGTTTGAATCGATCTGAAAGTCATTCTGTGACTGACTGAATACAACCACCTCAGGGGCTAACCAGGGCGCTAGTCGAACTATCTCTTCTTTTGTCAGTTTCTCTACGGATATTTCTCCTCTGTTGACACTAAAAAATAAAAGCTTTTGATTCCTACTTGATGCCTTTGGCTTACCTAAACAGAAAACTTTAATATCTTACGGATAAATAAGGGCATGTTCGAAGTTGGCAAGTTTTGCATGATCCTTATCGGCCAAATATATTGCCTGTGAACTTATCTTGGTATGGACGATTCGAAGGTGTTTCAAATAAATCAGGGCTTCAATAATCTGCCGGAGGATAGTCAAATTAGTTATTACATCCCGACACATGCTCTATAATCACGAAAATGAATTATTTTTTAAGTATCAAGATATGTCAATTCATAACTAATGAGAATTTGTTAAACCTAAAAGGATATGAATTCTACTTAGTCAGATTTAGTAATAATATGTGACACAAATTTTGAAGGTATTATTAAAATTATTCTTAATGAATCACTTAATACTTTACATTAGCATGAATTATTGAATGTAGGCATCCACCGTGAATTCGCTCGAGGATCAAGACTGGAGTTTCTGTAGTTGAAAATACAGAAGAAACTCCGAGTAGTATTAATATATTCGGATGCTTCAAACGGCTAATTTAAAAAACGGTGATAGTTAGAAAGGAATTATTACCTCAACCAGAAAATTTCTTTTTGAGCATGCTGAACGGCAATATTGAAGGATTGTGAATTCTGAGGAACTCGGTCAGGAAAACGTTTTGGGATACAACGAATTGAAACGGATGTCCCTCTCCAGATTTTGCTAAATTTGATTCATTAGTTCGGCCCTTCTACTTACTTCTTGATTGTGAAGTAATTGCCTTTAATAAAATCGTATGGACTTATGTTTGATGACTGTAGTTCATACATTTCAAATATTGGAATATTATCTTTAAAATTATCAATTTTCTACTGGGTTATGATTTTTACAATTAACTTACTTCAGCGTTGCATTTACTGGGAACTTTCAAAAGAAGCTTATTTTCCTTATCTGAAGAACTACGCCGCAATCCTAACCAAAAATTTCTATTTTGGTTGCTGTCATAGTGACGCAAAATTGACCTGTAATATGATGACAAATGGGCTTCCTTAAAATGGCTCTTAATTTGCGATTTTGAAAATTTTTGTAGAAGAATCTCAAAAGCAGTCTTTCCATCATGATTTTCAATGCAGTAATCTCCTCCGTTATTCAGAAGAATACTAAACAAATTGATATTTCCTTGACAGGCGGCAATATGTAGAGCAGAATTGCCTTGCATGTTAACCCTAAAAAATAATAATAAAACAATAAAGAAAGCCTACTTATTTAGATCGGCTCCAAAAGATATAAGTAATCTCGTAAATTTAATATTTTCTGACTTGCATGCCAACATTAACGGTGTGTCACCGTGACCATTTTGATAATCAACGTCGACACCTATAGATTAGCATAAATAAAAGCATTTTTACCATCGGCCAGATGCTTTAGAAGACTCTTGACATCATTTTTCATTAAATCTATATGCAAACAACTATTGCCAACGCAAAACATTCTTTCGCGCATACACTTGAAACTGTGTTCAAGGTTGTCATTGAAGTGAAGCTATTTTTTATTTACGTTAGTAATTTATTATTAAAGCAAACAAAAAGGTAATAAATTTAATATTTTTATTTTATTTGATCCATTTTACGTTTAGGAATCAAATAAATTATAAACTACAGTTAGCATAAATGATTATATGCAAAGTGTCAGTGATTAAGCTAATAGATGAAAATTCAAACGTGTTCTGACATGCAGTAGTGTCAAATTTATTACGGGAACTCTAGAGTTATGTCTCATTCATCATATTTCATCAATATATTTTGAATAATCCTATAATCTCCATCAACAACGTGCAATTATGTTTAATATACATTGGTTATTATTGCAGTAATTATTATTAGATGTTTTAGAAGTTTCCAACTTAGTTATTATTATTTTTATGCCACTTTTCAGACAGATAAATATATTGTTGTTTTCAAATCTATTCTTAGATGAGCAAGTTATCTGACCAATAATCACAATTTATGGGCCAATTTTTTAATGATTCTTATTTATCATTGCCAGAAATCTGAGACAAAAGTCACTAAATTACATTTCTTGTGCCATTTACTTTTACTTAAAATTATATCTTCATTCTAACTACCACTTTTCTTGACAACAACTTTCTTTTTAATTTACTATATATTAACTTGTACTTGCTACCATTTATCACTATCCCTAAACTCTAACCCCTTTTTCTTTTTGACACTGTAATAGATTATGAATTATATTATCACCTATCTATTAAAAAAACGTTATTGATTTTCTTTAAAGTTTACTTATTATGATATTATCAGGAGTTCTCCTCGCTCCAATTTCACTTTGCTTATATTTTGTTCTTTAAGTGAAGATTAGACGCTCTGAGATTTTTGTTTTGAACGCTAGATTCGGTAGAGCAATCAGAAGTAGGACGCTAATCACAGCCACGAATCAATTTCAACTTTATAAATCCTCTGCATCTTAAAATCATAGTCAATTTCATAGGGAAATTATTGATCGCATATTTAAGATGGAAATAAGTTCGCAGATTTTGTTTGCTTTTCACTACTTTAAAATATGATAGAATTAATACGAATATTCAAGCCATCCTCATCATTGCTCATCAAGATTGATGATTCAGTAGCCTCATACCACAAGAGATTTAATCCTATTAGTGTTATGACTAACCACATCGAAAAAGGCTGATTTCAGGAGAATGGTGCCACCTCATATGCATTATTCACCTAAGCTGCAAGAAAAAATTGAGATTATTTATCTTATCTACATAACAAGATCATAATTATAGGGTTCGGTAAGATTATTTTATTAATGATACGGACTGGTGGGGGATCTAGAAGGCCTTGAGGTTTCAGATTTCGAATTTAATTCTTTTTAAATTCACAGAAACTACTGCAGGAGATGATAAAAAGGCGATATTGTATGTACTAATTCCCGTTCGCGTGTTGTTTCTAGATTGTATTAAGAAAATTCCTGACATCCCACTGACATCATATCCGCTTGAGTGATGACGTCGAAATCTACTAAAGGTATGTAGAGTACATTTAAAACCACTGCACTAGTGGTTGAACGGGGAAAAAGTTATGGGAAATCGGGGAAATAATTTTTGATTCAGAGAGGACACAAGTTAACAATTAAGTATGGATGCCACAAATAGATGATCGGTGCATTGTTGGAGTGTGAGAAGACCGATTTTTTTAATACTTCAGTCTTGAAAGCACCGGTTTGTAAGTTTTGGTAGCGTGTACCTATTCTTCATTCTATCTTCATAGTTAGGGAGTAATTAATTGTTATAAAATACGATTCGTGGTTATAAAAATAGAAATATATCTATTTTAGGTCTAATAAGTTTTAATTGTAATAAGTTTAACTGTATGTCTTAACTGAATGAGTTTGCAGCTGATTCATCGGAGACAATGGGGACATGACAGTTACAATACTCAAGATATAGGCCGTCAGAATTAATAAAAAATTGTTTCTGTTATTATTAATTTATATTATATATTTATATATATATTTATGTTTATTTTAATTCCTAATTCTTATATTCTATACTAAAAAAGAGGTAAATGTTCAAGTTCCTCATTCCTGGTTATCTCCATTAAAAGAAATTGATCACATTCCTCATAACCTTGAGAGTGAATTGTCGTTGAAACTATAATAATTACTCGTTCGTTGATATAGCTGAAATAAAGGCAATTCCATAGATTTCTTTTAGAAATAAAAATTTATTTTTGGCAACGGGTAGCAACGAGAGTCAATACGAGCTTTAGATTTGCCTCCAATATTAGGTTATATTTAGGTTATATTATTGCAGTTACTAATAGCTATTGCATGCCTAGCGAAACTCCCATGATATTTCTAGTCTGCATGGATAAGCTTTTGCAAATTACGGAACCACCAATAAACATTTAAGTACTCAAACTTCGTGCTGCAAACACGTATTAGGAGATAATTCATCCCAATCACTACCAAAATAACCAATCTTCAGTTCCCATATCACCGACAAGGTCACGGAGATAACTGGTTGACAGACACAAATATAAGCGCAAATGCATTTGCCTTCCCCCAACTTCGTACTCATTTTATATCTCCATCAAGATGTCTAAACCAGAAAAGAAGGGAAAGAGGAAAAAGACAAAGGAGCCACCACTCCAGATTACATGTCCTCTAGTAAAAGATTATGCCGTTGGACAGCCCCCAACAACTACGGAGATAGAAGCTATAGTGCTCGAGGCTGAACGAGAGAAACAGCCGTTCACTGGTACAGCCGCAAAAGGCAAGGTATCTCTAAAGTCATCTGTAAAGGGCAAGAAGCCACCAAAGATTAACTTTAAGAAAGTTCAAGAAGCACGTCAACTCAATAATGACAACAAGATGATTGCGCTCAAATCAGAGACTAAAAAGGGCGGCCAGTTGATAATATTGAATTGCAAGGCAGAAGAGGAAGCCAAGAAATTCCTCCAGATGACAAAGATAAAGAATCAAAAAGTGAAAATAGTGAATGCTACAAACAGAAGCTCAGTTTTTGAGGAGAAAACAGTTAATCAACCTCTAACTGATACTAAAGAACCAGTTACTACGGTGATTACTGCTCCAGGTCCAGCAGAACCCACAGTGCAAGTTACCGTTGCCACAGCGGGTAAAAATACTGAACCACTTGCAGATTCTCCCATTATAATGACACTTCCCCCACCGGAATCAAGGAAATTAGATTCGGCAACGTCTGGTTTCATTTATACCTTTGAGACAAGAGCCACTTCACCGCAATACAACTTCATGTCCGTTCCAATGGCCACAGTGAATACAGTCGACAAAGTCTATGCCGCTCCACCAATTACTCAAAATCGTATGGATACGGATTCATCACTTCCTCCAAAGCGAACTAGATCTAATTCTAGCATAGAAAGGCGTCGCCCCATCTCTGTGTCAGATCATTCCTCCGATAAGGGCAAATTAAGAAGTAGAAAACGATTAGTTTCATCCTCGAGTTCATCAAGCGATAGGGGGCGGGGTCGAACTAAGAACCATCGTAAGAGACGTAATAGTTCCTCCTTTTCATCGTCCTCTTCGTCTTCATCCAGTGATAGAAAGAAACGCAGTTCTAGAAAGTCGAGAAATCGTGATAGACGTTCACGCCGTTCTTACAGCTCATCAACATCCAGCTATTCGGATTTGCGAGGCCGTGTTTCCACTCGATATTCGAATAAACAGTATGCTGATCATAATATGGACTTGATTGTTCCGAAAACTGATTTGAATGTGGAAACGGCTGTGCCAACAAGAATACCACCAAGAAGGTCTTCTTCTGTGGACTTTTCCAACTTCTCTCTAATGAGAATTTCTAATTCAACGAGGAGTATTACCAACCTATATAGCTTTGGAGTTCCTGTACCATATTCAAATAAGACCAGCTTCTCACACAGAATCCACACTGAGTCCTCTGAAAGTAGCATGTTGGATGGAGATGAAACCGGAAGTGATTTCAGTTATGTTGACAGTGACATCTCCGATGGCAGCCTGAGGGCAAGAAGTAAACACTCCTCATACCGTGGCAACCGTTATAAAGCGGAAAAGGCTCAATCCTTGAAAGTGATGTAATCTGCACCTTTTCAATCCCTTTCCCCCATCGCCCCTACATTGCCTCCTTCGGCCTTTTCGTTTCTGTTACCGGAAAATGGAGACTTTCTCCCCTGACACCTGAAATTTGCCTTTTTTCTATTTTTATTCTGTCTCGTCTTGTTAAATGGGTAACTTTCACTATTTCGAATACACTATGCTATTTTCTTGACTTAACTCCGCTGTATCTTGCATTAAATAGGCTATTTAGGTAGTTCGTTAAAACTCCTTGTCAATATAATCCTGTTACCCGTGTTACAGTGTGCTACCGAGCTACGTGGCATATGGGAAAATGTCAAACCCTTGAGTTTTAGTTATTTTAAATAGACTTGCAGTATATCTGGCAGCTACTCGTGGAATAACTCTAACAAATAACATATTGGAATTAAGATTAGCTGAATTTACATTACTAGTTGCATAATTTAATTTGATCTGTTATTAAACAGACAGCGGGAAAACGTTTCGTTGCAAAAGATGTGGTTTCCTCAATTTACCATAATATTTTAAGACTAAAATAGGTAGATAATAAAATTCGCGAATTAACAAGTTCCCAAGCAGAAAATTCGAAATATCAGCCCATTTACGGATACTTAAAATATCATTTAAACGATTATGAGTTTTGACATCCAGGGATGTGACTCTTAAGTTTATGATCGCTTAAAATGACGCATTTTGAAAATTTGTAGCTATGATGTGTAAATATATTGATTTTGTGTGATCAAGATTATATTTGCCGGATCATGCCTTTCCAATTTATATAAAAATATGAAGATTATAACTAGGCTATGCTCAAAGTAACAAGAACAAAGAAGGTGGAGAGAGCCAGTTATCAACTGCGCCACAGTGCTTAGCTATTGAATACAACCAACCAGGAATATTGGTCGCTGATTGGCTGGGAAGAACTCTGGAGGCATCTCCGCACCTGCTCGCTACGCGATCGGTAACATCAGCACTTAACAGAATAGGCTAGCACATACAAAATCACCAGCAGGTCATGTACGCGCGAGATTCCTTTGATCAGCCTTGGCAGCGTTGTACGCCCCTCAAAATACGAGTGTATTCCATGTTATTGTTATTCCATATTCCATATTATTTCATAAAATGGAATAGTTTTATTCAAAATAATCAAAGTAAAATTTTAAACTTTCATTAATTTTATTATTAATGATTGGCAATTTATTTATCCGCTAAAACAAACTAAAACTGTGGGCCGGTGATGAGTATAATTTAAAGAACATAGGAAGTTTGCTTAATCCCGAGTTAATATTCCATTCGGTGAATTGTGACTATTTGTGGGGCTTTAAAGGCTCATAACACGTGGCGAGGAGCAATAATTAAGTTCTTTGATATTTTCTACAGTGCCGAAAGGGAAAGTTTTAGAAGTCTCTCTCTCTAATCAGTGGATTTTTCGCGGCTGTTTGAGACTTTCAACACTTTATCTGCAGAAGTAAAAGCTCTTTTGCTGAATGTTATTACATCTATGTTCTCTGTTGCTTCATAAAATTCAATTAAATCTTCTGTATCTCTTAAAATTCCCTATCCTGCAGCTGCTGAAGATTTCACTAAAAATGTTTTTGAGTTCATTCACGATCCTTAATTAGGTAAATTCTTTGTATCTACTGTGAATCTTACCAAATGAGATGAGAAAACAAGAGGTCGTTACCCTGTCAGGAAACTGGATCCTATCGAATATGAACGCTGCTCAAAATTCGCCCCACCCAAGGAATTCCATGAACTCTCTTACTCTGAAGCTCTGCAGGTCACTGAGGAAGTTTATGGTCAGAACTTCTTCGCCTTAACCACCTCAACCTTGTGATTGAGCATGATGAGAACTAATATGACTTTGCAAATGTTATGAACCTCCACTGTGGTAAATTTAGTTTTGGTAACTTAACAGTTCAGATGTCTTCAAATGAAGTCCCGGTTACACTAAGAACTCATCTTTTAAAACTGATAGGAGAACATCCTAACGTGAAGCTGCAAGAAATGGTCAGCAGGGAGTCAAGATGGCAAATCTCCTGCGTGATTCAGTACTCATTGATTCTGACCTGGTACCCATATGTCTGATGCACAAAATGTCTGCCCCAAAGCCTCAATCCACTCCATTTGTGCCACGACCAAATCCCTCTGTCAAACACAAGTAGGCATCATCCTGTCCACACTGCTGAAGTCGACATTTACCTCAACAACTCCCTTTCAAGCAGTATCGGTATAAATAGTGCCAAAAGGTTGGACATAAAGAGGGCTGTTGCCCACAGGTCCCTCAGTACTCCCAAATTGTTCTCCAACAAAATGACCAGGACTAGTCAAGGACAAAATCAGACAACCTTCCATAAAAGGAGTCGCCACTACAAATCTGAACAGAAATACCTCAGATTCAAGTTCCTCTTGACTGCCTTCCATATCGATACCAAATCAAATCAGAAGAAGGTGAATCTAGGATAAACGGGAAATAGGCTCATTCATAAATAGACAGCACCTCAAATATAACCACAATCTCGAGGAAGCTGTAGAAATTCATGGGTCGTCCAAAACTAGAATCGATTTTTCTACTTGCCATTTGTTTTTGCGACGGGTATATCAAACTGATAGAAAAAGTAAGTAGTAGTGTGATCTACCGTAACATTAACATTTCAATAAGAGCTTGTGTAGCAGAGTCTCAATTTAATCTGACTTGTTCGGTCAGCTTGGTCCTTTGGATCTCCCCATAAATGCCATCTGCAATCGTGTGTATTTTGTTACCTCTACCACTTCAATTACATTAGTGATGATGGTTCAGTGTTTCCCCGAGGTATTTCAAGAAAGTCTTGGTCTATGTAATCATACTAAGGCAAAATCAAGACTAATACCGAATGCTCAGTCAGTTTTCGCCCTAAGAGGTCAGTTTTGCTAGCAGTCTTACCTATGACGGATGAAGAATTTAAATGCCTAGGACAAAGAAACATTCTAAAATCCGTTTCCCATTCAAAATGGCCAGCACCTATTGCTGTTGTTCGGAGAGTAGATGGAACTATCCGGTTGTACGCCGACTGTTCTATCGGTCTAAATGCCACATTGGAGCCCAATTGGGACCCGCTACCAGTTCCTGATGACATCTTCTCGGTAAGGAATGGTGGTAAATGCTTTGCAAAGTTTGATTTAACAGAGACCTATTTGCAAATCGATTTCTCATCTGAGTCACGAAAACCACTGTCTATCAATACGCATCATGGCCTACAACAATATACATGACTTCCATTTGATATTTTTCAACAAATAGTGAATATCATAATATTGAGTCTCTCTGATACTGCTGCATATATAGACGACATAATTGTTATAGCCCGCTGTCGGCAGGAACTTAAAGAACGTGTTATCGCACTTCTTTAGCGCATTCAGAATATTACTTCCGTCTTCGACACAAGAAATGTGCATTCTTTGTGCAGTCTATTAAGTACTTTGAATGTATCTTCGATGAAAATTATAGTCATCCGGATCTTCGAAAGTTTCGGCCTACGGACATTACCACATTACGTTTATTCCTGGATCTCATCACCTACTTGAGTACATTACTGTCTACATTGGTCAGTATTCGGGCTCCTCTAAATGAGTTGCGGGGAAAAGTTTTAAATGGACTGGACTCCCAAATGTGATAAAATTTCACAAAGTTAAAGTAGACGCTCACTTTTAATATGCTGTTTTCTCATTGAAGTCCAAATCTACCAATCTTAATGGCTGCAGACGCATTGAACTATGACGCTGGTGCAGTTATCCCCCATGTCTTCCCTTATGGTTCAGAAAAACCGTTGCTCATGCTTCTCGAACTCTTACTGCATCTGTGATCGACCATACTTCTGGGTTATGATTTCGAAATAGAATATCAGAAAGCAATAGAATTCGGACGAGCTGATTGTCTTTCCCTTCTTATCTAAAACCAGATAAGTTCTGACGAGAAAACAGTCGTTGCAAGTATGAAAATAGAAGATGATATACAATGCTTATTATCTGATGCTGTACACAAACCTTTAAAAACTGCAAGTGATTTACAGAATGCGACAGTTAAAAATCCAGTACTGAAGAAGGTCAAGATAGACATGATATAAGAATCTTAATTTGCCGATATGATTTTAAGTTCTCAGTTTTGTTAGGAAATCCGGGCTTAATAACAGCCCCCACCTCAGGGGTATGATGAGATCTGAAGCTATCCATTTTCGCTGAAAAGAAGGCAGTGCTTTTGCGCTTTCGAAAAGATCACTGTTTCACGAACATTGAGGGCAACATTTTTGTATGCTCTAAATCGGAAAAGGTTGAACCATCATATGCTTGAATGTTTAACCCAATAACAAACCCTAAGTGCGATGTCAGTGCTTCAACGATTGGCTTTTGAGATAATTCAATAGTAATCTGTTGAACTTCTCATATTTTTAAAATCCGCCTCGTACTCTTTAATCTAAGTTTATTAGTGAATGATTGAAACTTCTGAACTTCGTAAATCGGATTCCCCCACCCTCTCCTCCAAAGTTAGACCCTTTTAAATTCTGCTTTCGTCTGTCTACAAATTATAATCTGCACTGCACCGTATTGGGAGGAGTTAAGCATAAAAAGCCAGAAGACTGAGAGAGGACATAGACGCATTTGACTACAGTGAGAAATCGATCATACTCAGGTTGCCGTGTCCCAAGGGGAGTCTATCATATGGTCCGACATTGGAACCACGAATAACAGAGGTATTAGTTGCAGGTTAAGGTGAAAATAGTTGAGCCGCGTGACTTTCAAAGAAGCTGAAGCCTTGTGTTATTTTTATATTTTTTATTTTAAAGATATAAAGCGGAATTGTACTGAATTTATTCACATATTTATAATATTACTTGTTATCAAATATTCAGGCGTATATACGGTGAATTATTAGCAAAATAATGGTAGGATATTTTATGTAGAATCTCAGTGATTTTCACCATTTACCAGTAATTTGAATGTATCATATTATTCGCATAGTTGTGAATAAAATATGCAGGCTATTAAATCTTTTCTTCCATTTTGAAGTCTTGAACTCTTTAATCAGATATTTACAAAAGATACAAATAAGAATGCAAACCCCCATTACCGGCAATATACCCCACCTTAAGGAAATTACTTAATTTTAGCACTGTTAAGTTTCACATTCTTTGTTCCAGTTGGCTCATCTCTTTTATCTATAAAACATCTAGATAAAAAGCACGTCCATGAATAACAATTCCATGAGAATGTCATCATATTATTAAAAAATTCCTGTGAATTAGTTGTCTATGGATTTACAATAGATCTAGAAAAATCGTGCTTTTAGAAGTGGCATGGCAGTATATAAATCAGAGATGTTTTGTTTTATTTGGAGAAATTCCGTTAATCTAAAGATTTAACAGTAGTTTTATTATTACCCTCTGCAAGGCAATAAATCTATTATGGAAAGGCATCAGAAAACGGGATCAGTAAATCAATCTATAGTGGAGTTAAGGAAAGGAATTATGTAAAAACTAAGAATCAAGTTGTTCTATCAATAAAGTTTGGCTTCATTTGTTTTAGTTTTACTTAATAGACAGTTTATTCTTTCACACTTTAATTTCAGGGAACAAAGGTCAGAATCTGTCCTCTGGATTCTGTTAGAGATAGCAGAGGTCAATGGACAGTTAATGATTCGGAACGACTGTATGACAGGATGTCAACGGTAGCATCATGCATTAGTCGACCCGAGAACGAACATAGAAACTCACACAACAGCCAATCATCACATTGAGATAGTGATGACTGATGTCGCACACAAAACGCATTTGTATAACCGCAATATTTTTATTAATAAATACGGATTGGATTTCCTGGCCACCTCCGATTTGTACTGGCAAAATGAGTAATTTAATTTATTCCTTCTATGGGGTTCAAGTCCACATTATATTATTTCCTGAGTGAATTAATATTCGCGATATCCAGATCTTATTAACCAGTGAATTAATTTAACTGATTGATCATATTATTTCAGAACTTTCTTTTTCTAATTGTCAAGAGAGCAGGATGATAATGAAACATATGTGATTTTTAGACAACGCAACTCACTAGGACGCTCTCCAAGAAATTTTACTTTCAATTAGACGTTTGACTGATGTGTTAATAAAAGTTATGAACTATATTTTTAGATAAAAAACATAACGATTCGATTTGAGTGAAAAAGGAGCGGCTATAAAAAGACTGATGGATATAAAATGGTACCAAATTGTTCTTGTTATATGTAGAATATATGACATGGAAAATGCTATGGAATATATATGCAATCGGTATTAATGGAATATTTCTATTCTTCTAGCCAATAAAATTCTTAAAACCAGATAAATAGAGTAATCTCAGCTGCCGTTTTACTTTACAGAAAAAGGTGTTGAAGAGTTCTGTAATTTAAAAGGACAAGTAAAATACCTTAGAACCTTACCTTAGGGGAAGATAGCGTAAATGAGGCATATAATTAGATAATCTCCCATAGGCCTTTCACTCAGTAGCTCAGACTGATATTAAGTAATCTTTTGATCAAAAATTATGTAAATCTTTACTGCAACTACAATATGGATTGTAGAGAGAAGACTCAAGTATTTTTATTTCAGGACACTACTTACTCTATCAAAAAATAATTGCAGTAATAAATGGTGGAGATTAATCTACAGCTCGATATGATGACATTTTTGTCAGACTGCTAAGATGCCAAAAACCAATTACATTCGTATCATACTGATAAGACTGATCTACGACGTGATGACTGCGGGTTGGATGTTAATTTTTTACCCCCAGGGAAAGCATGAAACCTGAGCCTATTGTATCAGATAAGGATAGAGATAGTAGAATAGAATATCATTTGTATTATACTTGGCCTGCGATTTGACTATCTGATAATTATTAAAGTATGTAAAGCAGTTATGAAAGTATAAATAGTCCGATTTTACTTGAATTCAACACTCCATGAAATTCGATGTCAATATGATCTCGAATCAAGACATGAATAATTTTGGCGTGAAGAAATTGACTTAAGGTATTAATAAGTACCGAATTATATGAAACATTGTATTTTAACAATGACAATTTCCCTTTTTAATAGCGAATGATACAATTTAAGCTCCAACAGGGCTCCCGTTGTATCTGTTTTTTAAGTATCTAAACATGTGAGATTACCTTTAGAGCAGAGAAATATATTCGCAATTACATTTATGTTCTTAAGCGAGTGGAAAGTATCAATCAAAGCTCAAAATGAAAAGTTTGAAAATAATAGTAATTTATGCAATCAATATTTTCTTGTTGTATAGCCTCGTTCAGTTTATCAATATATAACAGGCAGCGAAATGGCATCCTTATCCATTTGCATCGTTACACTAAGCAATCAACTGAATAGGTAGGTAGTAATTCATCTGTACAGTTAAAATTTTCATAATGATATTACTATTTATTATTCATTTATGATTCAAGTCCTATTTTACAGATAATTCCAGATAAATTTGGGATCTATATCTTAATGTTAATGAAGTTGTACACAGGTTCGATTTTTCGTTAGAATAAGGAAGTTATTTATTTATAGTCTGTGAGAAAAACATTCATATTTTCTCGATATGATGACATATATCTTTTTTGAAGGAGAAAGGGATACCTTGGTGACTTATATGAGAAATAACCGAATGTTTGCGGAGGCCAAAAAAACTTTATTAGCGAGGTTCGTGGAATCACAGCTTGATATGCATACTTTTTTATGGAAAAATTAGTAGAGGTAACGCGTTTGTATGTAAAGTGGGGGATCTTGAATTAGAGATTCAGTGGTATGTATCCACTGAACTAATCAGGAGAGGATGAGCAGAAATGAAAAAATGATTTCTTATGCCTTCACATAAAATGACTACCAAAATCTTTTAATTCAATGAGCTTTGATACTTATGCAGTCTATAAGTGCAGCGACACTCCTCATTTTTTCGTTGACTAGCAAAAAATAATCTCCTGAACGATGATGCCCGATAATGATCTCGATAAAACGAATTTCCCGCCCATTAATTACCCCAAAATTGAATTAATGTGTATGGATTTTAACTTCAAAAAGTATCGATTTTTTCATGTGGCATTTAAAACACTATCTGGAAAGGATTTTCTTAAAAATTATTATTCACTGGAATAATGAAGACTAATATTTCAGAATTGCGCCCACCTTTTCCCCACATCATTGTTCCAGACTTCCACACGGTGAAGGTTGGATGGTACAACTGTCAAAAAGATTTGGAGCAGCAAGGCATATTTGCGGTTATTGAAGTTACATTAAGACCAAAAGGGAAGAGTGATTGGACGCGCATATACCTGTGAGTTAACGCATTTCTTATTAGACTCATTTGATAGAGGAAAAGGCCGTTCATGTATCTATGAAGATCTTCAAGGCGCAACAGAATATGAGATACGTCTAAGATATAAAGTGGGAGATAGCTATGGACCCTATAGTGATTCAGTAATATTTAAATCACCCACTGAGCCAAATGCCGGCTTTGACCTTCACAAAGCAATCGAATCTGAGAATATTGATACTTTAAGTGCACTGCTTGAAAAGAGGTGAGTTTTTTCAGAAATATCGAGAAGACTATCATCAAAAGTATGCTGGTAGTGTCAGGTCTTAGCGTCAATCTGTAAACCTGTTGCTTTGTCCTCATTTGAAGTAGGCTGTTTTTCTATCTAAATTTTCAATATTAAATCAGTGTCGTTTACACCTCTTTTTATAATTCAAAAATATTACATGATTTGAGTCGATTATCCCGGTAGCTCCCATATCTTAACTGGTATGGTTAATATAAACAAGAGTTATACTTTTGTTTTGTTTTATAGCAATAGGGTAGCAAGAAATTAAATGCGTATTCACGATTTTTTCGTAAAGTATTTTGTGATTCATCGATTAAATCATGCCTAAGTGGTCTCACTATATATAGTGCAGATTATCATATGTACCACACCAATAAAATTAGTCAAAACTGAGATATTAAGTAGCATATGATAAGTTACTCTCCTAATATTATATATTTTTACTCATTTTTTTATTATGGAAAGCATCTAAACACAGAGAATAGCAAGATGGTCAAGTAATCGATTAAGAGGGGTTGGTTAGGACGTCAAGAGCCTTGTATAGTTTGTTACTTTATGCCCCATCTTTCCAGAAGTCAAATTTAAGAATCTGATTTCTAGGTTCTTGTGTGAGTTAATGGCTACCATGTTTAGAGTTTATAGTACAGTCAATTACATTAAGCGATTCACTTCAATAGGTCTATATTTTATTGCCAAGATGAACTATTTGATACTGACTAAGATGTTCATTTGAAGCAACCAAATTTGAATTTCTGCCATTGCTTATTATCTTATATATTGGCGTACTACATGTTTATTATTTTCTTCTATGCAGCAATAAGAAGATAGAATATACTGATCGGATGGATCATACTCCACTGATGGTCGCTGTTATTAAAAACAAAATAAAGTAATATTTTTAATTTATTTACCTATAATCGATCATAAATATGTTTTAATTTATGTAAACATGATGTTTTAATCTTTATCGATATACGTACATATATACATCTCCTCTAAGAAGTTATAAATTTCCATTCTTATTTCTAAGTAGAATTAGCCAGTAAGCAACTTCGGGAGTAGAAAAGTTCATTGGGCTTTTAAAATGGAGTCTAAACCATTATAATCTATTCAGGCTAACATTGCAGTGACGTTTAAACTCGGTTATGATTCCTAATTAAATGATATACTGGCAGATCAACATACACATATATTTGAGGAAGGAAGATTATCTTTAAAAGCAATTCGACAGAATGTAACAAACAAGCTTGTTGAAATGAGATCATGATAAAAGTGCTTACTGTCAATGTCAGTGCTTTTTGCTATTAACTAATATGCATTAAAGGTATTTGCCCCATTTTTTCATGCGAATGAGGAAAAATATGTGGTTGAGATCATTCAATACTCATCCACTTAATAACTGTCGATGTATATTAGCAGTTACTCAATTATTTCCTTGTTTAAAACCCACTTTTGACGAAATGTTTCGACACTACTGCCTTTTAATGGCTGATCATCCGTTGGTTCTGGAGCCATATCACCTACTCCGCTAGATTAATGAACAATTGATATTCCACTAATTCACATCGTAAATAATGTACCTGAAAAAACTATTAAGCGCGACAGAATTGCATTTTTACGCGAAATAATCTGAAAGAATTTACTAACCTTCTATTTATTTAAGCATTATCCAACTACTTCTGAAATATGGCGCAGACGTGAACACCGCCAATAAATTAGGTCGCACAGCTCTAATGATTTCTTCCAACGAAGGACTCATAGATATTGTCGATATTCTTATTCAGAGTGGAGCTCACGTGAATGCACAGGTAATTATCTCCAGTGTTATTTAAAGCTTTCCAACATCTCTTCTAATCAACCCTGTAAGTTTCTTTCCCACCCATCTAAACAATGTCTAAAATTGTACACTTTTTTTAATTCATTATAAGGCAGCATTTTATTACGTTCCGATCCAGCTTTAAAACTCACTTACCAAGAAACTAACTTTTAAAGACAACTGCGCTAATATATAATCATCTCAATATTTATTCAACAGATTGTTTTAGGAGGTCTTTAAGACGCAACTGAATATTTTGATATGCGAGTTATCGTGACCTTGACGTTATTTTATTTAAATTTACATAACTACTTACTTGTTAATAATAGAACATTATAAATGTTCATACGTACCACAGAAATTGTAATAATTTTGAAGTTTTAACGAACTCTTATTTTAAATAAGCCGTTTATTTGCGGTTCTCAGCATATCAATAGGTGACGAATTTATCTATATTTCATAATTTTTGAGATAGAATGTGCCCCATAAACAATGACTCAAATCATTGTGTCATGCCTTAAGGATATCAATGGAATGACGGCGATATTCTACGCAGTGGATGGGGGATTTAGTAATGTTATTCGAGTTCTAGTTCACGCTGGAGCAGATGTCAATCATCAAGAGTCTGAAAACGGGTTTACTCCATTAATTCGCCTCGGTAATTTTCTGAAATATGTCATTCAATCTCTGTGTGCGCATTCAAGCCTAAACTTAGCATACTCATTATCGATATCCAATTTAGCTTTTCTAACCAACAATGGAAATCCGGAGGTTGGAAAGACGCTGCTTGAACGTGGAGCTGTAGTCAATCAACAAGATAAATTTGGACGAACCGCTCTCATACATTGTGCTTTTCATCAAAGTCACAACGACCTGGCGAAGGTTCTCTTGGAATATGGAGCGGATCCAAATATTCCAAACAATGTGAGTTACTTATTCACCCTAAGTCGCATTAATTTCTGCTTATCGACCTTGCTCAATTATAAAAATGGCCTCGTTCCATATAACCAGTCTGTTTCAGCTCTCAGTCCCCTATAGTTAAGTCGTGTCCTTTGTATACTTCCAATTTTATATGAGATGAAAATTCTGGAGGTTAGGAGGGCTAAAATTTAACAAAATTTCTCAGACTCTGGATAATTCATAGAAGTTGCGTTACTTGCTAAGTAACAGAATCTTAATTTCTATTTTAAACTCTTCCAAATTTCGTTGTCTAATTTGTAAAGAAGTAAAATGATTAAGGAGAGTGAGTTAGGCTATAAAAATAGCTGGCCAACGATTTACTCAATATCTTCATGTGTTTACGTGTTGCTGTTTGATCATAAATAAATTTTCGGTTGTCATCTCCAGTACCTAATTTGTGAGGGATTTATTTAGCGTTCCTTCATTATTATTTATTATCTAGGGAGAAACTGCACACATCATGAATTCCTTTACTTAAAAATAAGTAAAATTGCTAGTTGTAATATAATTTAATTTGGTAGGCGTGTAATAATGATATTTTTGCCTTTTCATCATTTTAGGGTGCGTTTATACTTCGCCCATTCAAATAAAATCTTGTAATAAAAATATAATAGGAGACTAAGGGGTGACTCCAGCCCATATTCACCTATTACATTGTGCTATTATACAAAGAATTCCGAGAGAATTTGTCTTCCTTCTCCCTTTTAATAAAAAAATGAAAGTTTCAAGTTAGTTTAAAACTGATAAACTTGTGAAAATATATGATTTAGGTTCATGCAATCCCAGCAGTTCAGGTAGTTTGAATATTAATTTCTCAACCGGTCTGTCATTGAAGAGAAGAAAGTTAAGTTTAGGTATTATAACTGATGATAGAGTAAATTTAATTTATAATATAATAAAAATTATATTCTAACACAGCTAACTTTTTTATTTGTAGTTATGTGTGCGTAAATTTAAAAAGCCATTTGTGGCAACGAGTTCTGTATTCATAGTGGCTACGAATTATGCACATTCAGTTATCTTTCCGTTTACTAATATTTGGTGAAACTTTAAAATATTCTACACATATAGTGCTCTACGATATGGTACGATCTGTATTAACGAGTGTAACTATTACATTTTACGCGTTGCTGCATTTGCTGATCTCAAAATAAATTTATTATTATAATTCCTATTATTATTTTATATCTGCTACGCTAAGATCATGTAAGTTGCTGAATACTATGTAAGAACATTTTAGCTTTTCAGTTGTCGGAAGACAAATGAATTGAAGCGGCAAGACCGACCATCATGATTATAAACTTTGAAAATAAGCACTAGACATCGTAGAAAAGCTTTAGTTGTAATCTAGAGGACAAATAATGAAATTTGAATTTTGAAACGTGAACTACCAATTTAATCAAAATCGTACAACCTGAATTCAAAAATTCAAAAGAACTTAAAAAATTTGATACATGACACTCCTCTCAGCATCTTTTTGATCCCTCCGCTTTAGCCCTTGTTAGATTTTCCTTCACTTGCTTGCAATTAAAAATTCTAATTATTATATTTCTATGGATAATAACAATGATAATTAATTCCTAAGACAGAAGTCATAATTCACTATGGCCTTGAAGAGTTGTTACTAAGCCGATATTTAAGTTCTCAATCTCCTTGATATGACTTCAAATCCTCAACGGTTGGGTAATGCCCTCAAATAGTTTATTTAATCGTCAAATATCACAGCACGTCTGTGCACCCGAATGTATTTGGCTAAATTGCAACATTGCAGAGGAAGCTCTATATTTACGAGGTGTCTAAAGAGGTACTCTTTGTATACTCCCAAAAAATTATTCTCAAATCACGAACTCTGCAAAAATACTTTGATTTATCGTCCATGCAGGGAATTCTCTATGCTCTTCTAACCTCAACTCTATCCAGCTAACGTGTCTATCGATTATCAATATTCTCGGATTTTTTAAAGTGCATCTGTTTGCACATGGACGCACACGCTTCCACGCACGCTTACGGCTCACACTGCTCAAGCCTTTTCGCCCTCTTTTTATGTTCCGATATTCGTCACAAATTGCTCTCATCTCTCAATTATTTTATTGTGGGCTTTGGTTCACTTCAACTCTTCACATTACCAGTTTTATTGTTCAGCCGTATTCTAGCCTGCATAATCAGGTGACCTTCGGTTCTTAACCTATTTACCTTATCCTTGAAGATAAATATTAGCTAACTGCAAATATAAATAATCCCCGTTACACGCCACCCCATTTCATCACAGCAACCACCAGCACCTTCTTTCTCCTCCAGATTCCTGACAGTAGCCCTGTTTGCCCTCGTCTCAGTGAAGATTTATAAGAAAAAGAAGGAAATAATTTGATACGCAACCGAGACTAGATAACTTCCCATTCATTTGTGATCTTGTAATTATAATCTTGGCAGACTCGGACGGTGTACATATCGTTCCATAGTTTGGGAAAAGTATGATTAATCTATGGGGGGTTAGATAATGCTGAAGTGATCGGAAATTAACTCGATAGTCATCTATAACTGAAGCGGCGGGATAGCAAATAGAGTACCAGATCAGCAACTGTGTTTAGACATTTTGTCGACTTTTTGAGGTTTAGACTATACATTCACCAAACGCTTTGATTTTCTTACTGAATATGTGTAAAACATTTCAGGTATGATTTACTACAAACTCTTTTTCCTACGACTTCTCATTGACATAAGTTTTTTTTATATTTTGCTCTGTTCGATAGAAGTTTTAGACAATATATTACTAATCGGACCTGTAATAAAATGCTACTTTCTTTTATTAGGAAGGACACACGGCAGTAGATATAGCAACGTCATTGGATAATACCGTAAGTTTGGTATTAGGTCAGTAATATTTATTCTTATAGGCCTTCCTTCATCTCATTCATACAACTAGAACAAAATTGGTAAGTTCATTAAGTATTTACTAAAATTTCAGTCTCATTTAAACAAAGCACAGACATAATATATATTCGGTTGTTTAATTTCTCAAAATTTATTTTGAATCGAGGACATTAGGGAAGCTGCTGAGAATAAGGAGAACAGCTAAAAAGGAAAATATTTGAAATCAAAGGCTACTAGAATTATAAGTTGAAATAGTATTGTTTTAACTAATGA
This sequence comes from Hymenolepis diminuta, assembly GCA_900708905.1. Taxonomy (NCBI): domain Eukaryota; kingdom Metazoa; phylum Platyhelminthes; class Cestoda; order Cyclophyllidea; family Hymenolepididae; genus Hymenolepis; species Hymenolepis diminuta. The sequence goes on along the minus strand of CAADRB010000034.1, from coordinate 492,309 downwards.
ATCTCACCAGAAGAAATACGCCCGCGATACCAACGCAGGATTGGTTAAATAGTTCAGTTGTTACAACATTTAGTACTGCTCTTAGACATCCCTAAAAGGAGTTATAAATAAAAGGGAATTTTAATTACTACATTCAGCTGAACTGAAATATCCAGGTTGGTATAGGAAATCTTAATTCCTAATTCTACTAAAGCTAGTATTTTTTACTACTCATCTTGGGATGAAAAGTAGCTTCCTGGAACATCCTTGATGAGAAACTAGAATCTGACAGGTATGTAGACTGACCGCAGCAATGTCAATACAGAAGCCACCTTTACTGCTTTCATTGCAATTATACTCCATTTCATTGGATTTCTAAAATTTGTTTTGTCACAGTAGCAATTAGTGACAAAACTTCTGAAATCTTTCATCTCCAATGGTGCGTAGGTGGATGTCTCCTAGGAACTTTGTTACTATTTAATGTGTTAACTGGGGTAGAGGCCAAAATGCGTTTTAAGTTAGACGATGGTCACTAGACTGATATTACTTGGAACTGCATGAGGAGATTGTAAATGTTAAGTTTCTTATCAAAGAGTCTTCAGCGTGTAAGTCATTTTTCAAAAGTGAATGTTTGAAAGAGTTTTCCTTCAATGCATTAGGGGATTATTGAATCCAGCACCATTTGAAAATGCCCCATTCCGAAGGCATCGTTTGCAATAACATTAATTTTTGAAGCGTTAATTTTTTACTGAAAATGATAGATCTGCCGAGTTTTTACGCAATCTTAGTATTTATAGATGGAAAAAAGTGAAAACTGTAATTTACGTATTGCGAAACTGCCCTGAAACAATGATGTGGTCTCTCCATATGTAAATAGTCTTGTTCGCCGTTTTTACCGCAACAACGCAACTACAAATTATAATAGTTCCTTTAGAAAGATGATATGTGATATTTTTTTTATTTAAGTAAATGTGTTAGTATTTACTTACAACAGATTGAATGGTGTGGATTTTGTGAATGATATCTTCAGGAGCGTTTGTTCCAATATATTGTTTCAGCATCTCATTGAATTCTATTTCCAATCGAGAAGCGATCTGAAGTTAAGATCCGAAGTAAAATATCGGATAGGAAATAAGTGATTTTGACTTAGATTATACTCACCGTTACTCGATTTTTTAAAGCTAGTGTCCCGGCAGTAAGAAAACCAATGCACTCTATGGTTGTCAGACAGCAATGCTGGAAAAGAGAAATGATTACTCGATTTTCGTTTAACAAATCAATAGTACCTTTTATCGATCGCGCAGTTCTTCGGTTAGCTTACCAGTAAAAGGGGACCTTTGTGTAGAGTTATGGCTCCACAAGCTCCAGCCATACCAGTAACCATTGTAAGCGCTGAACTGCATAGAATTATAACCAGACCTAATAAGAAGTTCCAATTAGATTAATAAATGATTCATAATTAACCTGTCTGAACATCGAGTATATTTAAAGAAGGCAGAATTGTCATCTCCACTTTAAGAAGAAGGTAAATGCAATAGGCTAAGCAACCACAGCTGTAAATCTGAAAGGTAGAAGGGATTTAGGTACAATTTTTTTCTCCGGTCATGGTAAATTACTAGGTCATACATTCATGAACACACTGAACCAAAAGTGATAAAAGTTATGTCAAATTGCACTGTTGTTCCCTAATTGGTTATAGAAAAGCAGCTATAACGGCAGCTCCTAGGCATTTAGGTTCATCAAAACTTTAAGAAGACCTGGAGTTTACTTAACATTTATGTGAACACGAATTCTCTATCACCTGAATGTTGAAATAAGCACAAACTCAATTGCCTGCTTTTAGATCAAATGGACTTTAATCACCTTACATTGATTCGTTCTTATTTTCATATTGTTCCAGTATTGGAACAACTGTAAAACTCAAAAGATCTAAATGACTAATAACTTGAACTAATATTGAAGTGATAGAAGAGGGGCCTTTATGATATATTAGTCCAATTGACCAAAAGAAAGATACGATTTGGACAGGAGGAAGTATAGGTTTGAAAATCGCATTTACGGAGAGGTGTTAACGTGAATGTTAGATATTTCGATCATAAAGCCAATTATTTCCACGGTGCTTGAGTTGCGTGGGAGATTTAAGTTGCTTAAGAGCGCTCTTTTCAAATGTGCTAAACTTTGAGAGCGATAGAGTGGCAGTTACATTAGATTGTTATTTTTCACACTCTCAAATTTCACAAACCAAGTTTATATCATTGGATAGCTTATGAAATCGTGCTGACCAAATTTAAAAGATTGGATAGTAATGACACTACTTCTATCTTTAGAATTGTAATCCTTTTAATATTTTTCGGGAGACCACAGTTACAGATATCCTCAATTAACTTAACTTTTAACATATCAAGATTAATCGTCGTGTGATTACCATTCATTTAACTTTATTAACATCATTTGTCAGGCTGTTCTGGCCATATGTTGTTATGAGATGTTCAGATGAGATTACGATCCCCTAAAAGTGTGTCTTCTTCTTTTAAATAATAGGTTATTAATTAAATTCGTTAAATCTCTGCTTTGATCGATTAAATAGACCACACCAAAGTGAAAGTTAAGTAGATAGTAATGTATGGGGTCCTCAAGAAGTGTGGGTGACCTGGGCATGTGCATGAATCAGCTTATGCGTAAAAAAAGAACCGATAAACCACGGTTGCTTTACTTTGACGATTCTACATAACCCAATGAGCGATGCTATATTATAGCCTGTTAAGTCTGGAGGGTAGTAATTATGATCTGAAAATCGGGACTTTATTTAAATAGATTTTGGAAGCATTTTCCGATCTTTGTATGTCTTACAGCGCCGATTCCAACGCTCTGCTCACTTTATTCATCAATAATCCATCGCAGTATAGGTCATTATTTGAAATTATGACTGTGAAATAAAGTGAACAATAGAATCATTTATACATTAAACCACATACATCTGCCTTAAGTGAGCAGTCCATAATCATAAAGAAAGTGTTGTTAAAAAATCGTTATGCCTTACATAATCCCTACATCCACATATTTCAGTAGCACTTTTCCATAATTAATCAAATCTTTTCTCTCCTTATTTAGATTTATGGGAAACAGTAATCTACTCTATTCCAAGACAAATCCGCACAAATCAAAATAAAACGCACTGTATATTCCGTTCTACTAAAAGAGTATAAATAGTATTATTTAAAAGCATGCGAAACTATTGTTTCAAGGACAGAAATATTTGAACAAGGAAAATTTTAATGAGTTCAGCAAAACCGAACATCCTTTACAGAAATCAATAATTTAATAAACTACATTAAATCATTTCTAATCATAAGGTATCAGTGAGTAAATCTAAATTCAAGCATAAGCAATAGCCAAAACGTACTTCCAAGGTAATATAATTTGATAAATTTCATTTATTTTATTTTTTTATGAAAGGAGTATCACTAGGCAATGTTTTCTTTATCTAAATGAACTTACCCAGGAAAGAATGCTCGTCAGACCGGTTAGTCCACGAAGCCAAGGAATATCTCGATTCTCGATTCTTAGATTCATATCACACACGCACACAGCCTTTCACCAGCAAATTCGGTGTTAATGTGGAGAAGTCGTCGATTGTCTTTTTGCACAAGAAACAGGCATACGAAATTATGCATTTTAGTGGATGTGCAGAATTTATGCAAAATAGGATAAGCGGATAAGGACACAGAGGGTTGTGAGGCCATTTGTGTCTTATGTGCTAGTTCTCTTTCTAATTCGGCTTTTATCTTGCACCACAAACATCAAGCGTTGTGATAGACTGATCAATTTATTTGACACGCCTAAAAACACTATTTCGGGATAAATACTAGGGTCATTAAATGTAAAGATATAAAATGTAAGACGAGGACAAAACATATTTAGGAAAGTATTGTAATG